>QEAR01000016.1:0-305866 GCA_006535965.1 Spizellomyces sp. 'palustris' | reverse complement strand
ATCACTTAATTAATTCCAACAGTTGTCTGTTGTCCCAAGATCCATCTCAACTTGTGGTGCAACCATATGATATACTGGAAGTAAACCTTATAACTGGGTTCATGCTGACCTCCAAGTTATTGTCATTATTCCTTGGAGGATGGTAGAACGTAGCCTATTGTCATATTCTGGGGAGTGCCTAGAAGGCATCCCTGTTGTGTCTTACAGTGCCATGTAACATGGAATGACATTGCCTTGTTCTCTTGTCTTTTGCAAGAAAGTGCGAAGTGGCTTCCCAACCATGTTTCAGGCCAGGTTTCAATGTCCCAAGCTTGTATGCAGAGTTAGGATGATGCACCGCAGCTTAGGTAATCTAACCTAAGCCCTTACCTTGTGCAATAGCATATGATCTTTGGGACATGTGTGCCAGCTTGTGAAAGCTGCCAAGTTCCATAAGATATTGAAGTTTAGGTTATTAAAGACATGTCTCAGTATAGTAACCACTCAGTACAGTGAAATAATCATCTATTTACCACCACACTGTCCATGGTGGATCAAAATTAATAGACACACTTATCAAGAATTACATATATGCAAGGGGATTGATTCTCTTGCACATCCTTTTATACCTATTTATTGTATAAATACCAAATAATGTGCAAAGGATCTTCTTGGTTGCACAGACAGAATTCCTCACTTAAAATGGAATCCAGAGCTGCTGATACATTAGTGCATTCAATCATAATAAGATTTTACCGACTCCAACTCACCTCCACATTACAGCTTTGGACAGCTTTTCCTCTAGTTTCTCCCGGGTGGAATATCTATAAAGACATATTTGATTGAAGCAAGTGTGTGATATTGGCAGGTTTTCCGACTCCTAATATATGGATGATAAAAATTCGAGGTAATGAATCAGGCTATCTATGTTGACGGCATATGATGTTGCGATTCTGCTACCTCGCCAAGACAGGACACTTTGAAAGCCATGTTCTGTATCCCTGTTGCCGGTATTCGATCCGTCCCTGTTACAAATAGCAGGAGTTTTCTTTTCATCTCGGTGGGATACGCATTCACAACGTCCCAGAAATTGCGGACTGTCCCATCTGATGAGGTGAAACTGACACGTACAGCATACATGATGAGATGCTCCATTGGCAGTACGACCGTGCGATGCCCTTACCCTTCGTATTCCGTCACGCCTTCCAGACCCTGAATATCAAGTTCCGTGCCGCCACACACCATGAGTTCAATCTCCGCCGGACGGAAGAGTGACAGGGCATTTCCGCCGCATACGTAGCCAAAGCCAGCTTTAAAGGCCGCAAACTGAGTCTCGATCGAGTCGTTGAGCACCCAGTTGACATATCTGTCGACGAACTCCTGTTTGTTGTCCTTCGTGACAGGTATTCTATCTCCATTGGGAACAAGCGGTACCTATTTCCGCGCGAGCATTAGGTTGAAGTCACTATATCCTATGTTATCAGCGCGGCTTCACCTGCTTAACCTCGCCAAAGGCTTCATATTCCGCCACGAAGTCACGGCAGAATACGGTCTCCACATCATCATCATCGTATGAAAGTAATTGTTCAAGACCTCTGCCTAAAGCAGGTCGCAACTTTTTCAGGTCTTCCAGACCACAAACATGGCCAAGAAGTTTTTTATAGCACGCCCGTGGAAAGTGAACCTGTTTTCACCATTTGCGTTGAGCATTTATGGACATTATGAACCAAATCACTGCAGTCTTACATCCAAGATGTTGGAGTTATGTATCGCAAGGCCAATGATCGTTCCTACGAGTCGAAACTCTTCGGTATTTTCAAACGATGCCGGGTTAAACCAGCACAAATGGCTGTCGTCGTCAAATGTAAACATCCCATATTGTGGATCGAACAGATCCCGCACCAGTAGAAGAAACCACTCCTTAGTGAGGCCGCCAGCATCTACTCCGTCTTCGTCTGATGTGATATATATATTCCATCGGTTGGCGTCATACAATCTGTTGTGTTATGTGGCAATAAATATGACTTACTAACGAACTCAATTCTCAGTTTTTTCTTCAGATCAAAATGTCGTGACTGCAACTGATTTAGAGAATCCTCTATTAAGGCACTTCTTCGAATGCGGAGCGACAAGAATGGGTCCGTAACCAATCCGTGCAGGGCTGTGCGAAAGAAGGCCTCCTTGAATCTTAGGTAGATGCGAGTCACTACTTCACGAATCGTAACTCGTCCTTCAATTGGTTGTACCTCTCTGCCATTTGCCGCTTTGCATCCGCTTCCATGATCTAGCCTTCGTCAACAACAGTGAACCGGCAAAAATCATAGCTCAAAGCTGGATTACCTGCATTTTTCCCCCAAGCGAGACAAGAAATGGATATTGACAGAAAGCGAACGCACTGGAGAAAAGTTCAATGATGTGGTGCTTCGAGTATCAACATGACTGAGGCTACCAACCCGGTGCGATCACCTTGCCAAATTTGGAAATCTCTGTATAAGTTAATATAATCCACCACAGTATTGTAGAAATCGGCCATCGGTAGCTGCTCCGCACGATGACCATTTGCCGCAGCTAGAGAATAGAACGTCAACGACGTTCACACTTGTACGTGCGCCATAGCGTCGAGGACTTACAGAGAAGAGCCATGACACGGGCTGCTGACCGCGTTGCCCAGTCTGAAGGATAGTTTCCTGTCATCCCTAACCCTCTCCATGAGACTATTTTCACGTGCCACTTTCCTAGCAAAGTGCACACATACCCTCTCTCTGAGCTAACCTGAAGCTTATGAAATGATTGACCATTCCAACCCGTTTCTGAAAAATGGACAACGGGAGTCTATTGGGAATTGAATTTGAGTATCTGCCAACTCTATATATATTCATCCGAACCGGAGTGTACCGACCTTGCAAACCAGTTGACCACATAATGATGCAAGTCATTTGAAAGACAGGACGTCAGACCAAGGATACGTGCGAGAATGTCGTGGTAATAATTGACCTCGACATTTGTGCCATGCGTCGAAAACATCGGGCTCTGCAACGGTCATATAGTCAGCCAGATGATTTCAATCTGGGTTAGGATACAAACCTCTAATAAAATCATCAGGAATCTGATATCTTCCTTTCGCACTAGTTGCCTGCTTATGATATTCAGTCCATGACACCGTAGGTGCAAATTTATGATACACTGTGCCAAAACTTAACCTGCCAGGTCGCCGGACAAGCTTATCAATGCCAACCATCATGGCCCTTTGCAACTTGGGTCCCTATATCGATGTTTAACAAAAAGATCTTTCTTCAGCCGAATCTCTGGCCAATAATGACGAGGCTCACTTGTAACATTATCAAGCGATATGCTTCTCGAACGTCAGTCAGTGCCACACCTGGTGTGTCCAGATTGGCTTCTGAATTCTTAGCATATAAATTCAGTACACTATTGATCAGTGAATATCCAACAACTTTGCGACGTGATGTTACATTCGAAAAGCTTTCGTTGAGCGTATGATATTTTGAAAAGCAGTCATGGATGACATTCTCAGCATGAGCCTCATCGTTTTGGACATCGCCAAACAAGGTTTGAACAGCTCGAAGCGTCAGTGGTGCTGCAGAGGACGCTCCTGAATTCACAGTCGGTATAAACACCCCAGCAGTATAGAATTAATGCGTATCACCATACCCTGGGTGACTGGAAGAGGTGTCAGATCCGTTACACAGTCGCAGACGGTGCAGCGAAAGCAAGATACACTAGCAGGAAAACGGAGAAGGTTGTAGCAACACAAGCAGGTTGCCTTGCTTTCTTGTTGCTGAGTCGGTATCATGGGAAGGGTCGGGCATGGGGAAAGGAATTGGGAGCTGGAAAGTGTGAATGGCGGGTGCTGGGTGAGTCATCACGGCTGTGCCATTTCTGGTCACATGACTCTCCGCTGGGGGCGACAAAACAGGACTAGCCTTGCGTGCTGACAGAGTTCTTCCTCTCTCATTTGCGGTACATCCATCCATCCATCTTAGGTATTTATCAAGTCCGCTGTGCTTCGTGGGTTATGCATGTTGTGTGCATCCATCTTTGCGGCGAGAAACCGATTTCGGCGTTTGCGCGATTATCGTTGTGGGGCGAAGGAAGAGATGGATACACATAGGAAGCACATGGCGCGGGATGGGAGGGAATGGGACAATGATGTCGGAAATAATAATTGCGGGAACCACAAGCTTAGAAGCAAGGCTGCTGGCTGTGTAGTATGGGGAAGGGGGAGACAGCTGGGCAGATGATTCCGCAAGTTCACGGGGTTGTGAATTGATTGCTTTCAGTTCACTCACCCCGATATCGTTTCCGTTACCTTGTTCTCTAGACAATCAAGATGTTGATTCCCAAGAACAACCGCAAGAAGGTACTTCATTGTTTCTATTTCGCTGATACTTAGAGCTTTGTCTGATTTCGTCCAATGATCGCGTGTAGATCTACCAGTACCTCTTCCAGGAGGGAGTTATGGTGGCGAAGAAGGACTTCAACGCTCCTAAGCACCAGGACGTCGATGTCCCGAACCTTCAGGTCATCAAGGCCCTGCAAAGCATGGCCTCTCGTGGTTATGTAGCTACCCGTTTCTCGTGGCAGTACTACTACTACTACTTGACCAACGAAGGTATTGAGTACCTGCGTGAGTACTTGCACCTTCCCCCTGAGATCGTGCCCCGTACCTTCATCAAGACCACCAAGAGTGGTCCCCGCCCCGGTCGTCCTGGTATGTCTTCCTCCATTTGATCATTTTGAATATCTTATCCAAACATCTAACTGGTCTCGCAGAGGGTGACCGTCCTCCTCGCGGAGATGGTGAGCGTTTCAGGCCTCGTGGTGACGGTGAACGCGAATACCGTCGCCGCGACGACCGTCCTGGTGAAAAGAAGGAAGGAGCTGCTGGTGATTGGAGGCCGGAATTCGTAAGTAGATGGCAAAATTTCCTCTGATCAATCGACGTCTTCTTTCAAAGCATGCTCATCGTTCTGTCATGTGTAGCGTGGTGGTGTTGGTCGTGGTGGCCCCCGTCCTGCTCAGTAAGCCGCCCCAGCCGTATGGATTGCAACGAGAGGGCACTGTAGATATGGAGCCAACTTGTTTGGGAACCATTTACCTGTATCAATATAGGTGCACCGCATCCTCACTTGTGTTTTGATGACTTGAAATGTGCATCCCAACTCTTCAAGTCTAATGCGAATCCTGCCTTTGATTTACTGCCTGTGCATTGGATTCCGCAGTGTCCAAAATTTCTGTCTCCCAGACAACATTCAGCAAATGATCTGTGCACAGCTTGACTGATTGAAGCATGCAGCTTTCGGGACCATTTCGATCATACTAATCTCGCCTTCGACTTTGGCAACTGTTGACCGCCTCCAGAACACGTGCCCTATGAGGGCATCGGTACAACTTGCATCGATGTAATGACGGACATAGGTTAGACAAAAATGTGTAATTCAAATCAAACCACTACTGTGCTTGTCCGTTGTACATTGATACGAGTTGTATACACCACCTATTGGAAACATCCGACGGAAGGAACATACACTAGCAGCATGCATAACCACTTCATAACCAACAAAACTCTACAAACAAAAAAGTAGGTTTGTACGCGAAATTCTTATTATTGCCGACGCTGTAATATACACCGCCACAACAATGACCTTAACGGTAGCGACGGAGAGACAAAGTGTTGCGACGGAGCCAGCTGGCGTAGCGACCACCACCCCTGACTTTGTTGTGCAAGTGGCCCTTGCCAATGCCACGGTTCTTCTTGCCAATAGCAGTGAGACCGCGGGACTCACGGTGCTTGTGCACGGGCTTCACGATCCAGTTAATGCGGGGATCGCGACGGATGGCCTTGTGCTGGGGGTCCACCAGAATAACCTCGAAGAACTTGTAGGTAGCGTCCTGCACAACACATGTTAAATACAATCAAGTACAGAAGCTCACCCGCCAATTACCTGGTTCACCCAGTACGAGTTCAAAACGCGCAAGTTAGGGCACTTGCGACCGACGCGTTCCTCCGCCGTAGCGCGAGCTGCTCGCTGGTACTTGAGCTCACTGATGCCCTGGCTGGCGGGCTTACCATAAACCTGGCCCTTAGGTGCAAGCCTCTTACGGTTCCCGCGGCGAACTCGGATGCGGTAGATGACGTAGCCCTGCTTGGCCTTGTATCCCAAGCGACGAGCCTTGTCCGGGCGGGACGGACGGGAAGCCCGGTGGATGACATTCAATTGCCGGTATTCCCAACAGCGGACGCGGAGAAGGAACCGGAGAACATCAGATTGCTTCTTCTTGTACAGCTCTTCGAGATACTGTAATATGACCACTATGTGAGACGGACGATGTGGACAATAGTTCCAGCAATATTAGATTACCTTGTAAGCTATGGTGCAGGATCAAAGTCGCAAAGGATATTTCATATAGGAACGAGCAGGGAAGAGAACAGCATTAATGGTCAGGGCCCCAAAAAGGTCATCAATCTGGCCACATTAACACCCTCTATGTGGTGCACTCATTCCCAGGAATACAGGGAATGGGCGTGTGGCCGATCTATAAAAAGGAGCACAGGACACGCCAGCTACTAACCACCCATTTCGAATTATCTACTGGAGAAAAAGTAAAAACCAAACGGGAGGTATTTCGTTAGTTATTGTCAGCTCAAAAGCACACGGAAAGCACCACAGTAAAGACTCAAGAAAGGTTCTTCCCGTCCGTCTCTTCCTCCACCCATTGAAGTCAACCTCGTGTGATCCTTATAATGTCTTTTGGGAAAGGCCCATTCCCTGCCCCGACATATGCGCGCCCACATTCTTGCCCATGGCACCACCCCTCCGTCCTGTCTCCAGCCCTCCCGAGCCAAACCCAATCACGCACAAATACCAATAGATGGATGGATGGATGGATGAATGAACCTTGCGATACTCACCTCCAAGACGTCGGTGGATCGCTGACGACTATTTGGATCTGCTCTCGAGAAAGAAGGAAGACGGTCTCGCCAAAGTGCTGAATTTCAGACGGCACGGTCTTGTCACGTGATAAACGTCACGTGTCAAGGCCAGGCGCGAGCGCTTCGGCCGGGAGCACCACACGTTCAACCGTGCTCATGCAGCAGAGCAGTGAAGCTAAGGGAGCCGACTGGGAAAACATAATTAAAATACTTCTTGAAGCTCGCGTGCAATGTGGTGACTCTGAATCTTCCATAGATATTGCGCCCGGCATCATTCCGTACATCCTATGGTGGTCCTTCTGACGGTTAACTTGGGCGATCCCACGAACGCGCGAGGGAGTGACGGCATCTTCTTCGCAGGAGAAAGATTCACCTGTAGCTTGACGTTTTCAAATGTAGTATCCTCACCAACATCGCGTTGCGGTTCTGAAGGTACCGACCCGAAGCGGAATGAATCTGATGCGGAGCACAGTCAGACTCTGGCTGCATACAGCCCAACCACAGGAAGTCCCAAATCACCCTTATCGGAAACGGGATCCGAAGGAGTTCGCGCAATCTCAGAAGTACTCCAGTCACATTCTCACACAGTGAGCAGCGGTTTGGACACTGTCAAGGAAGAAGGAGATGGCGGTCAATTGGACGCTCCAAGACTGGATACGGGTTCCAGGCCACCACCGAGGGACTCTGACCGGCAGAGCTCAGGACTCCGACTTTCTCGACCAAAGCATGTAGTCTCGGGTGGACCGCTAAGCGCTGGAGGTAATGGCACTCTGAATGCATCTCTTGAAAGCATGACTTTCAGTCAACTGCTTCGGAAGTCTATTTCTTTGTCGTCGTTGCGATCTGCGGTCGGCTCTACGCTGGGTCTTCTTGGATCTAGTGGTGAACATGACCCATCCCTATCTGCACAAAGGCGAGGACACATGCAAGTCATTCGACAATTGCAGCCGGCCGAACCTCCGCGTGCCTTACGGACTACTGGAGCCCCCCGTGCCCCTCTGCCCTCGACGTTACATGCATCACCCCCGTCTTCACCAGCACCTCTCTCCCCTGTAACCATACCACCGCAAATTGAAGTACGTGGGGCGAACAGGATATCTCTGCATACCGTTTCCATGCATAGTCCTAGTAGTCCGGGAACCTCCACGTCGGACTTGCATTCGGCGCCCGGTACCGCGCATGTACAGCAGCGTTTCAGCAGCAGTTACGGCGATCTCACTAAACAATATCCTCCTCTTCCTCGGAATTCATTCGACACATGGCATTCAACCAGAGGCTCTGCTCCATCCCCAATGGGGTCCAAGCCGGAGTCTATTACCTGGGCTTATGTGCAGATGACTGGACATTTCTCTGTGGACCCAGCATTTATAAAAGCCAGCGCATTCGAAGCTCTCAAGTCGAAAGTCATGTACCGCTCTGCCGCAGTTACTGGAGGGGGCGTAGGGGGTGGCGGAACATTGGGTATCAGCTCCACTAAAAGCTCGCCCAATGATCGGTCTGCAGGTATACTTCTAGGCGCTGAACAGCGTAACTCCCTGACGTCCCAATTTAATCTCGTATACCCTTTGCAGAGACCAAAAACCTACCCTTGTACAGCACGCCACCGTCTATCCTCTTTACAGACTTGTCTTTGGCACCAGGCGAAAGTAAAACATGTGCGCAGTGGATGTGAGCCAAGATGCTCTTTGCGGCGTTTGCCGGTTTCGAACGCTGTCAATACTTACTGATGCACGAATTTCTGCTTTCATAGATAAGTACGAAATTCTGCTACCCGCGAATTTGCCACCATCACATAGAGGCAAAGCGATCCGTTTCTCCTATAAGCTCATTGTTGGAATTCAACGAGGCGGTATTGCGCACAGATCCCAGGTTATCCAATTGCCATTCCGGGTTTTCAGTCAAGTTGATGGTAAGTGTGCTCTGTGATTCATCTTGTGTAGAGTTCCAGGGGGGAAACTAACACCTGTCGTTTGGATTATAATATAGATAATGGCTCTCGGCCGATATACGAAATAGCAAATCCAGTCGTTATAAATAAAGATGAAGCGGTTGTTTCTACCGAAACGGTGCATCATGCTCTGCCGCCGACGCTATTGACCCTGGACAGAATAGGTCCGTTATCCTTTACTGCATCTGTTGAAAGTGTACCGGTACTGGTGGTATTTACCAGACTCGTAGATAACCGCAGGACGACAGTCCGACCCCGCTCAAAGACAAAGACGCTTCTGGAGAAGGATGACATTGTAGATTGCATGGCGCGAACCATAAACCTCTGCCAGCATACCAAGAAAGGTGTAGTTTGAACGTGCGAATTTGAATCTTGATATGGACCATTGGACGTACTAAATATCACGCCAGTATCATATGACATATGCAAGAACAATGAACATGTCGCACAACTAATCCTCCCTCGGAATGTTTATCGTTTGGGAGAAACCGTGATGGGGATGCTGGACTTTAGCAATAGCTCAATACCATGTTACCAGGTGGGGTCGGTTAATTTTGCTCGGTTTTCCGGGCACACATTAACCCAATAGTTCCCGTAGCTGTCTGCCTTCCTTGAGAACAATGAGCATATTGAAGAACCCTTTGCGGTACGATCAAATGAGCAGTCCTCGCGGCTCACGCGGCGTGTGTACGCCGAACATCACAGATATTCTCTCAACACCCAGCGCGCACACATCGAACTCTTCCTGCCCGTAAGCTGCAGTCCTGAATTTCAAACATCAGCAGGTAAACTTTGTAGCCAGTCATGATTCTATTGAAGTTGTATTACTGTCATTTTGTAACGTTATTTGGCTTAGTTTCGGTCCAGTGGTGCTTACGATTGGAATTCATCACTGGTTCAAATACGCGTCTTCATCTGCGTGCTTCGAACGATGTCCACTTCGCGCACATGCATGCTAATCCTACTGCAGCCGTAGAAGCGTTCGACTGCGTGATTCCCTTACGAGTTTACGGTGCAAAGACCGCACGGACTACCCAGAGCATGCAACTTTTTGAGATACCATGATTTAAATCGAATAAATTATACCAATATCCCGGCATGTCCAGCTCATTAAAAAAACTTCCATTTGCTTTTAAGTATTCATCACGTGCGTGTAAGAAATGAAGAGCACAGCCACCGCATCGAGGTTCCAAGGAGGGTCGTGGGAAAGTTGCCTGCCGGGACATGCCAGAACTACACCCGCTTCACCACTATCGTATATATCGAGTTGTGGAGCTCTTACATGGGAATAGGGATGGTGCGTTTCTCTCCAGTGGTTATGATGGTAGCTGCGCAGAGAGTGCATGGCCGCTGTTGGTTGGGCAATTCGTCACAAAGCGGGTTGCCGAGGTGACATATCCTCAAAACGGACTATCTCAGTCTCCGGCAGCTATTTGCTTCTGTGACAGCACTGGTGCGGTCCCCTGCGAGCTGGTGTCCTTTGATACGTCCTGGCTCGGACGCGATTGTTGTTTGAAGGGCTGGAACGTCGTTCCGATATTTTCAGCGCCCAGGACGGTGAATGAACCAGACAGGGCTGAACTAGTTCCTATCAGTAATGCAGAGGAGTGCACGTACTCGTCTTCTTATTTGGAGGTTACGACAAAGCCGTACCTGCTTCCTGCGAATCACTTTTTGACAAAGTGCTGGTCATATTCATTTACAAGCATCGAGTGTGATATTTTAGCCGAAGCTTCAAATGAAGAAGGGAGTTTCGTCAGTAAAAATCCATCTGGGGCTGTCGATGAGAATGGAGGAAGGGAGAAGACTGGTCGCAGGCCCGATGTTCATGATGCTGCGGAGCCAGATTACAATCGAACTAAATCCAATATCGTGTCTGTCGAGGGTGTCGTTCGCGCTCGGAGCGTATTGAATATTGGAGATCGTCAAACGTGCTTTTTTGTGGAACTGACCTGTGATAGACTATTGAATGCAATGGGGAAACAGCCGACACTATTGGAGACTGGAGAGAAAACACAAATCCCAGCTGATCTGCAAGCGATCGTCACTGTTTTCGTACTTTACAGAGAGCCCAAGGAATCTTTGAGGGACATATTACCCTATTACGAGAGCACTCGGATCGGCTGTCGGTATCTGCTGGTCGGATTACAACCGGCTGCTGTCAAGTTCGACCAGGCAAACGGAATATCTCGGAAAAAGAAGATCCTTTTGTTTTCGTTATCCAACTCGAAAATGATATTTCTGGAATCATCCACCTCTTCTCGAAGCACATCCCCGCAAAAGTGCCCATTTCGTCCCTTCCCTCTACCCCCTTCTTCAGTCCCACGTGCAAGCGTGCAACCAGCCTATTCAGAGTTTTCTCCCGGATCCTCCAGCGTATGTCAGACATACCTTCTCTCGTACGTGGGCCACATCGCAAGGGTTCTTGATGTATGTGCCGGGCTATATGAGCTCGACGGGAAGAATCTGCTCTACACAACCTTCTACTACCTACCTGGTTCGGGAAGAGGTTTTCGGGTCGGAGCGCAGATTGAACTTCACAACGTACACATGGTTGTCGATAATGTCCATCTGCCACGCTTGCCATACGGATCAGATATGGGGCAACCAAAGCAAGCGATCTTTGTTGCCTGTCCGTGCTCGACGCTGGCCATCCGCGCTTTCTCTAAGAGCAATGTCCCATGCTTCGTGTGTCCCATAAAACAGCGTACAGATATTTTGGAGAAATTGCGAGGCGTCAATGTCCCTGATATGCTTCTTGCTGCGAAATTGCAGAAGCACTTGCGGAGTTTAACTTTCGCGGGAGATGTAGACAATCTCGAGGGGATAGTCGGTGACGTGCAGTGGAGCACGGCGCAAGTGATCAATCTGATGAAGCAATTCGGATATACCCCATTTCAACCGAGTCTCCAGAATATTCTGCTGAATCATGGCGACAACTGTAGGCTGGCGAACTGGCGATATCCGATTCCGGACGTGGTATCCATTGCGCATCTCCGCGAAGCTCCAGATGTGGTAGAATTTGTTGCGAAGACATCTTATCATAGAACTATGGGATGGGGTTATAGACGATTTGATCAAGTTGACCTGGAGATGGAACATTCCTGGCTGATTGGTTGGTTAGTCGGAGATGACACCGGGAACCTTCAGCTTCGCGATAGGTCCGGGGAGATGCTAGTGGTGGTGGATTCAGTTAACAGTCCCATCGATGTAGACGATCTGGGGCAACTTTGGGCCATCAAAAGCTTCCATCTAGTCGCGGAAACCTTCGGCCCCTCAACGCCAGTCAAGGTCTACGTGAACATTTGTCTCTCCACTGCTCATTGTATTGGACGGCCAAGTTCTCATGGCGCGACTTCACCCGGTGAAATATCTACGTCGACGGATATACTCTTTGTCTGGCATCATTCTCCCCTGACAACAGCTCACATAACTACTGACGGAGGCGTGTTCCCCACGGTGGTGATCCAGGGAGCTTCGTTTCAGTTGGCAATGGATCGACTGAAACGTTGCCGCACAACCTATGTCGAAATTTCTAATTGCGAGTCAGTGATTACCAAGGCACTTAGCCCGAATCAAATATATCTCATCCGTCACGCTGAAAAGGTTGACCAGGACCAAGAGAATGTGGGCGTCAGTTTAACTACTCCGCTATACCTTCGATTTACGAAAAGAACACGTGTAAAGAAGGCAGTTGTGGGAAACGCAGCCACCTGTCTTGCAGAGACAGCTGAGGATGGTGTTCATCCGTCGTTTTCGTTCCCTGATAGTGATGTTGAGCGACTAAACAGGGCACGTTACAGTGAGACATACAGAAGCGTGGGTGCGTTAGTGAGCCGTCACCTAGATATGCACGGCGATCCAGGTGGCCTCTGTGACTACTTGGTCTCCATGGAAGGCATCATTCAGCTGAAAGAGCTTCGGGAAGCTGACCCAGATGAGGTCATAAATTTGCGGCTCGCACTGGAACTGTTTGAGAAACACACGATTGGGACAGCAAGGCATGACCGCATCCTTTTTCTTCGTGTACAAGATCCGGAGACATTTGACACCATTGATGTGTATCTGGATCTTCGCCGACAAGCCTACCCACTCGGTCTGCTTCCAGGCAGTTTCGTGCGATTTCGAAAACTAGCTATCCGGCTATCCAACAATGGCTCAATGTATGGCCAATCTATTGCGGAAACATCCATTTCAATCTCGATGCAATCTAAAATCGCCCGCGTCCTTCCGGAATCCTCCCACCCGAAAGTCTTATTCAAGCTGTCTGCATTTTGGGGTGAGGTCACTGCACATCGCGCATATATGCACGTGAAATGCACGATAACTTGTATTTTGGAAGTATCTCTTTGGTATGCATGCCTTTTATGCCGATCAAAGATTGTCAGCCAATCGTGTCCTAATGAGTGTGCGCAAATGCATCATTCTCTACATGGGAAAGCACGTACATTTGTTGAGGATGGAACTAGTGAAGCGTTGTTGTTGGTTGACGATGTTGATACGGTGCTTGCGCTTTTGCAAGCCAAGTCAGGTAAATTGCGGGGCCAACTGGAGACTGTGATACGCCGAACTGGAGAAGAGACATTTGTTGCGAACCCTCCATGGCTGGCTGAGGCGAGTGGCGAAGAGCCGAATCATCCCCAGATCATGAAGGGCAGGCCGAATGGCTTCCAATCCCACCAACGATCGATGGGCCCGTCAGATGATGCAGTCGACGACCTTTTTAGGTCATGCTGCAAACGCCCCGAACTGCTCCGTGCAGTCATATTGCGCTGCAAGCGTGTATCGAAGCGGGAGGGTACAACAAAGGCCTTCCATGAGCAGAACGATTTGAGACGAAGGACGTTCAAAACCAACGAAGGTGTACACTTACCCACAGTTGCACAAGCTCGGGTGGTCATCCAGGCTTCAGATTTAGAAGAGGTGGATGCGAAAGCAGAGGCGGCACGGCTACTGGCATTGCTGACTTGTGGATAGCATGACAGTGCAGGCGGCGCCGGAATTCGGTTTCTAATGCTGGATTGGACCTTTGTATATAATAATAATACCATAATGATTATTTTCTGCTTATGACTATCAATACAGCGCAGTTGTATTCACACTAGCCAAATCATGTAAAAGGCATTTCACCTAATAGGAAATATAGACAAAACTCAACATGACATTTACACTGGAAACCGGAGCGATCCATCGTTAATCGGAAGCAAGAAAATCTGAATAGCTTTCACGTATCTTGTATGGCATGGAAAGAAAAGGGTATAATAGCATAAAACCATCAAAAGAAATGGAAATAAGGCTCTTACCTCTTTGGTTAGCGGAGATGTCTCGACGTAGGCCGCCAAAGTCATGGCCATTTCGCACCACTTTTTTGCATTAGCTTGTTCGTTCAAGCTAAATATGACGCACGGAAATTAGATTTACCAGAAAATTCAGCTGGTTTGAAAAGCAGCTTTCTCACCTCCAGTGTTCGCACCCGATATTCCTGCATCATTGCTCTGGTTGAGCGCTACCTGACAACATTTTGCGACGTATACCCAACTTACCAAGCAGCAATCATCAACCACTCTACTTCTTCTTTCGGATACGGACTTTCCTGGTGGAAGGTGTTATCGTCTCCAGCAGGCATTCATACCTCATGTCGTCACGTACTTGTGAACTTGACTCCAAAATTGCGAGAACTTGGTCGTACAGGCCCATGGCTGCGGTTTTATTCGATACCAACGATGTGCGAATGAGAACGCGAAACCTCAAGTAATTGTCAATTATATCTCCCTACTCCAGGCAGGAACAGGCGCGATCGCCAACTCACCATTGGCTGAATCTCTTCACGTCAAATTCTGGATCGTGCTTCAAAATTGCATTCAACGCAGCCTAATCGAGGAGTCTGAGCGACTACATAAAGATGCTTGCGGAACCAAAGCATACCTGGATTGTAAGAAATATGACTGTACGTAGTGATGAGATGCACGCCCACACCGCGGAAGAGCCGGACGGTGCTCACCTGCGCTTGGACATTTATGTCGAGTAACGATATCTATGTACAGTGTCACAGGCAGTCTCTCGCAGGAGGATAGCGCGGGCACCAATTTGGTCTACCTACCGGCCAACCGTTCGAAAATTTGAACGGGTGCTCCTACAGAATTCGCATACTTGAGGCGGGCAGTGTCAACTCAAGAATTTTCAGCTTCTTATCACACAACAGTCAAAACGACAACGCACTTCAAGCACAGGTTCAAGCTCCGACCACGCCTCCATTCTCACGTTAATCTCAAACTCGAGATAGATACTTTGATGAAGGACGGGATCGTCCAGTTTAGGTACGGTGACTGCATTGCCCTGAATACGTTTGCAAATCTCTCTCATTGTCTTGAGGGCTGTCATGGCCTTCCTTAGGTGTTCCACGCTCTGCACCGACGATTGCCGGCCAAGTGAGACGTTGCCAGCAGCGGTGGCAAAAAGACTATTCCAACGATGAGCACGGATACAGGTTACTTGAAACTGCAAGGCTTACTGACCAGATTTTGCGGCCCTGCAAAACTTGCAGTGTTTCCTCCTCTGATAGGCTCAATATGTCCGCCGTCAGATGGTACAATTCACAAGCTAGCTCAATCTGGTTTGCCACTGCGCTGGAGAGAGCACAATTCCAAGCGACACGGTATAGCCAGTCCACCTCTGCAGTGTATGCTTCCGCTGATAGTGAACTCGAGGCTTTCCAGCCTTCCAGCAGACAACAAGCTTGGGGACAACAATATTTAGACGGGGCGGGTGCGGAGGGCACCGATTTTTTGTTCCCAACCTTTCTTGATGAAAATTACCAGGTCGGCGAACGTTTCTGCCCTAGGCAACAAACACAAAAGCAAGTCCATGAAGCATCCATGAGGAATTGCAACCATGCCTTTTACATGAACATACTCATCTCCTGAGCGGACTTGTGCCTTTGTCAAGCGTATTAAGCATCTATAATCCCGTATTTGGCGGTCAGATTCTGATACCAGTCGATGCGTATAGTTCATGCACTTGCCGTAAGACGGTCAGCAAATTTGCTCCGTTGTCATTGGCAGTCCAGTCCATTGGCGAGAGGACGATATGCTTCAAGACTTCTTGAATAACTCGCTTATTGCCTTTCTATTGCAGAGTGAGCGCTGCAAACTTTCTTGTTGCGGGTCGCCTGGAACATACTACCTTGAACGCCGCTTGTGCGGCACTGACAAAGTATTGAAATGTATCCTTCCCACAAGGTATGCTCTTAAGGTGATCTAGGGCTGAAACCTATCATTTCAGTGGCAGACAACTCTTTGGGGGGATGGCATAACATGGCAACCTCGCTCTTGATCGGATTGATCCAGCAGTATGATGTAACTGAGAAAGTCGTTGGTTGGTGAACTCTCCTTAGCGGCGGCTTGTGACATCCAATTTGAGTAATAGCTCGGCGACAAAGATTGCGTACACTTGACACCTTGTAGACAGCAATCGTAAGCTTGACTGAGCTGTCCAAGCTCTAGGTAGCATATAGATAGCTTTCGATGCACGAGCGCTACAGCAGTTTCAGCATAGGAAACATCTGCACTGCATATAGACCCGACCATACCAGTATTTCGTGAGTCCATTGGCTCATCGAGTAAAAGTCGGGTGCTGCATTTGAACCACTTAATGGCATCCGCCCAATGACCTTCCTATCATTTAAGTTATCAGACATAGTCCTTTCAGGCCGGTTGACCGTCTTACCTGAGTCGCTCTATCCGCGGCTTGCCATAAAATCAACTGCGGGCGAGAGTTAAAACTGCAAACTCCGAACTGTCGAACTACCCATCTTAGCATACCCGATAGGTTTTTGCTAATGGAAAATTTGTATCTGTATCCACAACTTCGTCTGCCGCAATAGCTGTCAGGTCTCCGCAGAACCCGGTATGAGATGACAGACCGGCACCCTCGTACCTATTAGATTTTCTACTTGCGCAGTGACCCCATCGTCCACATTTGTTGCAGTCATTAGCAGGTACATCTTAAGGATACGCAACCTCTCCACCTGACGGTCCTCTAACGAGACTGCTGATTCTTCAAGCCTGTGCAGGAGTACGTCAACAGCCACCGCGGCCACAGTTGGGCTGTGCAAGGTAGGGCCGTGAATTTTCAGCGCATATCACGCAGCCTTGAGTTGCAACCCTTACCTCGTGTGGTTTGCCATCATATGAAGCATTCCTAGAAACCTATCTCCACAACACTTTATACAGAGAAACAGATACCAGTTCTGACCAACATTCTTACAGTTTGAACTGCTCTGGGTCCTTTACGGTACTAGCACATTGCTCGACCGCCAATTTGTATGCTATCAACTCGGTGAATGCCGCGAATTCATCACTATTCAAATGTCATATATATACCTTTATCTATTGCAAGTTGCTGCGGAGGATCTTTCAGGGTCAGACACTTAACCTTTAGGTGATATCCAAGCAGCGTAGTAGGGGATGCCTATAACATTCATTCCACCAGTGTATAAATGTTTTTAGGTGGCTGCGAAGAACATTATGTTGAAGTGTGTTCACCTGTAGAATCAGATCGGCAGTCTGTTCAGCCGCCTCTAATGCATTCATTTCCATGTACGATGCGGCCAAAAAGAGGAAGATCTCTGTCTAATGGAAGCAGTCAACGCATGAAGCAATATACGTCCAATTATAAGCATAGAACGTGCCTTGAGCGCGCATCCATTCGCCGACGTTTGGCTTTTAGACTCATCTAACAAGTCTATCCCAGATTTGCACCATTGTACTGCATCGGCAGATTTTGTGGCTCTGCGTGCACAGTTCAGACAGATTTGGGCAACTTCTTCCAGCTGAAATTCAGCAGCGTGAAGACCGTAGTTGCATCCAGAAGATAGATGTGCGTGTACTGTGAGCTACCTCCCCGGTACCAAGGTACGCCTTGGCTTCCTTCTTCGTGACATTATGCATGAGCATGAATGCTACGGGAGACTCCGAGGCGGCAAATTCCTGAAATTGTCGGGGTCATCAAAGAGCCAAGCACGTCCCTGATCAGGGGCGATACGCACAACTTCTCCTTTATAAGCTGCAGTAAGGGCTGCCAGCCTTTTTGCTTCTGCAACGTCAATAACGCATTGTCCAGAATACTGCAAAACATTGGCTGTTATACGACCACTTCCGAAACTCCGTGATGTATTTGCGACGGTATGTACCTTGCCACAGTGTTCGTAGAGCTCCCGTGCTTTGTTATAATCGCCAGAATCTAGCGTAAAGAATATATAGCAGCACACAGGGAGGCATGACCGCTGTCATTTTACCAAACCAACTTCGCCCAGCTTTTAGCGCGAGATTTGCCAGTTTTGTAAGGGCTATCACAAGTGTGAGGGGCTGCCTTCGATTTTATGCAACTAGACAATATTGAATGCACCTCTGCTGTTCATTTCATCTGGAGCCGCTAACGTTAAGAGGGCGAAGGCTGCCGATCGCACTTGACGAGAACATCAATGAGGTATGTTCGACCGTTGGACGTCATTGCACAAGTTACCATACTATGTGCAATTTGGGTAAGAATCTTTGCGCTCATCCTTTTTGTGGATAACTTTATCTTCAGGGACTCGTTCCAAATGCGTACGCCTGGGTAGTGTCACGTTCGAAGATCTCTCAGTTGCGCAATGACCAAATTGTGCAAAGATAGTCACCGCACCAGTGTCATCAAGCCTGTCTAGTAAATCCACAAAGGTAACATTCTGCTTATCCTTGGCACTTCTCATCTTTTCTACTATCTTCACGATCCTCGCACAATGAGCGCATGTTTGATCATATTCACCATCCTTCGCGAATAGACCGCCAGAAAGCTCTATTTTCCCAAGATCAGTAGTGCGCGTTGAGCATGATACGGTCGTACGGCTTACCTTCTATCTCGCGAACCAGAATTTCATAACCCGATGCCGGCGTGGCGTCCCGCATCGCTCGAGGGTCAACGTGGGAAACTTGTGGACCACCAGGTTGATCGGGTCTGCTTACAGTACATGGACCACGTGGCGCTGCGTGGCGCAAACGTATTGCATAAGCATATAGCTCTGGTTAATTGCCCTCAGACTCTGGTGCATGTCGGCTCTCGGCCGAGTAGCTCACATTGCATTAAGTAAGAGTACTGTTAGCCTTTGTAAGGGGCAATAAACATTGTAGGGCGAACAACCGCTGATCGGATCAAAATATGAAGCAATCACATCCGGTCCTCAACGCCTGGGCCGAGCATATAATGATTAATGTCATCTGAGATGTGACTTTGAATCTGTAGATGGTCAAGCGACAGCATGGTCCACTCTGGTTCCATCTCTGAAAAGCTATTTGGAGAACGTTCAAATCGTTGGCTCGTCGTCGCCTCGATCCGTAACGATATCCGCGTCACGTGACAGTGAAATGGAAGTGTTTGATTGGCTGATGTTTTTTCACCATTTTTCGCAAACTGGACATTACGAGGGACCTTTCCTTCCTTCCTTCACCTACCCGAACATCACCCCACACGGACGCTTGATCTCCACGTCCCGGGCCACACAGGAACAGAACAGGCAGGATGAAGCACAACAACGTTTTACCCAATGCGCACTTCCGCAAGGACTGGTTAGCGTCGATTTCGCGGATTCCACCCACGTCGGGACATGGGAATAAGACATTGACGTGATTTTGGTTTTAGGCAACTCCACGTCCGCACGTGGTTCGACCAGCCCGGTAAGAAGAAGTCGAGGAGAGTCCACAGGATCAAGAAGGCTGCCCAGATTGCCCCTCGTCCCGTTGATGGTCTTCTTCGTCCTGCTGTCCGCGGTCAGACCGTCAAGTACAACATGAAGTTGAGGGCTGGTCGCGGTTTCACCTTGGAGGAGCTCAAGGTTAGCATTTTAGAATAATATTTGGGATTGAAGGCAACGAGGTGGATGGAGTTTGGGAAGCGTGAGGACATGGTGGCGCGGGGACAAGCTGAGTGGTAGTGGAAGCGGATGGGGTATTTTACGATGTGTGTTAACACATCTCGTCCCTTTTAATGTGTTTTCAGGCAGCTGGCATCCGTCGCAAGGAAGCCCGCACCATTGGTATCGCCGTAGACCACCGCCGGAAGAACCGATCTGTCGAAGGTCTTGAAGCGAACGTCCAGCGTTTGAAGGAATACTCTGCACGACTCATCGTCTTCCCCAAGAAGGCGAACAAGCCCAAGAAGGGTGATGCTGATGTAAGACTATGCAGCTACCGGTGAGGTCTACTCATCACAATTGCTGACCTGAAACTTTATAACTCTCAGGCCGCCACTGTTGCCGCTGCCACTCAATTGCGTGGTCCTGTGCTCCCTATTGTCCAACCTGAGAACACCGACATTGAGAGGCCCATCGGCGAGGCTCCCAAAGTCCAGGCATACGCCGCCCTCCGCAAAGCTCGTTCTGACAAGCGCCTTAAGGGTATCCGGGAGGTTCGTGCTAAGGCTGCGGCAGAGGAGGAGAAGGCCAAGAAATAGAATTAATAGCCTTTTCTTTGGTGCATATTGTGGTTCAATATTTGAGCGTTTGATGAACATTCGTCGTGAGGGACTTGTCTTATATGGTTCGTCATGTCATGACGCTTCAGCGTCTGATATGAATGATGACTTTGAATGTGCAAAGGGATTGTGTAAATTCGGAAATAGGTGACTCGCTCTAGGGTCGCCAGTTTGATGGCTGTCTGGCAAAAGCAACGTGCATTTCATTGCTACTGTCATTTGCAGTTGGTGAGTAAAGAACCCACAAAGGAATTTGATCCAAACTTTGACGCATTGATCCCAATCCCACGTGATCACTGAAACGGGACAACAAAAGAACGAACGCCTAGTGCTTCCCCATCTTTTAGGCAAGCAATCATGGCACAATACGAGCTGTACCGGCGGTCGTCGCTTGGCATGGCTTTGACGGATACACTCGATGAATTGATTACAGAGTCGCATATTGATCCTCAGATTGCTATGAAGGTCCTTGCGCAGGTGCGAAAGAGAGTTGGGGCAACGGTTGGCTTGCATATACGAGTGTCGCCTATGCTTGCACACTTTGTATAATGTTAATTTATGGGTGTTTTGTACGGCGTCTGTCACGCCCAGCCTAACCCAAGTCCAACCCTCTTTCCTCAGTTTGATTTGACAATAGCCGAGGCCCTTCACAACCGAGTGAAAGCCAAAGCTGCCATAAAGGTAACCCGCCACATAGCCCGTATCAGCCTAAAATCAAGCACTTACTGAGTGGAATATTAGGGTCACTTGCACGTCTACCGCTTTTGCGATGATGTATGGACATTTATCGTTGATCGACCTACATTCAAGCTGGAGGGAAGTGAAACCGTTCATGCGGATCGGATAAAAGTGGTGGCGTGCACTGCGAGGGCTCCGCCGGGAGGAAAGCCGGAGTGAAGGATTGGCAACTTTGGGTTGTGTTGAGTTTGGATCATTAATTTTGAGTGATATCAATTGCGTCTTTGGTCGCTCTTGATGTTTGTTTGGTGTAAATTGATTTTTCCGTCTGATCTCTCCGTTCCTTTCTACATTGCCGACCCGCCATTAGTCTGGCATTGCGCCCTATTTGCCCCTAATACTTTTCAATTTTTGATTTTGTACATACATTACATGGTGGTTACCTTCACCTAACTCGTATCAGAAATCAACACTGAACCACATCCACCATGGTCTAACTGGTACATAAAATGCATACAACAGTAACACTAACTTAACAATGCCGCTGATGAAAACAACAAAGGTAACAGACGTTTCCCATCGCAAGACCAATCTGGCTCACAGCTAGACCATCATGATCGCTACAGCGCACGTTATCAATCGCCGCCCAAATTCTTAAGAGCATTTCTCAACAATTCCACATCGAACCTATCTTCGTCCCCCTCCCATAATCGATCGTCCCCGGACATATCTGGGAATCGCTCGCCGGGTGGGAGGATGTCTGTTTGTGGTATAGTGGGTGTTTGACTCATGATTGAAAAGCGACCAGCGCGTTGAGTTTGGTAATTATGGGGAAAGTCAGAGGAGTCGGAATACGCTCCCAACTGTGGGTGGTTTAGAGCAGAGATAAACGTAAAGCGACATGCAAACAGGCAATACCTTTTTGAGGCCTTCGTATATTGTTTCGTAATTTTGCAGTTCGCCACGCACGCCGCTTGCACAATTTTCTAATATAAATTCCATATTGTGATGCGAAAGGGTATCATGCAACGTTTGATTTTCTACTGTTAATCGTTTAATCTCATCTGCTATGCTCATTCGAACATTTAGAGACTAATTGATGAACGAAATTGAATGTTAAGTGCATTGCGATGAATAAGTCAAAGTCCGGGCTCCTGAAACGTACGGATTGCAAGGCTTTAATATCCCTTTGCTTCTTCTTCCCCAGTTTATATGATTTATCCTCTTCCTGATGTAATCGCTCCACTAGACTGTTTATTTGGTTTTTGTTTTCGGCTTGTTTCGAGGTAACTCTCGTCATAATATTTTGGATATTTTGGGTCAATGGTGCTTCAAACTCGCGCTCTAGGCTTTCGGCCTGAAGACACACGTACGATATCAGGATGGGTTCAGTCCGTTTGTGTTGTGCTTAATGCTTACCCAAATTTGATGAGCATTTGCAATGAGATGTGTACTGTCGATTAGAAAATCCAGGTCGCCCACCACATGAGGTCGCCGTATGTACGCTAACCGGCGTGAATTCAATTACTGGGAAAATTTGTACAGGGAACGACACATGAGCTCACCTGCCGGAACAAACTCGGCCAAATCCTCCAAAGCCCTCACAAAGGTTTCGCTAGCAGCAGCAAGAGCCTGGACCTGCCGTCTATACACCGTCAGCGCTTGGACAAAGGACTGGTATTGCCGCATTGTCAGCCGCGGCGGAGGGAGCCTTGCTTTTATTACTCGAGGGTCGTTGGGTCCACCTAGGTGTAGGCGCAATTGCGTGACTTTTCAGTTGGTGGGGAGCGACAACAACACGCAACATACCAGCAACACTGGCGGACGAGTCAAACCTGCCTGCCGAGAAAGGTGCAATCGCATGTTGACCCATATGAGCTCTTTTCTCATCCAAACTGATACCCGAGTCACCACCGTCTCTCCGCTGATAGTGGTGTGTTGGGTGTTTGAGGACATCTCCCATAGCCGCTGCGGCTTGAGCTTGTTCTGCGGAGAGGAGGGGAGTAGGATTTGAAATATCCTGCTTGGATATTCTCAGAGGTTTTGGTGGCATAACGACGAGCAGCTGCCTGCGTGCGTAACAAATGTAAACGTTGGAAGATGCTTGCAGTGGTCAATGGGGAATGTTGCAAAATTGGGGATGAGGTCCTTTTTCCAAAAGCTTTTTGACGACCAAAACGAACGCGGGAGAATTTGTGTGAACTTTGACGCTTAGCGCCGTGCTGAAACGCAGGATTCATTTGTCCCAATATGGTAGTAAAAGTGACTATGCCGCTCATTTTCCTATTATGGCTACATGCTGATGTCGTAATCCAACTTGCTATCTACACTACCTTTGAACGAAGAGGACCTGTAAACCCACCGCCCGCATTGCGACCTACACCCAACCTATGTTTCAGCTCACTCAATATCGCTTTCCGATCTTGCACTATCCCACCACCCCCTGCAAGCACGTCGGAATTCTCAAGTGCACGTCTCTGGAGATAGGGAATCGTCACGCCAATAGGTCCGTACGGTATGTACTTAAATACCTTATATCCACCGCTCGCCAACGAAAAAGTTGTCCCGTCTTGCATACCCATCAGCTGTGCAAACGCCACGGATCCTTCTCCTGCCGGAACATTGACCTGATTCATTTGCCGGCATGCATGTTCCACCGAGTTTTGATTGTGCGATGCTACGACAAAACTAAGCGGACGAATGTTCCCTTCCACCGTTATATTGGAGTCAGGGCTTTGAAATCCGGATATTTTGTTCACTAGGAAATCGATGGCCTTGTTGTAGGCAGCATGGGTAGCTTCGATGGTGGGCTGAATGGGATCTGGAAGTCCTAGCTCCTCGGCACGCTCCCGTTCGGCATGCATATAGGCGCCACGCACAATTTTGACGCCAAACGAGTATCCGTTCCGCTCTGCCCGTTCCACATCTAGCACCAGCCGTTCGTATCCGTCCTTCAAATACAACTGGTAGGTATTGTACAAGACAGGACCTCGTCTTCCGGCCTCATTAGGACCATGGTGTGGTGGGTTGAATTTCTTGCACAGATTCAATCCAACATCATCAATAGCCGGCTGGAAATACGTTTGCTCCGCGTCTACTAGAATTCGGACGCGGAGGTCACGGGCGTGCTGTGCGACGATGTCAATATCGGGAATGACGAGGTCGGTAGTATCGAGATCATCGGCGGATATGAGTTGATTATCGGGCGTGACAGGTTCAATGGGAGAACGGACGAGAGAGCGAGATGCAGATGAGTTGTAGAGTGAGAACGTATCCGTGACATCCATCCAGTCGACGAAGCCGTCCTTATCTCGATCCGTAGCAGTAAATAGTGCCCTTGCC
Source organism: Spizellomyces sp. 'palustris' (assembly GCA_006535965.1). NCBI lineage: Eukaryota > Fungi > Chytridiomycota > Chytridiomycetes > Spizellomycetales > Spizellomycetaceae > Spizellomyces > Spizellomyces sp. 'palustris'. The sequence goes on along the minus strand of QEAR01000016.1, from coordinate 281,459 downwards.
TTGTCGCCCTTCAGTTGAGGAAATGTAGCTGAAAGCTCCAAAAATTCTTCCAGATTCAGCCTACCATCTCCGTTTTGGTCAGCTTCCCGGAAAGCCTTTTGCAGTAGCACAAGCGTATTGCTCCAGCGCTGGAGAATCAATGGGGGAACGAGCGCAGTGACCTTTAGCGCAATGAAGCTCCCTGGTGTCTTGCTGGCTATGTCAATACTCTCTTTAAACATCCCAGCAACTTTGCGAGCTTGCTCTTGCGCAGCAGGTCCAGAAAGCGAAGCCGCATCCACATCCGCTTCAAGGGCGAGGTCAAGGATGCTGCCAATTTTTAGGCTCTTGAAGTTTTCCATGGTCGGAACAACTTCGGCAAGGTCTTCTCCACCTGTCCCAGAAAAAAATATACATGAGTCTGCAGTTCACGGAGGCGAGGCTCATCAAATATGCATACCACAAAAATGTCTAAAGAAGGTTTGCTTGATGACCGCATAAACAGGTCCAGTCAGCTTCAGTTTTTCGGCCCACTCCAAAATGGTGGGAGATGCCTCCACTATTTTTGGCATTGCACATAGCTGGAAGACAAAGAGCGAGTTTAACAGTTCTGGAGTAGAGCGGGTCTTGTAGGGTCGGACACTGTCTAGTGACGAATTGTGGGCTTCGGTTGCCAATGAGCGAGTTTGAATGAGGGAGCGAGCGAGGCTGAGAGAGCAAGGACCGTGCGGCGGTCGGATGCGAGTGAGTTGACGGAGTGGAAGGGACATGGTCAACGGTTCAAAATGGTTGCTGGAGAAAACGAACGCAACAACAAACAGCAGCTGAAAAACGAGGGCAGCTGATATCAACCAGTTGCTTATATAATCCCAATCCGAAATGGAAATTAAACGACCGCGCATTTTGAGCTACAAATCCCGTACTGCCAGATAAAGGTTTTCATACACCTTCCCGGCAGCCGCGAACGAAAAATCCTGTTCATCCCGCCGTCGTGTAATCGTCTGCATGTTCACTTCAAACTTCCAATCCAGCGACGGTGCTCGTCGCCTTGACGGTTACTTTATTCTTGTCCACCATTCTTGTCCACCTGTATTCTACTTTGTATAGTCTAGTCAGCAGCTTACACATGGATGCCCACACGTGCTATCACGTGCTATCATGTGCTTGCCGAGCCTCAGCGACATATCACGTTGCGTAAGGTGACTGTGCCTCTACACGTGAATAACCCAAATTGGGATCACTTGACTCTTCCCCCCCCCTTCCGCCCAGCTCCAAAGGAACTTTGCTTTCCTATCGATGGGTCGGGCTCGTTTCCCACGCAGGCAATCTGAGATTTACTTGCCATCTCTACACGCTTTTTGCCAACGACCTTTACACGACACAGACATCTAGTCTGTTCCCCTTCTAGTCCGTTGGGTGGCCACCCTTTTCCCTTTTTTGCTACCGTTGGATATCTGTTCCTCGGGCTAGGCTTGGCGGCATTTTGAACTAGGAGCTTGAAAGTTTACGCATACTTGTCGCGGAAGAAAGCTCTCAAGTACGAATCTTGTACTTTGACATTTGCACCGGCGGTTTGGCTGTAAGTATCCATCTTCCCCTTTGGTCCTGTTATGATGAGTGAACAGCTGTACTGACTGACCGGTTTGGCAGCGCCACCAACTAATGTCGGGAAGTGTAGACTCTGTACCCGGGCGTACCGCGCAATTTCCTGGATCGGGCAGTAGCTCGAGGTACCGGCAATCCCTTAATCTGAATAAAGCTTTCAAATCGTCAACGCCAACGCATAAAGGTGGTTCCGGTTAGTGTTCCTTCACTTTATGTGTTTTTATTGAAGATGTCATTCAGAATCTCTGACATATTGTGTTCATGTTCATCCCAGCTGCCAGAAATGGATTGCAGGTCCTCGGAAGTACTAGACCACGCCTACAATCATCCCTCGTTGCTGCTCCCAAGCCGGTTGACTTACCTAGTTTGCGAAAGGAAAATGCCGGGCTGGACCCTACAGTGAGTTTAGTACCCAGTGGAGGGTCCGGATGGGCAGTAAGAAATAAGGAATCTGATGAAACGGTGGGAGCAGTTGAGCATGACAATGGGGCATCAGGGTCAGGTGAAGAGACAGGATCCGCGCAGGGGCCAATCAGAAAATCACCACGAAATTGGGCGATAACCGCGGCGAGCTCATCCCCGCTGCCTTCTTCCCCTGACTTTCCTACAGCGGCTGAAGCACTGAAAAATCAAAAGCTGGAGAAGAAGGATGGCGCTGGAGAGCCGAAGACGGGAAGAGAGGCACGGGCTACTTCTGCAGGCGGGGATAAGATGGGCGATAAGGCGGAAAGGACATTTGATTTTACCAAGCAAACCGAGGCACAACGGCCTGAGTCTGGTGGGTTTTCTCCTCAACGTTGTTATTGCCATCTTTGGGATCTCATTAGAATTGTGTTTACGTCAATTTCAGTCCCCCCCATCAAGAGTGCATGGCAAATTCCAACGCCTCCCTCTCAAAGGTATGTTTGTAAAAGGTACTAGTGCGGAAGCAAAAATGGTCAGGTTAATTGAGTTATAGTGACTACAGCAACCCTGACGGTTCGCCACACGAAAAGGACCATACTTGGGTCGATGATGATGATGACATGGATTTTTCAAAAGTACCAGTCTTTCAGGCAGGTGTGGATGGCGTAGAGGTCGTGGAGGAATTGGATGTTCATCATCAAGATAATGTTGGCCCTGCTCTAAAAGGGGCTGACAGACGGGAACCTGTATCAAAGATTGTGGAGCGATCCATTGAGCGAAGGCACCCCGATGATCATTCGAGTAGTCGTGGCGAAAGGCATCGCTCACACGATGTTGATCGAGGATGGCGAGGCCCACCGCAGCCGGGGCCCTCCAGAGACCGCTACCCGGTTTATCATGATCGTAGAAGGGGATCAGCGTCCGCAAATGACTTGAATCACACAGAATGGGGGAACTGGAGATCAGAACGACACCAGAGCGTCGTGGAGCGGGATGAGCGAAATCGATTTTTGAATGCCCATCCCCCGCAGCTTCTACAGCGTGCCACGCGGCCAGGTGACCGATTAGACGACAAGAATGAAAACATACCGGATGGGCGACCAGAAGTTAGCAAACCCGAGGAGCCGAGTGATATGACTGTGAACATTGTGGATCATGTGACCGAAATATCACAACCGGAGAGCAAGCGACACACTCTTCACGAGGATGCCGAACACCCTCGGCGTACCCCACCCGGGTGGCGAGCGAAGGTCGCTGAAGCACGGCGGGACGACAGGCAGGACCGTGATATTGTTCGCGAGCATGAGCGGGAAGGTGTGCCGAATGGGCGACCAGAAGCTGATAAACCCCAGGAGACGAGTGAAGAGATTGAGACCATTAAGGACCATTCTACAGAAGTGCCACAACCGGAACTCAAGCGTCACAGTCTGCCCGAGGATGTGAAGCACCTTCGGCGTGCAGCACCCGGATGGCGACCAAAGGCGCCTGAATCACAGCAAGAGCCTCGTCCATCCGTTCCTCGGCGGGACGAAAGGCACGACCGTGGTGTTTTTCGCGACAAGCGTGAGCGGGACCTGGATAGGATATCCTGGAGAAAAGACCCTGACAAGCCAGGCGACCGAGTTGTGGCTATCCTTCAACCTGATCGCAAACCACCGAGCTCGTCGCCAAAGGAGGAAACGATGGTGCATACGAGAAGTGGGGAAGTGCACGGGGACAAACACGACCATGCACCAGACGCAGCCAGCAAGGGCATTGCACCGCGCGAGGTCCTAGCAAAGCGTGCAAGTGATGGGCCGCAAGGCCGCCGCGAGAGTCAGGACCGAGTGGCAACAGAATTCTCTAACGGTAAATCTGCCCGTCCATTGAGCCGGACATCACAGCCACGTTCCGACGCACGCAATCTTGACGCTTTCGACTCTGTTATGACGAGCATCAAGCAGATGATTGATACTTCTGGGCACCTAATAGAGCAGGCAGACAGTGACACTACCCTCGCAGATATGGGAATGATGGATTCACCACCAAAGGGAAGCGGAGCGCCAGAGCCTCGTCGTTCTGACCAAAAAGACACAGCCAAGAACATCCATATCAAGTCTGAACAATATTCCAATGATCGGGAAGGAAGCAGGAGCAAGAATTGGAAAAGCCAATCGCAGCATCCACTAGCTGAGAGGACATTCCGTGATGAAGGCAAGGGCGGGAAGTCCCAAGGGTCACATACTGTAGAAGGCGGCTTTGAGAAAAAGGGCAAACGGCTCAGTAAGAGGAACAGCAAAATTGGGAGAAGGGCGTCTGTCGAAACGACTGCGCCGGCCGTAGAAAAGCCATTAACTGTGATTGTGCGAAAACCAGGTGCGTGGTTTCACCGTGAGTACTGACTGCAATACGTCCTAATGTATCTCTCATTGCAGCATCGAGTGACAATATCACAGCAAAACCATCAACAATACCTGTTGCTGATAAGGTTGCACCGTCAAAGTCCGACGAATCGGGAGAGTCGTCCAGCTCCCCCACTTTCTCCGTCGCCATTCCGCCCGAGATTGACTTGAGTAGGAAGGTCAACTTCTTTGCTATGCCGGATATCCTTTCTCCTGAACCGCCACCCCTGTCAACCAACGTCTTGTCTGCCGAAAAAAATGACATGACGGTGTCTGATAATGTCACTAACGGATTGAAGTCTCCGCTTGCGCCGAAAGAGGACGTGCTTCTTGATGCCTTCAAAGCTGAATCTCCAAGCTCGCAGCACGGAGAACGTCGCTTGAATGTCCTCGAAAATAAGCATGCCGTAGCTCGCCATCCTGTGGAGGCGTGGGCGACCATGCTGCAACCAACCACCACAGTTGATTTAACTCAACCTTGGACGGCAGCGGACCCAGCTACGTATAGCCCTCGCACCACTTCCTACCGATCGACTGACTCAGGGTTACTCTCTCAACCATCGCTCATGCTCCATCCGACCGCCCAGCCGTTGATAGTACCCCAGTATCCAACTGCCCATCCTCAATTATGGCATAACAAGGACTCTTTCCATGGAGCTACGGTTTCATCTCAAATAGGCCCGAGTATGCAATTGCTGGTTCCCCGACAAATGATGACGCAGCAGTTCCCATATCCGTGGATGGTTGTACCAGGCGGGATGCAAGCACTTAAGCCGCAGCAAACAGCGTCGTCTTATCCTCAGGTCGCCGTACGGCCGGCAGGACCGCCAGTGCAGATGACTCCTCAGCAGTTCCAGGCGCTATGGAAGGATCAAGGGGTTTTGGCTGGTATGCAGATGCATCCACATACGGGATCAACGGTAAAAGCAAGTCAACAGCAAGCGTTACCCACTAAGCACGTGGGACGGTTCCCTGAAAGGCATCGGTCTTATCACGGGGACGTGCCGCGGTCAAATGCAGGTGGGGGAAAGCCTGTTGGTTATGGGAGGCTGCAGCCCTCTTCGTCGCAAAATCTACCTACGAATCCTGCGCCCATTCACCTACCTTTGGGTTCAGCCCTAGCCGCTGCGGTAACACCTGTCTCAGCGGTAGATTCTAATCCTACCCAAATTTCAAGTGGCAGTGCTGAAAGCAAGCATCCGTCACCAGTTCCTTCTGCACAGAATCCGGAGGGTGGCAGAGCACAGCGGGTGCCACAGCCTCCTCCCGCTGTGCCTGCTCCATCCTCAAATCCCACGCAACCACCCTATATCTCTTCACCAGCAGCAACGCAAGCGGGCAAAGCAGGTCAGCTTCTGCCCAAATCAGTCAAGCATGTATCGCCCCATGAAGAACTGAAAGCCCCACCATCCTCGGGTACTGATATGCTCACTCCAGCTACTACCCTGCCGTTGCATAACATTCAACCCCGTGAAGCTTCACACAAAAGGACTCCGTCGTATGGGTTACAACGTGGACCTTACTGGCAGGCGCGGCAGATAGGACGACCAGACCTGACGAGGCACATGGGAAGTATGGCTCAGGGGTACCAACCACCGGCCGGAAAAGACATACTAGTCGGGCAGAAGTCAGGAAAGGATAATAGTACTGATACTGCAGAGGATAACAAGAGCCCACAGGACTCTGCAAAACATACTCGCGATAGTCATATGGAGGTGTCAAAATCAGAGTCGAAAGTGGAAGTGGAGAAGGCAGCACTTATCCCTAATGATACCAGGGTGCAGCAGCCTCGACGTCCTGCACAGACCTCCTCGGAGTCCCAGGCACGGCCTTCGGACCCTTCATCGACAAGGGACCGAAATGTTCAACCCACAAGCAAAGCCACAGAAGAAACATCACGTGGCGCTGGAGCGGCAGGAAAAGGGGGGGATCAAGCAACCACGCATCCCAAATCGACACAACGGAGCCTCAAGCGCCCTGCCTCGTCGCAACCCTTGGTACCCCGAGAGAAGTACCCACGCCCAGCGGTTTCATCGGGACCTCAGAAGGGGGACAGGCAGAGTGTATATAAGGAGGATATAACGCCGAGTGGGTTGAAAATTACCTATACATCGCGAACTGTCGCTGGGTCACCTACTGTGGAGAAAAACAACGAGAAGCGGAAGAAGGACTCTACGGTAGGAACGGAGAAGGAACGAAGAAATCAGGCTGCGGTCCGTGAAGGCGACGAGAAGGAGAAAGAGAGCAAGGGGGAAAAGGAGGAAGGGGATATGAGGGGGGATAAGGAGAAGAAGAAGAGACGGCGGCAAGGAAAGAAGGCCCGGGAGCATGATAGGACAGATGACAATGATGAGGAGAACATGCGAGACAAGAGCACCACGCCCAGTTCTGGCCCCACATCCAGTCCCTCTCCTGTGCCATCACCTGACGCCGGGCCAGGGCGCATAATGATGAAGAAGCCTGTATCGCCTCCCTTACCTCCTACCCAGGTCGAGGAGGATGGGTCCGGAAAGGCTCAAACCGCTGGGTCACAGAACGAGCCGAACCATCCGGTGCCATCGTCAAAATCTTCCCGTAAGGATGGTTCGCGCGGCGGATTCAGCGGCTCATTCTCTTCATCGTTCTCTGCGAACCGAGGAAAAGGGATCAAGAATGCATCATGGCGGAGAGGCGGAGCCACCTCTGCAGCGAGATTTAGCCAACGCCGTGGTGGTCGTGGTGCGGAAGGAGCTGTGAGTGGAATGTGTGGTCCTCGCGCTGTTTATGTGACGTCAAAGCAGTAAGAGAGAATCAAAGGCAAATGGTTTTGTCGGTATGTGTACAATCGCGGCTTTGTAGTGGAAAGGGCTTTAGTTTTGTGAATCCGACATAGATTGAGATAGTTGTTTCCTGCTGATTGTTTTATGCAAGAAGCGATTGCTCTTTTTTTTTTCTCTTTTGTATAAATATATTCAAATGCATCTCTAAAGAGTTTTCTTTGGGTTTTCGTTCAACGACCTCGTTTTTAATCGGCGAGGGCCCTTTGGCGGATGGCTTAGCGGCGCGTATCGATGTGTTTGGATGACATCATTGTGGGTGGGGTTTTGATATTTTGGAAACCCTTTGGACATCTCTTCCGTACGTTCAACTTGCAAAAGTTTTTTATACAGAATATATTTCAACATACACACATGCCCTCAGTCCAACAACCTGTCATGTCAACCAGTCAGCCTTCCAAAGTCGTTCCCGTTGAGACCCTCATTCAAGATGACCCTTACCTGGGTCCGTACAAGGGTGCTATCCAGCACAGGTGCGGCCAGCCCAGGTAAACCGTGTAGCGGCCCTGGCATATTACTAACCAGCATACCTTAGATATTCGCAGTACGCATCCTGGGTTGATAAGATAAACGCCCATGAAGGTGGGGTCGACAAGTTTACTCGGGGATGGGAGCGATTGGGATTCAATGTGGATAAGGACGGAATTGTGTACAGGGAATGGGCGCCTGGTGCAGAGCAGGCGTTTCTTGTTGGAGAATTCAGTGAGTTTCATTTTGCTCTCTTGGAGTGGGAAGGCCAGGATTGACGTTGGCATTGTCACAAAGACAACTGGGACAGGAACAGCCACCCCATGAAAAAAAACGAGTTTGGGGTCTGGGAGATCCGATTGCCTAACAAGCCGAATGGAGAGCTTGCGATACCTCATAATACCAAAGTGAAGGTGCTGTCATTTTCGCTGTCATTAACGCCCACGGGTGGCAGGTGGATTGTCGACCTGATATTTGAAATGTAATGAATAGATATCAATGACGAAACCCGGTGGAGAACGGATCGAACGCATTCCTGCTCTGATCCGCAGAGCTGTACAAGATCTAAACTTGAGCCCAGCATATGAGGGCGTCTTTTGGCATCCCAAACAAAAGTATATCTTCAAGAACAAGTCTCCACCAAAGCCGACTGAAATGAGAATTTACGAGTCACACGGTATGTTTCACATTGCGATACAGCATCTTGCTTAAGGAATACCAAACGCCCTTTCTTTGCTGCACGACACAGTCGGCATTTCATCACCAGAGCCGCGGGTTGCGAGCTACAAGGATTTCCGTGAACAAACCTTACCCCGAATTGCACGTCTGGGGTACAATGTCATTCAGTTGATGGCGATTATGGAGCATCCGTATTATGCCAGTTTCGGCTACCAGGTGACGAATTTCTTTGCGCCCTCTAGTCGATTCGGTAGGCAAAAATGATGTCGTTCGACGGGAGGTATGGCACAACACTGAAGTTCATAATTAGGAACTCCTGAGGAATTGATGGAACTCATCGATGCTGCCCATGGCTTGGGAATCACAGTGTTGCTGGATGTCGTGCATTCTCATTCATCCAAGAATGTTTTGGATGGAATTAATGAATTTGATGGGACAGGTTTGTAGGGTCAATTAATGTGTGAAATCTTTTCGCAAGCATTTCGAACCCAATCCTTTCCGCTCTTGCAGACCACTGTTATTTTCATGAGGGAGCACGCGGACGCCACGAACTTTGGGATAGCCGGTAAGGGATTATTTTTCAAACTCTGATTCCTACAAATGGTATTCGTACCGACGCAATTCATTGGAAACCTGCTGTCAGGCTCTTTAATTACGGGCACCACGAGGTCCTTCGCTTCCTCCTTTCGAATCTTCGCTACTGGATCGTAGAATATGGGTTTGACGGCTTCCGCTTTGATGGCGTGACGAGCATGCTATACCATCACCATGGTCTAGGAACAGCGTTTGCTGGAGGCTACGATGATTATTTTGGAAATGCTGTGGATGTGGAGGCAATTGCGTATATGATGCTGGTGAGTTGTTGGATTGTCATTGTCGGGCTGGTAAGTGTACTGAGAGAAATCCCACTTTGGTCATCAGGCAAACGACATCATGCACAAGCTGCATCCGCACATTGTGACAATTGCCGAAGGTACGCACATAGTTTTTTGAATCCATCTATACATTTGACGATGACCGTAGCACAGACGTGTCTGGTATGCCAACCCTTTGTAGACCTGTTGCTGAAGGAGGTATCGGGTTCGATTACCGGCTAGCGATGGCGATTCCCGATATGTGGATTAAGCTTCTGAAAGAGAAGAGGGTATTGTTCACCGTTAGTACCTGCTGAAGATCACGAGCTAGTTATTGATGTGCACATTTTACATGGAAGGACGAGGAATGGGACATGGGCAATATCATCCACACTTTGACCAATCGCCGCTGGAAGGTATACGAAGATCGTCCTGGTTCATTGTCATGAAGTCTCTCAAATATATTTTCTCAGGAACCGACGGTCGCATACTGCGAGAGCCATGATCAGGCCCTCGTTGGGGACAAGACCATTGCTTTCTGGCTAATGGATAAGGAGATGTATACCAACATGTCAACCCTCACTCCATTGACACCAGTGGTTGACCGTGGATTGGCGCTGCACAAAATGATCAGATTGATTACTTACGGACTGGGGGGTGAAGGCTATCTCAATTTTATGGGCAATGAGTTTGGACATCCCGAGTGGTTGGTGAGTACTGATGTTGGACTGGCGCAATTCAATTAGGGGTCCATAACTGATACTGCTTTGCTAGGATTTCCCGCGTGCGGGGAATAACAGTAGGTAAGGTACCGCCGCCGATGCGAGGTCCTAAGATGCTTGTTTCTCAATTCGACATTGTTTCTCAAAAAGCTTTCATTACGCCCGCCGTCAATACAATCTGATTGATGACCACCTTCTACGCTATCAATACCTCAACAACTTCGACCAAGCGATGCATGCCCTTGAGAAACAGTCCCACTGGTTGCAAACCAGTCAAGTAAGCCCCCACGCTGGCGCGATATCCTTCATGAAATGACATTAACCAACTCCTGATCCCGCCAGTATGTGTCTCTTAAGCACGAAGGCGACAAAGTGATCGCCTTTGAACGCGGCAATCTTCTCTGGATCTTCAACTTCCATCCTAGTCAGTCATTCTCAGACTATAGGGTTGGTGTAAACTGGGAGGGAACATACAAGGTCGTTCTCGATACAGATTGGAAGGAATTTGGCGGGCATGAAAGGGTAGACCGGAAGGGCAAGTATTTTTCCACTCCTGAGGAGTGGGCTGGAAGGAAAAACTACGTTCAGGTGCGGTTGCATTACGCTCTTGGGTTTTTCACGAGGCAGAAAAGGCTAACCTATCCCGTAATCCCGTACACTGTGGCAGGTTTATATCCCAAGTCGGACCGCCCTAGTTTTAGCTTACCAATGAGAAACAGTAGCGCTAGAATGTCCTTCGCTAGGAAAGCGCGATTGCAATTAGATACCAGGCTTTTTGCCTTTGGTTGTGACTGTCCACAAATCTTGCTTAACAATGTTAGTGTCCGCAGATGAATTGTGCGGTTGAGGCCCAATTTTAAGATGAGAATCCCCAGCTCCCAGTTTTGCTTGATAACTGACTTATGATATTACTTAAAAAAAACATTTGCTTTAAAATCTGAAACTCGGATGCATCTATAGACAAGAAGTATGACATAAGTAACCCGGTAGCTGGTTAGTTCAGCTCCACAATCCTCGCCGTCTCTGGTCCTGACAAGTCCTCTCCCACCCTCCGCGTGCCGTGGCCACCATAGGGTCCGGGTTGTGCTCCTTCCGTTGGAACAACTGGCGCAAAGAAGCTTGCGACATTTCCCATCAAAGATGTGGTCTGTGTATCCGGCAGTCCTCTCGTCTCACCGCTTCCGCTCAGTCGTCCACCGCTTGCCACTGCTTGGCCCCACGCAGCCCACCCTACGATGGTCTTCCATAACCAGTCAACGGCGTTGTCCCCTCCGATCCTTCTTAAATCCATCACCTTTCCAACTACCATTGCTGCCACGAGCCCTTTCAGCATCGCTTTCCATGCCCCAAAACCGCCGAGAGCGCACAGGCACAGCGGAATGTAGACAGGTTGAATGGGAAGGACGCCAAAAAGGGTTAGCGATGTTGATGGTGTGGTTATTGCCCAAAGCCAGCGAAAGGCGTACTCCAGGTTAGGGTAGAGCGAATATGGGAAGAGGAGAAGGGACGGCGTAGCTGTGGTCAGGAATGAAGTAGTGGACACTGGCGCAGGAGGCGCGCGGTACAAGGCTAGTTCGATGCCGACCAAGACTACGCCCGCCAACAGTTGAGCTCTCAGAAAGTGGTTATCAGTAACTAACCACTCCAAGACATTCTTCCGTCCTCCACTCCTTTTCCTTCTGTTTTGCCCCTCACGCAGAACGACGCCGTCCTTAACGAGATCCCCCTCGCCGTCGAACCACTTTTCTAATGGTGCTTGCCAATAGACCATGCCCACAGCTCTTTGAAAGACCTCAACAATGCCGTGACCCAAAACACAGAATCCCGTTATCCCTCGCCATAGTTGATATCTTGGCGCAAGGAAGAGGCGCGGGTGGAAGAGGAGAGTGCGGTAGGGTGTTAGACCTATGAGGTGGGTTAGATGAATCGTAGAGCCCAAGGCAATTTGCAACGTTGTGTGCGGAGAGCTACGAATGTGGGATTGCAGAGTGTGCGTAAGGGTTGATGGCGACATTCCTGTCAATGTAGTGACGGTGGCGAGAAGTGTGGAGATTGACGTTCCGTCTTCACCTCCGAGAAGTCGGGGCCTAGACATGCTTTTGTTAATCGCTGCTGGCGGTTGTATGAGCGAGCGGAGACCGAGAGACGCTTGTCTACAGTCATAAGCATGATGCGAGTGCAACTGCAAAAGTGCCGTCGACCACATCGATTGTCCTTCTGAAAACAAGAATAACTTGATGAACAAAGGCAACCCTTCCTCCAGAGCCAAAGCGTAGCATACCCTCCATGGTGGAACCCCGCTGTGTACGCCAGCCGAGTACCAGTATATAGACAATTGCAATCGAGCGCCGTCGTTGGAAATGCTACGCCTGCTGGACTGTGACAGGGCTGTCATGGCAACAACGAGCACAGCCACCTCGCTGTCGCCGGTGACAAAGATCATTAACATCATATGAAGATTGAATTTTCCTATACGTGTTTCGGCTCTTAGCACGACTGTGCCCTTGGCTTGAGCAACCGATACCTCCCTTTAGTTTGTCCCAAGCCCCATGCGTCAGGATGCTCAGGTCCCTGCATCCCAGATTGCGTCCACTGGCAGAACCGCTACTGAATGCACGCGATTTGTACGAGCTTAAAAACGCCAGACCTTCTACTTATAAAAACCGTTCGGAAGGAGAATGCACGCGATTTGATGTGGGAGTGAAGTGCATCGGAGAGGTGCGGTTTCAATGTGAGTGTTTCCCAACAGCTTCTCGCGCCAAACGGTGGCCTGGGGGTGTAGCACGCCAGCAAGTGGGGAGAAGAGGGTAGATGGACTGCGAAATTCTTCTCAATAGCTGTTTGTCACTCATTGACTGTTTGTCGTCCCTGCGCTGTGCTCCATAGGTACTGTCATATTCGATCTGGGTGACTTGGAATTTCCACCCGACCTTGTCTGCGAAGACTTTCCGCTCAAGTTTGGAGATATTAGACCTCTCATCGAATGGCGATCTGGTGATAGAAACGCTCTATGGAAGACCCTTGATGAGATCGCAAAATTATACCAGGTCAGCTTTGTTGTTGTATGCTGCCGATGTGGGGAAGGAGGAATACTCAAATTGCCACCCTCGTACATAGCTCTACCAAAGACAGAGAATCAGGGGGCTGGGAATTGAAAGAATACAGTTTGACCTGAGTAGCTTCGACCATCAGAAAGTGAGATTGGTCCTTGCCACTCTATGGAATGTACGTCGTCTTGGCTTCTCATTGGTCGGGGCTTCCTCGTGCAGGGCCTCCAATGCTTCATGACAACCCCTGAGTGGATGTCAACCGACGCAACCGTAAGTGCTCTTATCCGTGCATGTTACCGAGAATCCTGTAACTGAACAGTATTTTTAGATATATATATATATGCCCGTACGCATTGATGACAAGGACGAATCAAATCTTCTGCTTTTGGATATCAACGAGAGCTCTGTTCTCGTAGGTAAATAGCGACGTTGATGTATCGCTTTCAAGTGTAAGGACTGGGACTGTGCATTGAACGTACTTTGGCGACTCTAGCACGGCTGACCGTGATGTTCCATGTGTATGAAGGAGAGGTGAAGCAAATCGAAAAGCAGATACAGCTTCCCCCGCAGTGGAAAGATGTATACGTACCCAAGGTTGGTAAATATTCTGCGCATATGATCCATTATATTGCACACCTTTAATCGTCAAAGTATTGAAATATTGTACCGCACAGATACCTGATTATCCTCTCGATGCGACGTTGTTTGATTATATGCTTGAGGTGCAGAAGTACTTGGCAAATGTGCATTCCAACGTTATTCAGCGGATCGACAGGAGACGGGAGTTTGTGGAGACCATCGTAGCTACCTTCAGAAGGTAAAGGCAGCGTATCATTCTTCCATAACCCAGTCTGATCCTAAGATCTGAGCTCGTTGAGAGTCATATACTCGAATATGACTCGAGGGAGTGGTTTTATGCGTCTTTTTACTTTGAAATTCCACCACCACATATATCGCCATCGGATTTGTCATCTGTGGATCGCAAATCCTACTCTAGGGCTGTAGCAAATGGTACGGGTTGGGGCAGCCCATTGAGCCTTTCCCTCCGGTGTATATGCTCAATATGGATCCTAGTACATCTCTCCCAGGATTATCCGGATGTTCCACCAGAGGTTTTCCTCCAGTCATCGTCATTGTTTGCAGATGCAGACTCGTTTATACCGGCAACTGTGCGCCTGAACGTGGACTTTGGACAGGTTGGGATGTGGGGATCGGAAAGAGTCTCGTGCGAAGAAGCAATTGCAAGATTTCGGTAAGCGGTATTCGGTTATCATGTTACGAGAAAATATCTGACTAATTTACTTCAATATCTCTCAGTAACGCGTTGCTGGAGCAGATACCCACTGCATTCGCATCCATCCAGTGAGAACACGATTCGCTTCAACACACAACACTAGAGATAGAAGTCCGTCGGGTGACTGGAAATTTCTTTCTTAAAGTTTTAACTACTACAGGCGGTGAAAATAAAAGATAACTGTTATTTGCGTCTGTATATCTGGTACTTTTTATTTACTTTGCTCGACGGTTTCACTTTGACCTCTTCACCTACAAATTACTTGCATCGCTTACGTGTGTGATCTGGCATGTGGCCGCAACCAACACCCACGCGAAAGATATCCGTTCAACGATCCAATTAGCCTTCCGCAAGACATGTACTTGATACCCTCCCAAACGATCCATCTCCGGCAGCAGCTTGACAACTGCCCAGTTGACCACGATGCTGTCAAGCTGGCGCTCGGTTCGTTTATTACAGCTGGCCTCATACTGTCCTACGTACCGCAGGTATCCCATTTTGACGAATTTCAAACTGGTGCGCATGCAACTCGGAGTCTACAGGGATCGCTTACCATAACATTCCGTGTAGTTCATCAAGATTGTGCAAAGAAAAACGAGTGAGGGACTCTCATTGTGGTTCCTATTATTGGTGGGTTTGTACAGGTGCTGCAATTGCGGCCCATGAGGTTGACCACGACACCGCTTGATAGGGCGCTATAGGGATGGCGTCAACTGTTGGCAATATGGCGCTGCTTCAGTACCCTTATGTTCTATGCTGTAAACGACCCATGGTGAGTACTATGACGCTGTCCTACAGGTATCCGCAGAGAGGCTTTTCTTGACGCCATTAATGGACTACCAGTGGACGCCTTTGATGTGCTTTGAGAATACACTCGGACTGACACAAGTGGGCATCCAAACCGTTTGTTTTATGACATGGTAAGATCTATGCTCGTGGCTCGGACAAGTTCTTCATGAGGAATGGGTTTAACTAGTTGTTGACCATCTCCACAGCGTCGTGCTATACTTTGCTTACTACCCAGCCGCCAAAAAGCACATCCCAAACACCGTACCCCCCGCATATGCGCCCCAATGGCGACGATCCCTCTATATTGGTTGTATCATCATCATGTGGATAGTCATACTGACTGTAGGCGTCATAGCGATTTTAGCGTTTGATGCTGACGCGCTGGGTTACTCGCGTACCGCGGAATGGGTAGCGGGTGTTTTGGGGCTGATTGCGATGCAAACGTCGCTTATGCAGTTTTTCCCCCAGATAGTACATACCTGGTTTGCAAAGGTATAAATCTGACATCTCACTTTTCTGGTTCCGGTGCGTATTCTAAACGACTTTTGGCGGCGGACATATACAGGCAGTTGGGGCTCTTAGCATTCCCACAATGCTCATGCAATGTCCAGGTACGCTGTTGAACTCTAAATGGCATCAACAATGTGATCACTCACGATTGCTTCATATACAGGGTCTTTCATATTTGTCTACTCTCTCGCTGTTCAACCTGGTGCGAACTGGACCTCATGGCTACCCTACCTCGTGAGCGGCGTACTACAGGGGGTACTGCTAACCATGTGCATCGTCTTCTCCATGAGAAATAAGGAGGAATTGGAGGATGGTGTGCAGGCACCGTTACTAGGCCCTGCAGACGAGGGAGTAGATGTTCAGGTAGAAGACCAAATCACCGCTGATGGGAATGCACCAGATTATGGTACTATAGCATCGAAAGCAGAAAGGTAGATGAAATCTGGAATATGTACCTTTATTCTCAAGATGCATGTGATCAGCAGACCTCAAAAAGCTTCATGTCAGAATGTATATTGCATTCGCCTATCAGGGATATATCCGCGCAGTTTGGCCATAATACTATCAATATATATATATATAAATGTGTGTGTCTGCTCATTTAGACAGCAATGGTAGTCTCGAATATCAAGTTGTCTGCCATATCCATGCATTACAACAATGTTTGGATGGACGAAGGCAGGTAACTCCTCATCTTGGTCCTTGTCTTCTCCAGCCCAGCCTTCCCAGCCTTCATGATTGAAGACGATGAGGCATCATGTTGATGGCTCTGTTCGTCTGCGATTAAAAGGTCGGAGATAAGTTCCACGAGACCACGGATCTCATAATACTCTCCTTCGGTTTGCAATTCACGAAGGGATTGCTTGTCCTCAATTTGAGTTATGGTGTCAACGCCTAGCAAAACGCATAAGTAACGGTGCCAAACCCCGTTGCCGTGCAAACTCACCGCGCAGCCAATTCAATATATGCCTGAATTGTGTGCCATCCCTGTCGATGAAGTATGCTCCATCCGCCATGCTGCACTTGATTCTGCCCTTTGAGCTGTTCCCAAATAGTTGCGCTAAGAGCGACCCAGGGTCAGCGCAGAGTGTGGCGCGGGTTGTGGTGAAGGGTATCCCGCCAACAGACAACTTGATGGTTTGGGTAGGGGAAGGTGTAAGCGAGAGGTCAATCAAGTTACTAAGACGTGTCCGCAAGGCAACAGTGGTGGTGGTGGATTGGATGGTTGGTGACGGCGGAAGTGGTTCTTGTGTTGGTCGGGGGGACTCGGAAGGTGAAATAGGGGTAGGGTCGCGAGATTGGGGACGTTGATAGGGCGGTGTCTATGTGACATGAGTAACTTGCCATCGTGAATGAATTGTAACAATGGTTAACAAACCTTTTGATATGCAACAACGGCCCGTAGCACAGCCATCGCAAACACACCACTAATCCAGACCTGAAATCTGACAAGAGCCTGTCCCCATACCACCAGCTTTTGCTGAATTGCGTATTCCGCGTCCAGAATGCGAAAGAAATCTAGAGTGTGGTCCAAGATCTGTGTGAGGGTCGAGGGAATGGGAGACTGTTTGAGGAGAATGGCGAGAGTAACAAAGACATTTGTAATCGTGTGGGATATCAGAGTTAGGAGCTCCGCTGAAACATTTAGATATAAGGATTCCTGTCAGAGCACAACAACGGCGACGACTTGTCACTCTACCTCCGTTCAATGCTTCTCTCTTCTTTGTTCCTTTGTTTCCGTCGACGCCCTGTTCAGCGTTCTCCGACACACGGTCGTCGCTCCGCGGAACTTCTTTCTCCAGTCTAAATCTTGAGGTGCTCTCCGCCACTTCCACCTCTCGATACATTTGTGACTGAAACTCTCTAACAAAGGAAAACACCCTAGAGTTTACTGTAACGGCGCCTTGAACGAGGCGTGTACCAGCGTCTTCCAACCAGGCTTGGTCTGTGTGCTGCGAGGACATGTCGTTCACGCCGGCTGGTCGAGGAGTGGTATTGGAGGCACGCGGAGGGGAGGATGTAGGAGTAAGCGTGCGTGCGAGAACAGAGGGCAACATGACTGCTTTTCCGTCTGATGACAGGCTAATCTGTTGCTGTTCAAACGGGGCACAGACGCTGCAATAGCCTGCAAGCCCTTGTTATCCCTTTTTTTTTATGTGACCCCTGCGCTGTCCCTTCCGACCTTGTCGACGAGACGCCAGGAAGCACGATCCTCAACACACGTGTAAATACGCGGGATGGACGCGCGCTGCAGGACGCGTTCGCTTTTTAGGGCATCGCCAGCCAATGGCATCGTCTTGCTTTTGCAAAATGGACAACAAAAGTGTCCACAATTCCACAGAGAGATGCCAAAAAGACATGCATGGGTCAAAAGCAGTCAAGACGGTGGCCGTTCAAAGTCTAAAAAAATATGTTGTCATGCGCTCAAACGGCCCAAATCTTGTCTGCAGGCCAGTAAAAGAACCCGTAGTGTGCAATGACGATGCACTGTCGTCAAGCTAGTTTAAAGCCCGGGAGCTCACAGGTTGAAACAAGTCCCACACTATTTATGACCTGTCCCATCTCGGCATCCTGCATTTATTTGACACCAGTCGCGGATGCGTACAATGTTCCACGCTAGTTCATTCCGCACCCCACGCCTAATTCTATTCACGAATGGCATCAACCTCTCTCGTTCAAAAGAGCTGTCAAATCAAACGGTGTTTTTAGAGTTTTTCAAAGCATGCCCATGACATGACGCGTAGACGAGTCCCGAGAACATCTTTTCAGGCTTGGTGATCTCAATGGGAGAGGATCAGCGGAAACGAAAAAGGGAGGACCCGCAGGAAGAGACTCGCTCGATATCTTCTCTCAAAGACTCCGCACCATCGAAACCTCCACCGCGACGATCGTCAAAGATTACCGTGGCTGGCTTCCCTTGGCAGTATCTAAAGATTAGACTGTAAGGTCATGCGTCGACGAACCCTTTTCAGCCACCTTACACTTTACCGATTGACTGTCATTTATAGAACGACAGAGCCTCCTTGTGCTCTTGAGCAAGTGCACTATCGGAATGCTATCAATCATGCTCTACAGGAAGCCTTTGGAGCGGTGGGGGCGGCCCACCATGTAGATCTTCTTGATTTTGAGCAAGATTGTCAAGAAGGATTGATAAGAACGCCATATGAGTATGTCAACGTTGACTGAACTTTGGGATGGCCATTGATACTGTAGAAATTGGTCGTCAAATACTGTGGCGTCTCCTTGCTCACATCTCCCTCGAACATTAGGTCTCTTCCGACCGTCCGAGCGGCCCTCAGCCTCCTGCACCAATACCAGAGCAAAGAGTGTCGATTCGACGTGCTAGACTCGTCGCCCTATTTATTCACATTCGCCTGCAACAGTCGCCAATGGAGTAGCCAGCACAACCGACAACCGTTGGACTAGTTCGCCCTTAGCGTTCAATCACAATGCCACCCTTACCCTTCCGGCATCATCCCCCAGTCGTGAGACTTTCTCCTTCGCACTGCCTATATAAAAAAACCATCCTCCCTCTTCGTGTATAATCTTCGTTACAGACTTTAATACATGCTATTTTGCCTCCCTACATGGGTCAGTCCATTGGATCGCCCTCTCCAGGATTTGCACCACAAAGTGCGCTTTGGGATGGCGTCCTACTCGCGGAATCATGACACATTTTGCAGGACTATGATTCCTCCTGCATGATGAAACTACCCCCTTCGACAGGAACTTCCTTGACAGGCACCGCCTTGGGCTGTACTTCCGGTGATTCCGTCGGACCAGCCAGCGCTAGGGCATGTGCGGCAATGGACGCCAAAGCGTCTGTGGCTGATGCAGATATTGATTGATCAACCTCGTTCACCATGGATTCAGATGCTGGGGGGAATAACTCGTCTTTAAGATCAGGAAGGAACGAGCCCACATACTTCCATGTCAGCTCCCATAAATTTTGACTATCCCCTGCTGCCAAAGTCACCTCCTCCGATGGTTGGAATACTCCTTGTGTGGACATTACTAAAAGCATATTTTTCAATGACTCTTGCACACCTTCGTACTGCATACAGATGAGGATCAGTATGATAAACAATGGTTGGGTATCACTGAAACTTACCAAATAGTCCGACTCTCCCATGCTCATTTGCTTTCTCATATAGTCTAAGATTTTGATCCATAGTTGAGGAAGCTCCTTCCAATTTTGCAAGCGCGGGAGGTATTGTAAAAAGATCTTGCACAACAAGGCTGATGCCCGCATGCGGGTCTCATCCATTCCAAGTGGGTCTATGCGTGTCATTTCTGGTCGAAGCAGTTCATCAAGCATCGGAAACAGGACAGTCTCGAAAGAATCAGCCCACACGCTGGGTGAGCCAGGGCCACAGCCAGTTTCCAGCTCGGGAGACAGAAGGGTTCGTTGCAAAAGTGTAAGCGCATGTTGTCGAACTTCCCGAGCGGGATGGTACGACTGTTGGCTAAGTCCGGAAAGCACAGGCAACCAGAACTCAAAGAATGCTGGAACATGAGAGGCTCAAGGTTAGGTAAACAGTGAGGATATAATGCTTACGACGTCTACTTTGCACCTCTATTGAATTTCATTCCTGTTTCTTCGACCAAGCTCGGTATTTTCATGTGCAATTTGAAGAGTTTATCCAAGGCTCGTAGTGCGCGTTCAATTGCTGCCTGGATTAGCTGACTAAAGAAGGCAATGTTACTACAAAGAAGGTTTCAACCAAAAAAAGGTCCCCACCTTTTGACCGGTGTCAGTCTTTCCCTGCTCCCCAGACGAGGACTTGTCGGCGCACTCGAAGAAATGTTGACACTCTCTCCGCCGATAAGACCCGTACTTCGGGCGCTGGGGGATGCTACGGCAGCGCTGAGCACAACCCCTCCTGCGGCTGCCGCGAAACTGATCAACAAATCAACGCATTCGCTGAAATTATGAGGACTGACACATGAATCGGCATTTTCCGATACTAAAATGCAGGTAGCCTCAAAGCTGAAGCGTGATGCCTCTGGATGGACGGAGGTGCGCGAGAGAAACCCTATCACCACCTCCCAACGTGCGTTGCGCGTGACGAGGCTTGGGTCAGACTTGAGCAGAAAAGCGATACCCGCCATGAGAGGCTCGGCGACGCGGTTGAAGGCTTCAGGTGAAAGGCAGTTGACCAAATCAAGGGATTGGAGGATTCTCTCCAGCATGTCATCCTACGAAATCCATCAATATCTAGGTTAATTCAGCTGGCAACCGATCAAGCCTGTTTACTATCCAGTAAACAATGAAGAAAAAGTGCAAAGGGTTGCGCACCTTATGACCTAGTCTTTGTACCAATCTAAGCAAGCTGGTCACCCCCCGTTCCACTAACACAGGGTGACAGTCGCCAGAGCTCTTCAAAATACCGCTGATATGCTCCAAGACAAGGGGCCACAGTGTCATAATACGGTCCCGATTTTGGATAGTGATGGCTACGAGCAACTCCAGCAAGAAGACCGCTGCGGAATCGTACTTCCGAACTGCTTGATCAGATGGTAGGGATGTGGTCACGGCTTCACTTCTCTCTGAGCGGGCGTCTGAGCTGTCAGGAGACACATCTTGGCCTTCCTCGGTCTCGCGCCGCTTCCAAGTGGAATGCTCAGGATCACGATTCTCTTGCACAAAGGACGCCTGCGAGATTATTTCCACCAGTAAACGGAGAGTATCCTCCTCGAGGAACCTGAATATGCCAATGACATTAGCCCTTCGTGTTCATGTGCATAAGTCAGCTTTGATTGGCATGCCGCACCTGCTATCTGCAAAAAGCTGCTCGATTCGGCACGATCGTACACAATGTATTGCTCGTTTCTCGTACTCGACTCCATCGGGCGTAGCCTCGTAATTATCAAAGTCATCTCCGTTACTTGAACTTAATGAGAGGAAGTTCGATAACGTTGACAGTAATCCCGCTTCACGGCGCGATCCAGGTGCGTTCGGTTTCCGCGATGTTAGATCCTGGTCTCGTAGCCTGGAAATGACCACACTTCCACGGACAAAGTCTTCAACCTGAACCATTGATGCCGGGAGTAACGAATGCAGGAATAAGTTACGCAAGCAACCGATTATCTATGACAAAAAAAGGCAGGTTCACAAAAGGAAGATGAGGAAGCTCCAAGTGATACAACAAAGATAGACATACCCATCGCCAGCCGCTTTTCAGGCACGTTCCATACTCGCTTACAAGAGTGAACATGAGCACTGCGGCTACTTGGCCACGGTAGTTCCTGCCAATTTCTACCCGCCAGGGATCAATCGGCCTTCTTGCGTTTCTGTCGTTGTTGGTATCGTCTATGGGAGTGTCCGGTGGCAGTCTGCTGGTCTCTTTGAGCATTCCGGTCATCTTCGCCAATGAGATAATAAGGCTATCATAGAGCTCCGTTAGGCGATAATGTGCAGCCACAACTGCGCAATTGTGATAGCCTATAACCGCTTTCTGCAATGTCAACTGGTCTTCCGCATTATCAAATGCTAAAAAGAACGACATTGCGGTAAGGGGGATTGCGCAAGAGCAATATAGTTCAAAAGGCCATACCATAAGATAAAGCTGAAAGGATTGAGTCGGATACAGTTCGTAGCATGTCTTTATCGTAGCAATTCGTACGGCAAGCCAGGACGTCGCCCGCGTGTTCAGCCTTTTTCATAAGCTCTTTCCACTGGTAATTGAAACCTAGATCCCCTTCATGCTCTTCAGGCATAACAATCTCGCTTTCCCGGATGGCCGTATACATTTGTTTCTGCGTGGGGTGTACCAAAGTTAGCATATCTTCGCCATGAAGTGCTCCGCCACTAAAATCGGCACTATACCAAAAACTCTGGCGAGAAATCTTTATTTCCATTCAATCCCCGCAGATTTCTCATAAAGTCTTCTAAAGTCATTCTGCGCTGAACACGGAATGAGAGTCGTCTAGCAGGCTAATGAACTCAGAGATGGTGTACCAACCCTAACTTGGGGATTGTGCTGATCGGTGTTCAACATGATCACCGAATACGCAAGAATAAATGTAGCATCCACTGTTTCAATCTCGTGGTTTTCCTTGCCTGCGCCATGAGCCGCGGTTAACATACTTGCCGTGATGAACGCACAGCTCTCATATGTTCCCGCGCATACCCTTTATTGCGTCAAAATAAGCAGAAGCGAAATTCTGCATGATTCGCTCAATCTGCTGTGATTCACCGGGCAGTCGAAAACTTTCCAGTAGCAACCTCAGCGCTTCATCGAATCGTTTCTGAGAGAGCAGGTATGTCAGATGAGAATACCGTTCCATCAATCCATTATTTCTGGCCAACTTACGTCACCGAAATCATACAAGCCAACAAATGCCTTAAGAACATCTACGTGCTTTGGTTTCGACAAGTATTCGCCGAGCAGCTTTTTATTTACGCTGGCCGTCGTTTTCAAGAAGCGGGCAAGACTTTCGGCATCCAGAGGATCGGGGAGGAAATTGTGTGCTGAATTGAATATAGACCAGGGTCGGTATGGTTACAAGGCTTATATGCGATCATTTACGGATGAGAGTACCTTGCAGAAACTTCAATCCTTCCTTAGGAATGTCATTGAAGCGATCCGTGCCTTCCTTCAATACACGCTTGCGAGCCTTGTTGAAACTAGCGCTATCCGGGGGAGGAAGCTTCGCAAGTTTGAGCAAATGGTTCTCAAAACGTGGTACGGGTATGCTATACCTGGCGATCTGTACATGGTGCCTCGGATGAAGTCTGAGGCCAGTCAATATATGAAGATCCTCGTAGTCATATTTTAGATGTACCTGATATCCCTCCGGTGATTCTCCCAAGGTTGGTGTCATGAACTCGCCATTGAGCGATTTCCGTTCCATAATGTCATTGAGAACCATCAGAAGGGCGTCAAAGCACAGAATCTGGTGCGCAGTAGTTGATATTGGTCCACCAGGCGTTACATCGGGAAACGAATGCTACAAGAGAAAAGCTGATATCGGTATACGGAATTAAGTGATCTCATACAGAACTGCATCCACCTTTGCAAAGAAGGTCACGAGCTCCTCGAAAAGGTGAGACCGACGATCCATATCCCCGTCATAGTTTAAATATAGCTCTACCATAATGCCTGGAATGCGGCATAACTGGATATGCACCATACGTGTTGAAGGTTAATGTCAGTTCGCAACTTGGCCCGCTTCAAACTAACCTGCGCCATGCTCTCAAGCATCAGCTCCCGCGCTTGCCCAACAATGACCCCTCCCCGTTGTTGTGCCCCAGCAGCGCTGGCTCGCTGCCACGGTTCTTTGCTGTGCGTTTCTTTTTTCGCCCAGTCTTCAATATCTAAAGTGACCACACCTCCATCCAGACGGCCCATCGTCCACTCGAGAAACCATTCCAACTGCAACTTTAGATGCTGGCGACTGGATTGAAAGAGTGTAGTTATACACTTCAGCGTAAGAGCCAGAATAGTCAGAGTCGTTACACTAGGTGATTGCGTGGAAGTGTATGCACTATTTTGCAGGAGCTATGACGAAAGCGTCAGTGTAGTCCGGCAGTGAAACTTTCATAGCTGGCGTTCACACCTGGAAGAGATACTTGCAGAGCTCATTCACTACCAGATCCTTTGCCAAATATGGGGCGCGTTCCTCCCCATCCTCTGTAATTCCAGCTTCAACTTCCGATTGATACAAAGAACCTTCAGCCGAACCGAGTGAGGTGCGTCTCGAACTTGAGATATCACGAGAGTCTAGATTTACACCATCTTGCGCAATTGATACATGTGCGTTGGTGCGTTCCGGGGATTGCCGTGGATCGGACGATGCACTCTCCTGTTCCTGAGGTAAGGCAGACGATTGCGACAGAGCAGCAGAGCGGGTCACTTTGGCAGGGGCTCTGGCTTGAGGGGTTCGGCGGGGTGGCATGGCTTTTTCATCATGGAATCCCCAGCTGACGAGCTTGCCAAGAGAGCACCCTCCCACTTCGAGGCCAGCATGAAGCAGAGTCAGAGCCATTGTCCTGTGCATGGAATCTGTATGTTGTTTATTTCGCGGGTCGAGTAACGTGACAAGAACTCGCAACATCTCTAAGATGGCTGGTAGGCCAAATGGTTGAAATACATGGTGTACTGGAGCAGACGGAGTCTCCTCGGCAATGACATTGCCACCAGATAAACTGGTATGCGCAGGAGTGTCTCCGGCATCGATTCCTGGAGCTGTATCGCTTACGTGAGCTTCTTCTACACTTGACAAATGATGCGCATCCTCCAAATGATGTCTGGCAAGGTCCTGTCGCACTGTTTTAACCCCACCATCCGGCAAAATATGATCATTGCTGGCAAAGGTAATGCGTGGCCCATCTTCTTTCAAACATTCGGTTTGACCATGGTCGAGTGTTGATGACTGCGATCCTCCCACTGATATCATATTCAAGTCTGCGGATCGATGGCCCTCCGACCCCTGCTCAAACACTGATATCGACGGGGATAGTCCACCACTTTCCGCATGATCCTCGTCGGATACACCCTTATGATCGGCAGCCGAAGGGCGACGAGTTGGATAAAGCTGCGGGGGCGCAACGACACTACCGCGCAACCTCGCACCACCCTTCTCTATTGGTGTACCAATGGATGTAGGTCCACAGACAGTCCGGTTGTCTTCGTGCTCCTTGGCTCGAACCAAGACCGTCAATCTAGCGACAAGATCATCAGACGGAATGATTCGAAATTCGCCAGCCCATCCGTCAGTTTACCTTTCAAATAGTGCTTGCACCAACATTATAAGCGTCTGCTCGGCGGATCTCCGCAGAAGCTCTAGTAAAAACGAGCATGGTTGACAACAATAGAGGTAGGCTTGGGGAGAACGGTGCTAAAGCTTACCAGTTATCCTGCCTTGGAAAAACATCCCAAAAGCAACTTCCACCATCTCACAGATGCCCTTGTCATCTAGACTCTTCTGACCAGCTTCTGACGTGATGATGACGCGAAGAAGTCCCAAGATTTTCGCCAATACGGCCTCATCTGAGACTGCGTCAGTAGCTTCAAACTTGCAGCGTGTCACAGAATGCGTAAGAGCAGCCATCGCAGTGGGAAGGCCCGGGTGATTCGGATCTGTGGATATCTGTTAATATGCGTGTCCCGGAAAGCGAACACTCCACAATCCACTATACCCAAGACCCGGTATGTAATAAATTTCTCCACGCTACTTAGTGCAGCTCCTGTGATGGGTCCAGTAGTGTCGCCACTTCGTATAACCTCGAGAAACGGCTCCAGTAGATGTGAGGGGTCTAAATCCCGCAATTCTACTCATATGGGTGAGTTCAAGAGCTTCCTGGGTCAACACAAGCACAGAATTCTGACCATTTAGGAGCATCAAGCGTGCTCGCAGCCGCGCAAATCCCTGTAATAATGGGTTCTCCTGAGCGGCCAAATTAAGTCGCACAACAGGAGCATCGCATTTCTTCAGTGAACAAACCTCAACTCCTCCCACACCCCAATCAGCTGGTCCTAATCCACGCGTGAAATCTACCAAAGGATCAAGATGTGCACGACCATGCGCAACTACATCTTGGCAAAAGTCATACGGGACAACAGAAGGTACGTCTTCTCGTCGAACTCTATCAGCGTGTATACTCCACCGTTGGTTTTTGCGCATAGCAGCAGTAACGCTCACTATCTCCGCTTGAACAATGTATATCCAGTGGCTCTCTGGTCTCGCGGGTTTCAGTCTGGGGAACACTGATCTACTCTCCCCTACGTGCACACCACCGACGTTGGCTGGTAGAACACTTGACACAGCGATCTGCTCATTCCGGAGGTCCATATTTCCAAATCAAGCGGGGAAACATGCACTGCTCACAACAGAAAAGCTGCGTTCTTCAATACTCCTACCGTAAAACGGTGAAATTACCAAGCGCAAGATGGGTCTCAATAAACCGCAATTATGCTGTTTTTAGCGAGAGAAATGCTTAGAATTCAAACGCTTAACGCCCATTAGATGAAAGAAATATGGTCTAGTTACCTCTGGGGACAACCGCAACCCTTTGCGACACCTCCCAATGCCCAAGGAGTGCCGCGAGCCACGGCGGCAGAAGCCTGGCTTTTGGGGAGGTCAATGTCCGGAATCGCCACATATTTAACCACACGAACCGGATATAATGTGTGGATCCAGTGACATCAGATATTCCAAGCGCGTAATCGATACGCCTGTCGTTCTGCTTCCAATCCGCTGGAATTTGACAAAGAAATCATGGCCAACACCCTACGCACCGTCCGTCGTTTTCTTTTAGAAAGTTACAAGCCCCGCGTAGTATACTCTGGTAAGTGCTGCAACCGTTTCTGTGGCGTTGTGGCTGTCATTGTCCTCATCCTTTTGCAACAGCGCGCGCGGCATCAACGGTTGCGGGCAGGGAAGTTTTCTCGCCTGCTGTCGCCTTTCTAATTGATAGCAACCATATCGACATTGACACGGTTCGTCGTTTACCGCGAACCGGTAGGCTACTTGTACCTTGCACCAACCGGGTGTAGCTCGCAACGTTGGTTAACATTGAACGCTTTTAAGGGCCGAGAAATAGACTCTTGAAAGGGGACGTGCTTCGTTTTCTGTCAGATCCAAGTGTTTTAGACCAATCTGTCACTACTGGGCATACACAAACCTCTCAAGGAGACGCTCTTGCGGAGGAGTCTCCTTTGGTCCCACCGTCGTACTATGGGACGGATGTGGTCGTCAACGAGCTGGTGACGTTCGTCAAGAACTTCAACGGTATGACGTGATAAGGAGATCCTATTTTCATATTGCAAAGCATATCAAAGCTAAATTTTTACAACTCAGATGCGCGAACTGCTAAAATATCCATTAGCGACCTTCTAACCCGAGCATTATACTTAGCACTGCAGACTGTCCCGGAAGGTACCCGACGATGCATTTACTTAGTTACACGATTTTGAACTCGGAACTTACGTGAAGCGTGTGGCTTTCAATGCTCCTTCCTGACAGTTAACACACGATGGAACGAGCAGACACAAGCTGCGGAACCAGTCGAGCCAGTGCAAGTTCTAATAAACCGCCTGTCCCCTTTTGGAATCTCACGAATGGTGCTGCGAGACGCAAAAGAGATCGGAGGAGTTAAACTCGGCAAGCTTTTTAAGGTGAGTTTATGCGCGGATTGCCACGATTGCACACAAGTAGTGGTCGAGTAATCTCGTGTACTCGTGGTAGGATGAAGGGAACTCAGCGGACAGCGTTCGGGGACTATTCAGGTATGACAAGAACCTCTAAGTTTTGCGGAAATCCAGTTAGCTAAGCCATATTCGTACATAAAAGCATATATGATGCTGTGTTATCTCCTTTCACTGAAATAGAACCTCCTCTGACCTCTCGGCAGACAGCCCTCTTCAATATTTCACCAATACGCAAAGTACATCGCATTGAGGACTCGACAATAACCTCAACAAGTAGCGATGTGTTGGACTACCTTGCCGGCAATCTTGTATCTCGAGCTCCGCAAGCATCTGTCAAATGGCATCCCGATGAACGGTCGCCTTCTATACGATCCAGGGTCCGCGATGAGATTGACTTGTTGGCACAGCCAGGGCTGAGCAGTTTTTATACTGGATCCTTGGATGGCGAATGTGAGCCTATGGTGAATTACACACTTTCCGTGGACTTGACGGTGGATACAAGAGCGGTATCTGAAAAGACGGCAAAGAAGTTTCTAAGTGTATGGCAAACGTTGCTGAAAAATCCCAAGGCACTGCTCTGAAATTACGGTTGTCGGCGGTCTATTTTTCATTTTTCTTTCTTGATCTCGAGGTCGTTGCTCAAAAAAATCTACTTCTCTCTTTCTACATTAAATACAATATTATGTACATTTGCTATGTGTAGTCTCTATGTAATATCTATCTACTTGGGATACTATCTGCCCACAGGAGCCAACCTTCTCAACGAATCTATCGCTCCCTCCAATGCAACCATGTCCTCTTTCATAGCCACGGTGCCAATAAAGGTACCATTGGCGTCCAACGCACGATCCTGTAGGTGGGATAATCTGGTTTGGAAGCAAGTGGCAAACGCCGATGCCTGAGCGTGCGAATTAATATATCCAAGAAACCGGTCGAGCGGAGTGGGAAGTGAGGACACCCAAGGGGTGTACGAAGAACTCTCGGTTGGGCTGGGCGATGGTAAATATGTCATTGCTGAGGAAACAGACGAACACGGCGAGGTAGCCATTGTCGGGGATTGCGGCCAGTTAGTAGCGCTATGCGTTGTGACAACACGAACATCTGGCCTGCGCCTACGCCTGGTTTGGTTCCCAAAACGAGTGTGGTGCCCGGATTGAACAGGGCTACCGTTATCGAACTGGTACATGCTGGACATGACGGCCATGCTATGTGCATAGCGGAGCATGGACTGGACGGCCGAACCATTGGGGTCATACTGTGAATCCTCCAAGTCCCATCCGGCATACATTTCCTCTTCGTTTTCTCCATAATTAGACCTATTGGTAGCAGTGACGAACTCATTCCACTGATCCTCAGTAACGGGAATCTGCTCGAGCATGTCTTCGCGCGCCAAACTGTCGATCACAACAGGCCCTTTATCATCGTCGCTATTGTAGTCACGTTCTTCGGGGTCGGGAACCATCTCAAACGACATCTCTCCACCAAATACCAGAGGCCTCATCCCGGTTAGTGTTCGTCGCAAGATAGTAGGAGGGGTGAACTCTGAAGAAGACCAAGAAGAGTCCGAGAGACTAATTGTAGTATCGGAAGTGTCGGAGCCCGCTGGACTCGGCGGTCGTAATAACAGCAAATTGGTATTTTCCATTGTATCGAGCGTTTGGTGGTAGTAAAAATATATTGAGCACGATGGACGTTTGACGGCTGCTGGCACCTTTTTCTTGCTCAAAAGCGAAAAGGTAAACGCGACTCCGCTTGCTTATGTTATTGGCGCGGCGCAGCAGATCGCTTACGTATGATCATCAAATCCACTGCCAGGTAGTAAATCTACGTGGTAGGACGTAAGGGAGTTGGGAGAACGGTGGATTGCTTTGGGGAATGGGTAAAGCTACTTGTAGAGCTTTCAGTTTTAAATATATCAAACGCACGGAGTCCGGCAGTCTGAAGAACTTAAACGAACGCTTGCGGAGCCCTCCAGTCCCATGAAGAATGCACTTTACAGGTGTATGCTCGTGATTAGTTTTCAACTGACGCTGGTAGCCTTTGGTTTTTCTCTTGCCGTTGCAGGCACCCCTCCAGTGCTTTGAATTGCTGATGGCTCTTTGAAGCAATGTACTGCAAGTCGATTCTGGGTCACTGGATCATGAGTGACTGGATGTGTGCTGATTCCGGGTTTGCATCGTCAATCTTCCATATATTAAAGATGATGGAGTCAACCCGAACATCCAAATCCACTCCCTCTGACCACACCTTGTGGTAACGCGTTGAAGATGAAGGCGCAATCCAATTCCATCACACAGTTGCATCAGATGGTCCACCGAGCAGCAATATGAGAAGCGCGCGAGTGGACACATCGCTCAAGATGAAGCGAGTTTGTAATGTGGAATGCATGAAGATGGCTCGTAAAGGACGTTGGAAATGAATTATTTTTCCGTCTTCAATATGCAGTCTTTTGGTCTTTTCTTCCTTTAATGTAACTTTGTCCCTGGCCCTCCCTCAACCCGAAGGTATCATTGGGTGTTGCCCTCCGCCCGGAGGCATCTTGGGGTACAGCAGCTGCTCCAACCAGTGCAACTACAGTCCAGATCAACCACCCACAGAATGGTCCTACCTCATCCCGAAGGTACTATTGGGGTAAGCAGCTGCTCCAACCATCGCAACTAACAGTCCATTCCAACCACGTGTCCTCCCTCCGCCCGAAGGCCTCTGGGTGTAGCTCCTCCGCCCGATGGCATCTTGGGGTACAACAGCCGCCCCAACCATCGCGGACTGCAGTCATCGTCATTGTTCACTAAAGAACTGGGGGGGAGGGCGAGAAGGCTGCCTTTTTATAACTTTTCAGAGGCCCCCCAACGTCGCGAAATAACGCGCAGCATTACTGCGCTCCTGGTGGGCCAGATTACGTGATTCGCCCCACTGACAGTCTGTATTTGGTAATATGGGAACTAATTATTTCCATTTGAGGGCATAATTGAACATTCGTGCAGCTAGGATTAATTTGATTGGTCCAAAATTACGCGATACCGTGGATTTACCTCTTAAATTAATCTTGATTTGGTAATATTAATGTGTTCGGTACGCCTGGAGATTGGCTGAACCTCGTGGCCAACGTAGCCGGATGACCCAGACTGCTTTTGATTGGCTAGAGATTCGTAATTTACCAGAGCCTATTAGTAATTTACCAAGCCGCTTAGTACTTTACCAGCCTCTCGTGCTGGCGTTTTCTAGTGGGGTCGCAATTACCGCTCCTACCACGGGGCCACCTTTTTATGGTTTTATGCGATTCCAATCATGCTGATAAGATGTGGGCAGTGCATTTAATTGAATTAGTGCATTAAACTCTAACAAATGGGTGCCCCGTGATTAGCCAGTGTAGGTAGGAGTGGTATGGAAAACTCCCGCAACCGTATGCAAAAGTCTCGTTCAGCTGGGCTGTTAAAGGTTAACATAATTTAATGTTGAGATGTCTCTTGAATGAGGGCATTGATGTTAGATCCGTAAGAGTAGAAATATTGGGCAGGATCCCATTAGGAACGTCACGTGACTCTCATGTACTCAATCCGTATGGATTGAACCACTGGACCTGGCGACAACTATGCCGAATAACACTAACTACTACTAGGCCTGCTACTAGGCCTACCGTCAAAAGTCAGGAGCATCATGATGTCGACAAGACTATCAAGACTGCAAGATTGCCGACATGACATGAAGGCACTCTAAACCAACCAAACGAGCAGCGATCGTAGCGCTGCATAAGGCTGGACTATCATGGGCAGCTATTGCCGCTCAAGAACAAGTCACGTGTAATCACCGTGATTAGCTGTGTAGGGAGTGGTACTGGGCATAATTACACATGCAATACTTTACGGTTAGGCTAACCGGGTAGCTAGTGCCCACCACCACGAGACAAATCCTACTAGGCCTGGTTCCGAAGCTTTGTGATCGGATGATTTTCAGATACTAGTAAAATCAGAGTTAGACTGGGTACTGGTATGGGAAAAACCACAACAACATATCTGCGATCGCAGCAATATAGTAGCAGTGGCGTTTGCAAGGGGATCCTTGTGCATTGTTGTTATGGTCGGGAGGGCGAGGTCCTCGGCACCAGATCTGCCTTCTCATAATTGCTAGCTGAGAGTTGGGCAGATGCTTGCTGAGAGTCGAGGATAAAGAACAAAATGGGGGAAAGAATATTCCACTCAGAGATGGCCGCAAGGGACAATAATTGACAATCAGTCATGGCTGCATGTCGTCTTTTTGTTTATCTTCATGATCATGTCACAATAAATGTGGTTAATGGATGGCTGCAATGCACCTGACGTGATGACTTTTCACGGCACCATTTGAATATCTGCAAAGTTGGAAACAACAAACTGGCAACCTCAATGATGACAGCGTCAAAGTTTGTAGCGGTCGTGACCGGGGGAAATAAGGGTATCGGGAAGGCGATAGTTTCTGAACTAGCTAGGCAGTACCGTGGAAATACCCCTCTGTCTATTTACCTGACAGCGAGGTCCGATGACCGTGGCCGACAAGCTGTCGCAGAGACGCAGGCGCGGTTGCACGGTAGCAACATCCAGGTTCAGTTCTTGCAGTTGGATATATCGTCGCCAGAGAGCATCAACACTGCCGCTAAAAACATTCGTGAAACTGCTGGTCATGTGGATGTTCTCATCAACAATGCCGCCATTGCCTTCAGCGGCGATGCCTTTGATGATAAGGTGGCTCGACAGACGGTGGATACAAACTACGTAGGGACAAAGAATGTCGCCCTGGCATTTCGTCCCTTGATACCGAAAAATGGGCGTATTATCAATGTGAGCTCCTCGGCTGGTAAACTCAGGATCTTGTCGGAAGATTTACAGGCAAAGTTTGCGGGGGACGACGTACGTTTGGAAGATCTGGATGGTCTGATGGAACAATTTATCAAGGATGTTAGTGATGGTACATACTCGAAGAAGGGATGGCCAAAGCAAGCTTATGGCGTGTCCAAAGTGGGCGTCACCGCCTTCACCCGCGCATTGGCCCGGCTGCCAGATGTCAAAGATCGGAATATCTTTGTGGCAGCTTGCTGTCCAGGCTGGGTGAAGACCGATATGGCCGGACCGAATGCCCCAATGAGTCCGGAAGAAGGTGCCCAGACACCGATTTGGTTGGCGCTTGCCAATGTTGATGATATTTTGCAACATGGAAAGGAGCCGAATGGAGGGTTTTACAAGGACCGTCAGAGAGCTGAGTGGTAGTCAGATAGTTGGCAGAATCGGAACTCCAAAATTCGGATAAGGCTAATGTACATCAAGAAGGTGTGGAGTGTGTGCTATTAAGATATGAATGAAA
The DNA here is from genome assembly GCA_006535965.1 of Spizellomyces sp. 'palustris'. NCBI lineage: Eukaryota > Fungi > Chytridiomycota > Chytridiomycetes > Spizellomycetales > Spizellomycetaceae > Spizellomyces > Spizellomyces sp. 'palustris'. The sequence continues at coordinate 248,419 of QEAR01000016.1, read as the reverse complement.
CCTACTATAAAACAATAATGGCCATATACTATACTAAAAACTTCGTGCCTAAGTCAATGTCAACTTTCAAGTACCCCATCGCCCCTTCTACATGTTTCCTTTTCTAATACGGCTTTAACGGCATCCGCGGCCTTGGTTATTAGCGCGGCGTATGTCTCATACTCGGATGAAAACAGACCCATGTGGGCATCAATCTCATTGAGACAAGGGTGTCCCACAGGCTCGAATAGGTGCGCAGTTTCCGGAGGCGGCAGGTTACAAAAGTGGCGATTGTTATTGGGGAAGGTAAACGGGGTTGATGTCTGTGCGCTGGTAGGCACACTAGATGCAGAATTAGGGCCTGCAGAAGATGCAGTGGTAGTTGGAGTTGGTGTAGACGTAGGTGCGGTACCAGTTGCTGAAGCAGGGACAGCTGCTGTTGTCAAAGGCGGAAGCTACAAAGAAAGACATTTTAGAATATCACTCATCAAGTTACCAAGCTGTCTGATCAATCACCTCTATATAGAATCCCTTAAATGTCAGCCTCTTCCGAAGCTCCATTTCCCTTTGCATCATTTTTACACGTTGATGCATATCGCCATGGGAATTAACCAGCGGATATAGGAAATGTAAATGGTCCCGGATCTGCTCAGCGCCAGATATAACAAATGAGCTTGCAAGACTGGTAGCTATCATGCTCGCTGGAATATAAGCTGCTGCCAGTGGTGCCACGCTAACGGTGGTGTACGCTGCAGCTGCAACAGCCGCGCCACCTAATGCATAGCGAGCCCATCCGGGCATGCTGGAGGTTGTCTTTGTAGGGGCCGCTTGGGTCGATATGTTCGTGGCGGGTTCTTTCGCTTCTGCAGATTCTGTGGCTGTCGGTGTTTGTGTTTGTGTTGGAGTTGGTGTAGATTCAGATACCCCTTCCACATCCTGGTTCGCCATTTCTATCAAAGCCGCAATTTCTAAAGTTGATGGCGGTGGTGGCACCGGTGGGTCAGACCGGCCAACAGCTTTCTTAGCTGCGTCGATTACCCAAGCTGTAGGCACCGGCAGACTACGAACCATGGGTAACCCCGTAGGCACCTCAATCGTTCTTGGTGCGTATGCAGTAACGGTTTCCATAGCGGCTGGAATATAGGCTTTTGCATTATAAATCCCTTCGGTCATGATGGCATAGGCCTTGTTCGTTCCAGCTTGGGTTATGACGTTGGTGTGTAGTCCATAGAAAGGGGAGTCAAATGTTATTATTCCACGTATGTTGACCAAAAATCGTATGCCAGAGTCTGGAGAATGTTCATCCGTTCCTTCGAAGCCATCTTGTTCGAAAGACTCTGGTGAAGTGGCCACAGGAGTAGCCGCTTCTGCTGTAGTCGGTGGGACGTTTACAACTTTCACATCCTCTTTCTTATTACCCCGACACCACCTTCCGAACCAACTCGACGGGGCCCCAGCAGTAGTGCCGGCCGCAGTGGTGGTAGCACCCTCCGCCTTGGCTTGCGCATCAGCTCGCTCCAGCCGCTCCTCCACTTTCTCCTTATGCAGTGCATACATCCACTGATAAGCATCGGCAGCCAGCAAGCCACCCATGGAGTGGGCAATGAGAATCACGCATTCGTACCGGACGGTGGTGGCATAAATCTCTAGCCATTTCATGAGTTTCCGCACCGATTGCCCATTGTGCCCCCTTGTATCGTACCGAGGGAACATTTTAGTCTCTATCTTCCCATTGGGCAAACCGTGGCGTCTTTCCAGAGCCGCCACGAGATGTTCCGGAAACCCAAAGAATGATTCCTCAGAGCCGAGGAACCCATGAATGAAGACCAGGAGAACCTTTCTTTTGTCACGAGGGAGAGGAGGAAGAGGCGGCTCACAAGGTACAGTATGTGGTTCGACGGTCATGTGTAAGAATGTATTTTAAAAGACGTGCATGAAAATGCGATCAGGCGCAAGTTGCCAGAACCTTGGCGTCGGGGCTTTGCTGATGCGGGGGCGTGGCTCAAATCGCCCTTTGCAGACTAAGCCAGGCTGCAATGACCACTTTTTAATGCTCGACCTGCTCCAAAAAAACGTTCCAAAAATATCAAAGCAACGACGACGGATGGTAAAATGTAATGGATTCGACTTGTCAAAATGCAGTTATAGAAGAACATTGTATACAGTGTAGTTTCATAGAGCCCATCAACTTCCCCCCAATTGATGTTGTTCAAGCGATCGTTCAAACTTTTTGAATTCCTCCTGGGCAACGGCCTCATACTCGTCCAGCACCTGTTCAACACCCTGTACTTCTGGAATATAATGCTATACGAGAGGATTCGTTAAATTGATATGAACGGACTGCATTATAGAGATGTGATCTCACCATCAACATGTTTTCGATTCCGTTCTTCAAAGTGACTACAGACGAATCACAAGTCCTGCAGCTTCCCTGGAGCTTCAGCTTCACAATACCATTTTCAAATCCCTTGTACTCAATATCTCCACCATCATCCTGAATTGTAGGCCTGATTCTGGTGTCCAAAAGCTCCTTAATCATCGCAACGGTCTCGGAATCTTCAGGCAGAATTTCCGTATCTCCTCGCAATAATCCGTTTCCGCCGTCTTCTCGCATAATTGGTTGTCCTGACGCAAAAAAGTCCATGATGCTTCCATAAATCTCTGGCCGCATAAGCTGCCAGTTGGCATCTGGGTCTTTTGTTATTGTGATAAAGTCCGGTCCAAAAAAGACTGATTGAACGCCGTCTATCCGAAACAGTGCAGCTGCTAGAGGAGATGCCAAGGAATCACGGGCTGAGATAAACTCGGCAGTTGCGTTTTGGAGAACTGGGACGCCGGGTTTGAACTTCAACGATCCGGCATTTGGTGTTGACTCCGTCTGTATGAACATGCTTCTCTCTGGATTGAGAAAGCATTGTCTCATGAGGCTCCACTTTGTGAACGGGCATGTGAATGGTCAGAATGCTTACTCTGCTGTTTATTGCGGTATGCGACGGGGAGTCCATTGCCGCGAACTGGGGCCGGTCTTAAAGCGTTGGTAGAGAGGAGTCGTGGGGTAGTACGCTGAGCGATACGAACAAGACATGTTTGAGCCCTGAGGCCGGCAAGAGTGCCTAGACGAGCATAGAGCGTCGCAGACAGCATCGTTTTACTGATCGTTGACTGAATTCCTTGATTCCTCATCAACGATGGCCTTGGACATATCATTCTTGTTGCCATGGCAAAGACATCACATCACCAGCGATTGTTGATATCAGAACTGTTCAACATTATGCTATCTCGCATTGGACGAGAAGCTTTGAGACAAAGTGAAATACATGTTTCTCCTCTATTTTCAGTGCAAATCAAAGGAAACGCTGCATATTGCCGTACAGTTGGCAGCATCCGGCTACCGAGCCGGCGGATAGCTGCGATCTCAACAGCGAGTGAAAATGAAAGTCTGCCACCGTTAGCGACAAATGCGACGACTGTAACCGAAGCATCAAAGGAAGATGTTCCCCTGGGCGCCTTTGAGCGACTGGGTATAAGTCGTGAGCTCTCTGCTAATCTGGCTCGGGAAGGCATTTCGAATCCTACTCAAATCCAAATTAAGGTTCGTCTCAACAGTCGCTCTCAAAACGAACAAAGTCCTGAAAGTCACTGTTAGGCAATAGGTCCAATATTGGAGCAAAAGAATGTTATTGTTACCGCAGAAACCGGATCGGGCAAAACTCTTGGTAATTTCAGTCTTGTGCAAAAGATAAACACTGGGCACGCCTTATTCTGAGTACCCCGTCTTACGGTTGTCTAGCGTATTTACTGCCGCTGCTCACTCGCCTTCTCCAACATGCGGACCTCTCTTCTTCCCGTCCAAAATCGGGCTGTGCACCTTTCTCACCTCGTTTGTTGCTTCTAGTTCCCACGCGCGAATTGTGCGTCCAAATGCTCCGCGTCTTGCAAACCAATGCAAAGGGCCTCAATGTGACAGCGACCTTACTGCCGCCACCGCCATCGGTGCCGCTGTCGCATATCAGATACCCGGATGTTGCGGTATCCACACCAGCAGCAATTGCCGGCCAATTTCCCAGCCCTCGTTCTGTCAAAGAGCTCCTGTATAGAACTGAGGCGATAGTGGTGGATGAGGCCGACTGGACAGTGGCCGATCGAACTGGATGGAAGTTTATTGCGCAGATGGCATCGATTAGCAGGACAAGGGGAAAGCCTGAGAACTCTTCCGTAACCCCTATCCGGAAGCTCCAGTTCGTATTTGCAGCAGCAACTCTGCCACCGATCAAAGCAGCGAAAGCAAAAACTCCTCGAGCTCTCATTCAACGTACATTTCAGGACGTGGTTACAGTGGGCACAACTGCTTTGCATATGCCGCCCGCAGGACTGAAGGAACGGTTCATTCGTTTGGTTGATTCTGATGACCAAACGTTGAGCGACGATCAGGAAACGCAGACCAAATGCAATGCACTGATGGCCATTCTTGTAGATGCGATAAGAAAGAAAGCGAAAGGAAATGCAGTTACGAGTGAAAAATGGCTTGTTTTCTGTAACTCAACCAAGCGGGCAGAGCAAGTTTTTGCCGCATTGAGTGCTACTCAAGAGGCTATCATAGCTGAGACTGGACTTGGTGGATGTAATGCAGATGCACCTTCCATGGCATTCAAGGTGGATCTCGTTCACGGGGACGTGCATCGAGATGAACGTGGCACCACTGTGCTCAATCATGTCGTTACAAACAACCACAACGCTCAACCTGTGTTCAAGATACTCATATCCACCGACATTGTGGCACGAGGTCTGGACTTCGTGGACGTTTCCACAGTAGTTCAGCTGGACTTTGCTCGAGACGCGGCCACGTACTTGCATAGAATAGGACGGGCGGCCAGAGCCGGCAAAGCAGGGGAAGGTACCGTAGTCCACGAAAGTGTCTTGTTCTTCCATGTCTCATGTTGCTGACTTGGGTGCATCAGCTATAAGTTTCGTGTCTCCCAGCGATTATCGTTTGTCGGACTTTGTTGAACGCGCATCGAAGGGTGTTGCAGACTCCAAATTGCAAACGCATGCGCAGTTTCGCACAGCGCTTTTGGGGGATGCGGAAGACCTACGAGACGATGATAACGACCGGACCCCGTTGACTGCGTTGTTTAGCAGAAATCGGTCTTTTCGGAATAAGTTAAGGAAAAAGCAGACGACAAAACACGACAGCCTCCAGTCAAAAATTGAGGCTGGGGAAGCATAGAACGCACATATCATTGCCTGACCATAAAGTCTGGATATTGTAAATACTATACACTTCTTAACCCGGATTGCTTCCGGAATTGATCATAAAACTGAATCATCTCGTCAGTAATACGGGGTGTGATGGTGCGGATTGCATTTTCAAAATGCCGAAAGAGCACCTGATGACCACAAAATGTCATAAAACAAGTACGCCCCTCTTGTCAGTGTCAGCACATCATGGTCTCACCTCGGACGCTTCCACATTTTCTTCCATGGCACCCATCGCTGCTTCTTGACATATTGCAACACATTCGGCGCCAGAGTATCCTTCAGTCTTTTTGAATGGGATAGAGTGAGCCATTGTTGGGAATACTTTATGGGTTGACATACAATTTTCGCCAACTTATCGGCATCGACATCGGCTCCACATGCCACCCGACGTATTTGTATTCTAAATATCTCTTTTCGTGAAGGGTAGTCCGGCGGAGACACGTATAATATTCGATCGATTCGACCAGGTCGTAACAATGCGCTATCCTATTAGACAGCAAACGTCGGAACCCTGTGCGTTGGCTGACGACCTCTGATAAACGAAACTTACAATGATATCTGGCCGGTTAGTTGCTGCCACTACTGTTACATTCACCAAGGGTTCAATTCCGTCCATCTCCGAAAGCAGTTGTGACAGTACCCGATCGGCAACAGAGGCTTCTTCACCTCCTCGTCGAACCGCCAACGCGTCGATCTCGTCCTTTGGGGGGCATATGGCATGTCAGAAAAGTATTGCATGACACTCGTTCGGTCTCTATCCACACGTACGAAGAAGACGATAGAAGGAGATGCCGTCCTAGCTTTATGGAATACTTCTCGCACCGCCCTTTCCGACTCTCCAACCCATTTGCTAAAGAGCTGGCGTCCTGTCAAATACTTCAAGGTCCGAGACTCACTAAGCAAGCGAATGTACCTCTGGGCCCTTGACGGCGATAAAGTTCAATCCCGCTTCGGTAGCCAATGCCTTTGCCATAAGAGTTTTACTGCAACCTGGTGGGCCATAGAGCAAGATGCCCTTGGGTGGGCGAATGTTGAATCGCGAAAATGCTTCCGGATGCTAGACCATTGGCATGTTCCGTAAGAATAGGTTCTCATGTATATCTCCTGTTTCATGCTTACCTTCAAAGGCCATTCGACCGCCTCTTTTAACTTCTGTTTTACCTCTTCCTGGCCTCCAATATCCGACCAAAGAACTTTTGGCACCTCAAGCATGATCTAGGTGGCACGCATTAGGGCTAGCTCGACACATCCCTGTATGCCTGGACCCACCTCCCGCATGGCGCTAGGCCGAATTTCGTTCATTGCAGCCGCAACATCGTCAGCATTAATTCGCAGCTCTTCTAAGTGGTGTGTCAGAGGCAAGACCTGCCGGTGTAAAAGGACCTGGGGACACTACCTGTATCTGATACGTGAGATGGTAAACCCAACATGCCCGACGTGACTCGATGGATGGTTTTCAACCCGGCTTCTCGGCAAACAGCAGCGAGATCGGCACCGACATATCCATGAGTAGACGCAGCAATTTGGGATATTTCGCTGTCAGCTAAGGTGTGGGGCACACGCCGAAGGAGGGTTGTCAGAATTTCAAGCCGGGCCTCGGCACTAGGTATACCTAATTGACCGTATGACCACTGTTACATCTGCGACGACAATGAAATTTTCCTATACGGACGCTACCGATTTCAATTTCTCGGTCGAACCTGCCAGGTCTTCGCAAGGCTTCATCGATCGAGTTTGGTCTATTTGTTGCCCCCATAACTACGACGCGACTTGGATTTGCTCCCTTCGCTACATCCACTCCATCCATCAACGTAAGCAATGTGGCGACAATGCGCTTTTCGAGTTCACTGGCCGAGGAATCTCGTTTCGGACACAGGGCATCGATCTCGTCAATGAAGATGATGCAAGGCGCCTTCTGTGCTGCTTCATCGAAAATGTCCCGGAGCTGAATATCTAGTCTGAATATCTTTGTTTAACATGGAAAGAACGATTGACACATACCCTAGCCTCTGTCTCTCCGAAGTACTTGCTGATGACCTCGGGGCCGTTCACAGTAATCACATGCGCCTTCGTTTCCGCAGCCACAGCGCGAGCAATCAACGTCTTGCCTGTGCCGGGAGGACCATACAGCAGAACACCCCGAGGAGGCCGCAGTCCGAACTGTGTGAAGCGCGCTGGATTTTGCAGCGGCACTTCCACCATTTCACGCACGATTTTCATCTGCTCGGCCAGTCCGCCAATTGCATCGTATGAAACATTGGGTCGTAAGTCCTCTACTGTGTTGGCCTAGATAATGCGATAAGCCAGTTCATAACACAGTCAAGCATGAAATGTGGAGGAAAGCCGAGCGAGTGCTAATTATTATATACCTCTTGAAACGGGAGTATTGACACCTGGGTTCTTCGCGAAATTCGGCAAGGTACCGACAAGACATGTTGATCATTGTCCCCTTCAAATCTGACACTTTCTATTGTGAATTGCCGCACTTTGCCATAGTAATGAAATTCGACTTTATTTCCTTGTACAACATATTTGAGGTCAACTATGGGTGATCACAATTTTCACATTTAGCAATGGAGCGGTGATACGTGTGGGCCAGAGTCCATCTGTCATGACCATCCTACCAAGTATCTCTTTTGCATATATTGAAAGCATGTCATCAATTGGAAAGCTCGTAGTTGCAGATGGCCGAAGAGATATTCTGTTTGCTTCAGCTACCGGTGCAGCGACCGCCGTTAGTCTCGCTTTCGCTTCCAGCTCAAGATTTGCGCTTTGCCTTAGGATAGTTCCCAACTGAATAGCTGATTCAGAGAATGGACAAGGAATTTTCTTATTCAACAACTGGCATTATTCATAGCTGAGGCTTCTACCTAGTCTACCTACTTTGACGAGGAACAGTCATCGATGGCCATATAATGCCTATTGCCTATGTCACAAAGGTGAGTCCTCGCGCCAACATTAGCACCAACACCAATTCTAATAGGTTCCGCTGTAATTGACATGACATATCTCATGTTTTAACAAACCTTTACGCAGGACACGCCTGTCATTACTTTGGATTCCCGCCATTGCTCCACCCACACCTCTTCGCCAGCCCTCCATCCATGCTCTGCAGCATCCGCAACATTCACAAGAACACGAAGGTGATGAGGCCGGGCATTCGCAGAGGACGGTGGGGGCGAAGGACTGACAGCGAAGGCAGTTTGGAGTTCAGCTGGTGCTGGTGATTGAACAGCAAGTGGGGTAGGTGACGAAGGGCTACCGTTCGCGAAACGTGGATAGGATGATGGCGACAGAGATGCCGGTGTTCTGGCGCCCGTTGATTTACGGCCTTTTTTGTTCCGTGGAGTTGAGGACATAGAAGAATTCAAATGTCCCAACGCAAGTTTCAACCATCTCTTCGACTCAGTCAGTTTGCTTGTTGCCATGGAAATCTGTCATCCTTCTGGAGACCTGCAGATCTCCCTCCACACCTTGCCCTCGTCACTAAACCAGAACGCATCATGACGTCCGTTCTCAATGGGCCCACTAGTTTTGCCGACGACGGCAGAACTGTGATTGAAAGAGAGATGGACACTGGAATAGCTCGGCAAAGGTCGACAGGTGTCCTGGGTGGGGATTATGAGATCGAGCGCACCAGCCAGGTTATACTAGAACGAGGCTTTTCCAAGGTCAGCATAAACTACATTTTTCTTGTCAGGGTCTCGTTTTCCGTCTTCGTGCAAAATCCCAACTAGTTGCATCTTATCTTCGCTCGGAAGATCGCTTTGCAGTTCCCTGACGAGCTTCTTCCTGACTCTGCAGAGGTGTCTACGGCGCTAAGGGAACGCACGGGGAAGGAGATTTTCATACTGGCAGATACCACCTTTGGAAGGTACATCTCAATGCTTATTTTCGCGGATTTGAGAATATGATCCTGAAGCTGCTTCTATGAAATAGTTGTTGTGTCGATGAAATCGCTGCAGAGCACGGCAATGCTGATCTGGTTGTTCACTACGGGAGGGCTTGTTTGAGCCCGTAAGTCTTATCCATAATTTTCGATTAGCTATCATACAGGCATGCTAAAAGAGATGTTTTACAGAACGTCACGCTTGCCTGTGTTGTACGTTTTCGGGAAAGCACCCATTGACGTTGATGATTGCGCTCGGGCGTTCGATCACCATTTCACTGCACAACGGAACCAACCCGTTTTGCTGATGTATGATGTTATGTATCATCATGTGATAAGTATGTGCTACCTGATCAAGCGCGGGTTAGGGCTGTTTTAATCCGGTGGGTTCTGTTCCAGTGGCGTTGATGGAACTTTTACATTCCCACGGGTACACCGATATACTTCAGACGGAAGTCGAAACGGAACTTCTTGTTCCGCCCAAGCGACAGGCCACCGAACTGGACGAACAGCCCACGCGCTCACCGACTTCGAGCGAGTGCTGTGATAAGAGTATTAGATGTTGTAAGGAAGATTTGCGTCGCTCGCCTCTCGTCTCGACACCAAGTGAAGTTTCGGAGTCCGACGAGAGTACACGTCGACAGAGCGCGTGTGGTCGTCGTTTTACCATCCCGCCACTTCGCACGCTGTCTGACTATTCTATATTCTATATCGGTGGCGAAAGTTTAACTTTGACCAATATCGTCCTTACAAATAGTCGAAACAAGGTATTTAAGACAATTCCTTTAGATTGGAACCACTTTCAAAACGTTCCTTTCTTAGGTATTCTCTTATGACCCCGGCACTAAAGTGCACCGGGAGGAGACCGGATCGCAAAATAGATTATTGATGAGACGATACTACATGGTGCAAAGTGCTAAGGACGCTAATGTGATCGGCATTGTTGTCGGCACTTTGGGAGTTGGTAAGTTCGGATGACGCATTGACGGCTATATCCAGCTTTCGCACATCCGAAAACAGGTACTAACTTTCGTCTATGTGCCACCGAACAGCATCTTACTTGTCAGTCATTAACCGTATAAAGCGCCTGATCATCGCATCTGGGAAAAAACCATATGTACTTGCCGTAGGAAAGCCTAATCCAGCAAAATTAGGAAACTTCCTTGAAATCGACTGTTTTGTGTTGGTTGCTTGTCCAGAAAATTCCCTTCTTGACTCTCGTGACTTCCTACGGCCCATTGTGACGCCCTTTGAGCTTGAGCTGGCCCTCGTAACAGGAAGAGAATGGACGGGAGATTACGAGACCGACCTAACAGTTTTGGCATCTCGCTTGCAATCTGGCGCGGATGATCTCGACAATGGCGCTGATGACGAAGCCTCAAGCGATGAGGAACCTTACTTTTCACTGGTTACCGGTGGTTACAAGCAAGCTACGCGATATCTGACGACTTCAAGCGCGCCGACACGAAGCTCCAGATCCGTCGAAGATGCTGTAGGACAGCTCACCTTGCGCAATTCTGAAACAGGCCTAACTCAGCTTTCAACACAAAGCGCTGCGGCGCAGTACTTGAACGAGAGGAGGACCTTCAGGGGTCTTGTGCCAGATGTGGGGAACACGGATGTAAAAGTAGCTGTTGCTGGGCGAAGAGGTATTGCCCGGGGTTACGTCGGTGAAACAGGGAAGAGCGAACAGCTTACTCAAACGGATGACACAAGCACATAAACTTTTTACATTAAGCTTCTACTTGTTACTAGTTACAGAGTGCGATTGCCGTATTTCTCGGGAGATCGCAATAAATAGGGCTGGGCAGAATATTCTATGCCGGCGGTGCTGGTTGTAGCGGAGGTAGTCGGGACGAATTCAACGACGGGTACGATCGCGAATTTGACTTGTTCTGCTACCAAAAACAAGTTGAGCGACTGCGGCATCGGCTTCGTACGGCACTTTCATTCTTACTCTGGTTGAAAGTCCTATTGGCTGAATGACTCCTACCACGGGCGCCTTGTTGAAGATCTTGTTGAAGTTGGCTTCCCGGTTATTGAGTTCTAACTTGTAGTACTGGAGCTCCTCCTATATCAACTGGATTGAGCATCTGCTACCGCCGCGTCATGAAAAGACAACGCTCGTACCATTAACGCTTCGATTATTTGTTTTGCTTGACGCAAGTCCTCTTCAAGCTGTGCTATACGTTGCACGTCTGCCTCGCGGGGTTCGCGGTTTATGTACTTGATATCAGCTTCGTGCAACCTGTCGGACGGATTGGTTTCTGTACATAAAGTCTAACATAACTTGAACCTACTGATTCTTCTGGGTGGCAATCTGTCTTTTGAGATATGTCTGTGCCTGCTCAAACTCTCTAAGCATTTGTTGAACTTCCTCAATGTGTTGTTCATTGTTGCAGCTGATCTCTTGCTTTTGTTGATCCAGCAGATCTTCGCGAAAGGCGTTCAATCTTGACTCTGACTCTTCCCTAACATGGTGGCAGACGATGAGCTTGACAGTAGGTTGCAGGTTACGGAATGTATGCAGGTCACCTAATGTCCGCAATCTCCGCAACTCCAGCGTCAACATCCTCTCGCAGCTGCTCAATCACATGTAACTGCTCGGTCACTGTGGTCCGCAGGGCTTCCTCGCTCGACTAGCGTAGGGATGGGTAATGTCAGCGAGTTCAGTCACCCCGTAAGCTCATCAGGGATCTTATACCTTCAATGCGATCACCTCTTCATGTAGGCTTTTGATGGCGTCTTCCTTGGAGTTGATCTCGCTTCTATGCTGTTTCTCAAGGTTCTGGAGCTCAGCGGCGTGAGCTTGCTGTATTTCGGCGACTTTCGCATTCCGATCTTCCAGCAACCGCTGTCTTAATGCCAACATCTCCTGCTCAAACTCCATCTTGAGATTATTTGCCTCCACCAGCCGAAGCGCTTCTGCTTCCTGTTACTGACAGTCAATGGGTTTGGCACAAGCATAGAATATCACAGCACTAATATCACCTTCTTCGCAGCCATATTGGACATAGTGTGAAACGCTCGCAAGTCATCCAGCTGGCGCTTGTGTGCAACCTCCGCCTCTTCTCTTTCTGTCTGCAGCTTCTTTTCCAGTTGTGCTAGGGCAATCGTAGAGGCCACTTTAAGCTGTGTTTCTCGACTCTGCACTTCTATCTCCCATGCTCTTCGCGCCTCTTGTAGCGCATTATCATGCTTTTCGGCCAGGATGATCAGTTCCTCCCTATGTTTCTAAAAAATAACCGCCAATATGTGATCAGTATAGCGTCTATTATGGCGCCATCAATAGATGAGATTACCCTTCCCATGTCCTGAATCTGCTTTAATAGTAGAGCCTTTTCATTCTCAAGATTAGCGGCTGTTCCTTCTGCGTTGGACACCATTCTTTGCATCTTGGCAATTTCCTTCTGCTGAGTAAGTCGAATAGCCTGAACTTGCTCCTCATGCTCTTTTTCCTTTTGTGCCATAGCCGCCTACATACAGAATAAGATACATGCAGGTCGGACATACAGGATCTGAATCCATTTTACCTGCAAGTCCTGTGCATGTCCTTGATTTAGCGAATCCCGGAGTCTTTGATTTTCGAGTTTTGCTTCCAAATCCCTGGAGAAGAAGGTCGATCACCATGTAACCAGGTAGCCCTTATCATTGCTATCGAGCCCGAACCATGCGTCCGCTAGATCCAACTTCTCTTTTTCGAAATTATCTCTCATTTCAGTTCGGATTTGTTCATCGATATGCACCATCTTTTGGAAAAGATCAGCTTTGTCGACCTCCAGTCCTCGGATTGTCTCGCTTTGATGCTACAGCGTATGATGAATAGGGTGCTTCGCGAAATAGTTTTCCTCCTCGTTCCACCCTCGCAACAAACCTGAATAGTGATGAGGTGCTTTGAAATCTCCATCATTTTGTCTTCCAGAGTGGAAGTAACGCCTTCCAGGTTGTGCGCTAGATCCGCCATTTCTTTCTCCTTGGTTTTCAGGAGTTCCTGCGTTCCGACGCCATTTGGTGAATTTACCCCCTTAGCAACGTTGCGACGTCTATAAAAGATATGCGAACACACCTTCAAAGCCTCTTCTGTGTCTTTGGCGGCCCGCTGCAGCTGCTCCATCTGTCTTTCGGATGCTTCACGATGATCCATAAATTGCTGCTGCAAATCAACGATTTCCTGTGGGGTGTGGAATATGAGACTCGGAGAAGGACGCATCCAAATTGCGAAGCGCTACCGTACATGAACTTTCTTTTGAAGAGCCTCATCATGCTTTCTCTGCGCTTCTGACAGCTGATCAGACATTTCCACCGTAAATGCAGCTTGTAATTCACGTTTTTGGAGTGTTAGGGATGTTGCCAAAAGCTGGAAAGCCGGCGTACAGCTTGAGAACCTCAGGAAACAAAATAGATAAACACCTCAGGAAAAACGAACGTACCTCTTCGTGTTTTAAACGCTCGGCTTGCATTTGTTGCTCCAATTCTTCGTACGCTTTGGCTGTGCACGAAGGGAAGGCGGAAAGGTTGGCATTTAACACTCCTTGTCAGGTAATGAGCGAACCAGCTGACCCTAAGGCAACCTTGCGCAAGGAATTTCCTTTCATTTTCCATCTTCTCTGCATCATTTAGTTTCATCTCTTCTTGTAGTTTATTTAACGTTCTATTCACGAAGTTAAGTGAATTTGATGAAACTGAATCAAGATGTGTTCTCGTACTCACTCTAGCGTCGTTTGATGTTGAGCGGTGAGAGCATCCAGATCTGACTTTATTCTTGCCTTATCATCGGCCTCCTGTGTCAAAGCTACTGACAAATCCGCGAGTTGCTTCTCTTTTGCGTTTGACAGCATTTCCAAATTCCGCGTACGCTCATCTACAAACATGACAACGTCAATGTGACCATCAACCTGTTGGCATATATAACATGGAGAGACATCGAAGCAGCACCAGCAATATTGAGCTTCGTCACCATTGTTGCAATATCCTATAATTAAAAGTATAAGATGCCTCGTCCTTCGCGCACAATCACCTCCCGCATTCACCTTTTCCAAACTACTTATACGACTGCTGTAGTCTTCGAGCTTGATTCTCGAATCGCGCAGTTTTATCGTGGTCTGATTTAATTCGCCTTCAAGCTCCAAAACCTGATCGCCTTTCCTTTGGCACCAGAAAATGAACGTCATACGACGCAGCTATGTTTCCAACCCAAAAATACCCAATACATACTGTTGCAAGGCCTGCTTCGTTTCCTTAAGGACTGCCTGACTATCTTGAAGCCGCTCATGCTCCTGGTGTCCCAGTGTAATTAATTGATACACCCTCGTATCAGCTATCAGATTTCACTCAGTTAATACCTGCTCATATGACGCAGTGAGCCTCGTTTCCAGCGTTTTTATCTGTGCTGTACTGTCTTTGATTTGATCATCCAAAGCTTGTCTTAATTGCTTAATTTCTTGCTGCTGGAACTTGATTTCATCTTGATGCTTTTATTTTGTTTCATATTAAGCATGACGTTGGTGCTGTGACTTATGTCATGTGTACCCACTCGAGTTTTGACTGTTGAGACGGCATCTTTGAGGTTATCATCAAGTTTCTGTCTGTCATCGTTCACCGCTTGAAGCTTCTTTATGTACTCGGCTCTGAGTGCCTCCAGCTGCAGGGGATGTCGGCGGTCGTGCAGGTATTTACAGCTAGAACTCACGGTAAGAACCTACATCGATAAGACCTTGTCGTTTGACCTCTTCCAGTTCCTTCTCGTGTTTATCGGCGTGCTCTTGCAGCATGGACTCATAATTGGCTCGTATCCCCGATGTCTCTTCCTCTTCTTTGCAGCGCAGCTTCACAGTTTTTTCCATCTCTTGCAACTGCTCTTCATGCTTGCGCGCCGTCTCTATCTTTTCTCTTTCGGCTCGTCAGATTTGCAGGCGGCAACCGGCAACATAAAGAATAGTTTCCAAACCTTTCAGCTTCGTCAAGAGAATCTTCTAGTTCCGCTACCCTTTGTCTAAGGGTGTCTAGACCCGCCTCATGCATGGAGATCGTTTCTACGTAGGACTACCCGGTACAAAATCAGCATCGCAGCAGGCAGCTGGGGATTCGCCTGTAAACTGAAAATGATCCACCTGAATCACTTCCTCATGTGCTCTGAGTTTTAAATCACCATCTTCTACTTTAGATTGCAAAACTTGAATTCTACTCTGCCCGTCCTCAATAACCTGACAAAACTCATTAGAAACTCTTTCGGAAGAACTATATCGTTCGTGTATACACCTCCTGTATTTCATCTTCGTATGCTTCAGCAAGACTTTGAATCTCCGTTGTATGATCTTCATTTTTGGTATTCAGATAGTATATAACTTTTGTCAACTGAGCAATTTTCTTTGAGAGTTTATACACGACATCGGGAGGGGCCACCACCCCTTTTGCGGACAGACTTAAAGAAGAAGAGGATGATGATTCGGCCAATTTATCTGCTCGGGACCGTCTAGTGGAAGATGTCTTTGACATGGCGACCAGCAAGCCGTCCTTGGAACAGGCAACGGGAGCACCTTAATCGTTCGGAGATCTGGCTGACTCAGCGACTAACATGTGACACCAGCGACCAGTCGTGATCTTGTCTGTGAACCGCGTTCGCCGACGGCGATCTGCAAGGACATTCCAGGAATGACAGAGCAGAGAAAGGTCGTAATAACATATTCTTATGGAACTGATGCTGAAGACAATGGAGCGGGTGCAAGCATTGCCGAGGAGATTGCTTCGAGGCTACCACTACGTAACCTCGCCTGGCAAAATCCTCTGCGCATCTCGAGAGGGAACACCAGTGCGCCTCGAGTGATTAGCGTGCTACAAGCAGACCTGAAAAGGTACTCGCCGGACATGTTTCCTCGGGCCATGCCAGGAACATTGTACCACAGTTCATACTTTTTACATTTGTATTTGGTTACCACCGATGTAAGTTTCTAGCCAACGTAGCTAGTTGGATGGGAAGAAAACTCGTTCTCAGAGTCTACACCTCATGTGTATTCTTTTACGAATATAAAATACACAATTCTGAGCCTCTTCTCGTTCTGGGATTAGGATAATGAACTCTATAAGACCGTCATACGGAAACAAATCCAGGACTGGTTGAATGTTGTGGCGAATAAAAAGAATCAAGAATGGTTGATTGTATATGTATCCAGCCCTGAATCGAGAGGAAAATCTGCAAGATTTTTGGGAGTTGGCGCGAGTGTTTTCGATCGCATTAAATCAGATTTCAATTTCAAGAAAGAACGGTGGGTTTATGATGCTAAGGGATGCCTGGAATTACGAAGCGTTTGACAGTAGATTCTACTAGCTGTGTCCGCGTCAAGCTTTACAATGATGTCAGCAAAGATGCAGAGTCGTGGACAGAGCTGCAGAATCATATGAAAGATGGCATTGTAAATAGCTTGAATCAACAAATACTCCAGTACGATGAGGACACTCGACGCTTTGATCAACAAAGACTGATGCCCGGATGGAATTATTGTCAATATTTCATCATGAAAGTACGCTGTTGAAGGATCCTAAAGCGAAGTCAGACCCCGACTGATAGATGTTTGTCAACATAGGAAGGATTAGCGTACACCTTTGAATTGATGAACCTGTTTGATGAGGCTCTGATACAATATGATGAATTGGAAGCATCCTTCTTTCAAACACTAGCAGGTGACTATTGAACGGCATATCTGGAGTACTGACGCGCCGAAGTAACCTTCCATATTCAGAGCAGGGCGCTCCCTGGTTCGCAAAGTTTGGTGGCACGGAGCCAGAAGATGACAGTGGAGACATTCTGAATATCAAAAGAAAACCGTACCGAGATATGATAATGCAAAACACGATCTCCATTTTTGACTTTCGGATGTATTTGTTCGCGCGACAGTGTCAATTACTTTTTCGGATGGGCTATGCCGTAGACATCTGTCAGAGGGCAAAGGTTTTCATTACGCAGTTTGCACGTACTATTCAGGAGCATCAGGTGTGTTTATCAGTTGAGCATATCTGCAACACCGTGTGTTGATATCTTTCGAAGGTATCTTTGATTTCCTGTTTCCGAGAATCGTGGATTTATTCTGCATGCATGAACGTTATTGGGCACTGCGAAGAGCTGGTAGCTGTCTCAACACTACCGCCCGAGGTTCTTACATTCTATGAGGGTGCAAAGGCGGATTTGTTGCAGTACGCGCGGATGCAGGTAATTGGCGCTAACAACATCGCGAATGGATGCGCCGTCCAAATCATGTGCTTATAGAACAGTAGTTGGATAGTCTAGGATTAGCATCCAACATTTTTCCCTATTCTATTCATGCAAATCTGCGCGGACTGCAG
This sequence comes from Spizellomyces sp. 'palustris', assembly GCA_006535965.1. Taxonomy (NCBI): domain Eukaryota; kingdom Fungi; phylum Chytridiomycota; class Chytridiomycetes; order Spizellomycetales; family Spizellomycetaceae; genus Spizellomyces; species Spizellomyces sp. 'palustris'. Next base: position 230,955 of record QEAR01000016.1, on the reverse strand, counting down.
ACTACCAATCTGGAGCTAATGAACAGGGACGGAGCTGTCCCCGACGTCCAGGTTGAAACAAAAGCCGTCGCAGATATTACCAATTCAGAGCTGAAAGAAGCCATGTCGTCTATTGCTGCTTTTGATGATCTGTATCTGGTGAGGTACAATGTTCGTCTACGTGAATTAAAAAAGTACTAATTTTAGAGCAGAAAATCACAAACAGAGCGGTAAAGAGCTGCGACGCCAGTGCGCATAGCAGAGCAATGTGGCTTTTGAAAGGCGACATTGCATATCTGCACTAGTGAGTGTCTCTTCCTAGTTCCTGGTCGCTTCGCCGTCACTCAGAGTAGGCGTATAGCACTCGCAACCGATTTGAGGACGCCGCCAGCATATGGGAAACGATGGTCTTCAAGTACTCTGAGAATGGGTGGACTGGTCTGGATAACCTGGTCATTGAGAAACTTGCAATCTGCCAGAAAACATTGAACCGCGTTGCTCAATATCCTTCTCACCTCACTACTTGATGAATCCACTTTGTCTTATTGTCCTTAACCAAGGTGTACATACCTGGACTCTTGTCTTCATCTAGTCGTAACTTCCGAGATGCTTTCTGCGGAGCGAGTGTCCCATTTTACAAATGAGCTTTTATGGGCGGCCTCGAATCTGGATAATGGTATGCGATGTCGACCGGAATTTTATTACGCAACGGAGCAGTTAACTGTTCAATAGTCATAAAGAAACAGGACAGCGCCGTAATCAGTGTCGCAATCTTATCTGTGGTGAATGAAATTGGAGATGATGATGGTTTGGTGGTTGCCGTCGAAGTTCAAAATCACCTGCCACAGGTTTGCTGCTTCAACTGCGCAGGTTATGAGACTTGCGTACCTTAAAATAGAATACAGGCTTTCACTGCGGACGAGCTTCGCTTATGTTTGACTGGTGGTGACATGGGAGACCATCAATGCAGGGCTACCAACCTGAAAGTGGAACCTGGAGCAAACAAAATTTTGTTGACGGGAGAGGTCAGTTCGACTTCCTGTTCTCACAAGCGGTCGCCTGTGCTGACTGATACTCGACAGAAAATTACAATCTCGGGAACGTATACGGTCGGCTTGACGACATTGCAAATTGGAAAGTTGCAGCTCGAGTACCGGAGTAGAACGTCGTTTCGCGTGACTGGCAATCCAGTTCCTGTGAGGATATTGGCAGGTCTTCCGGACAAAAGTGCGACATCGTACGCTCTCGTGCGCTTTGTCATTCCTCCTGTTTCTGAGTGATTTCTGTTGCTCCTCCTAGTAACGTTTGGTGAACCAAACAATAGTCTGCAGATTAAGTTATTTACCGGCCATCAAGCGATCAAAGGCGGCAGTCTGGTAATTTCTGCGCTCACACCGGTGTCCTTTCCTACAATGAAATCTGTATTGTTCCGAACAATGTCCAGTTTAGGTATGCCCATTCGAAATTAGTCAATGGATACATACGATGGCTAACATGATAGTAGAGGAAAACGCCCACGCGAAAGAGCGTACAATTGATACCACGGAAAATAGAATTGTCCTACCAGCTTGTGAGCAGCACGAGATGGTCACATTCTACGTTCCTTTCAGCGAATCAAACGACAGCAGGTCCCATGAACACAAGGTACCATTTTCGCTTATGGGAACTGGCTTTGCTGATCATGAGACTAAGTACAATTTAGCTGAGAATCCTGGTAGATTACACGACAGAAGGCGACAAACGATTCACATGTGCGGTGATTGAGAAGATTGATCTATCGCCTTCGTTCGACTTGAATTACTCCATCACCTACAGTCCGACTGGGTTAGAGCATATGCGGAACGTATCGTAGCCTAAACATGCGCAAACCTAATATTTACTAGGTCTCTCTTGCAATACGTTCTGAAAGGAAACGAATCAGTACCGATTCGCATTCTGCAAGCAAGGGTCGACCTGACCCCTAATCATCAACCGGTAGCGTATTCGGATGTACAGGGAATGGTGAGAGGCCCTTTGCAGACAACCAAATGGTGCTGCAAGCAAGTTGCTAAATACGTCGTCCGCCCTGCAGGTGGTCTTTCATAGTCAAGCAATGCCATTGCTGTACAAGCTGGAACCCAACAATGCACCGCCTTCAGGTTCGTTTACTGATCCACAAGTAGTTGTTGTACAGAGAATACCACCAACCTGCCTGGATCATCAGAGGTTCCCAGGAAGATGTCATACTCTGAGCCGTCGGAGGTCAAGCTACAGTTGACTTTGAACTATTATTCCTTGAAAGAAGGTTCGTTACTATTTCAGTGGGGGATAGGTTCGGACACAAGGCTGGCATGTTGATGTCCATATCCTGCCGTCAGAGCTCGAAGCATATTTGCTGGACAACCTTGGTCGCTGCCTTGTTGAACGTAACATGGCCAAATACTCTGCCTGTCTTGCTCACTTTATTCGAGAGAGCATTGTACCGAACATCGACTATCTGTGCTACGCGGTCAAGAAAACCGTGTCCCTCCCACCAGTGGACTTACCTGCATTGGAGGCAATCTTGAATTCACAACCTGCACAGATAATGAAGGATATCGGTGATTTTATGAAGGATTTTTCAAAGGTTCGCGCTTGGAGGAGTTCTAATGACCGTTCAGGCAACAAGCGCTCAACGAGCGCTCTGTTAGAAATTTTCGGTAATATCAGCGGCTGATGCGCAGCAAGCGAAGGGGCTTACCATCAAAACACTCGTATACCACACCGAATCCCCGCTTTGCAAGGTTACATAAAAGCGTATTTGTATTGCAAGCGTGGTTCCCTCCTGCTAACCTACGCTCTCTTCCCTCCTACAAAGGTGCTCCTCACAGCCAAAGTGAGTGTATGTAAAACTGCGGCTGCGGCTGAAGGTGTCGCTGTGAGCAAGCCCTTGCCATGCTGTCTGCGAATCACGTCGGCTCAGTGGCAGGACGCGAGCAGTGAGATTCCTATGAGTTACGAGATAGCTGTGGACCACACCAGCTGGATGTTTTCAGGGAAGAGGAAGCAAGCGTTCACGCTGAAGGTATACTGGATGCGTTAGGTTTTGTGAATGCTGCAATCTGAGAAATAATTTCCTTTGCAAGGCCGAGGGATCTGCTGAGTTCCCGTTCACCCTCATTCCTGTCAAAACAGGACGACTGCTAATGCCTCAAGTTACTATCCGTAGTTCATCAACGGTTGTGCAGGCAGTATATCCCACGAATTCCTTGAGTATTCATAGTTCTGCACCATTGCATGCCCAAATAGCCCTAGGTCTTGCTGACTTTTAAGTGCTAGTATATTTATATATTTTGCAGCTACCCGTTAATGCTCACTACCAAAACTCTCTGTTTTCTTTTGCGATTCGAGCTTTCTAGATAGATGTGTAGGTGACAACTTGCGTTAATGCGGGAACAATGAGCATGGCATACCTCAATTATGTAGGTTCCCTCTTTGTACTTTTGACTCTGCTCAAAGGCAAAAAGATATTTCCAGCCAACTACTGTGCGACAGACGGTGCATGAGATATCCGCGACTGTGTGAAGCCCTGTAATAAGGAGTCGATCTTCCTTCGCGCCTACTGCAACGTTTTCACTTGAAGAAGGCTATAGCTCAGCATAATCACAGGGAAGAACAACGAGACGACGTGCTCACGCAGCACAAAATAGGAAGGCCCTTGAAGTCCTTCCCATAAAAGCTCTCGATATCAAGTCTTTTTAAAGCAAGTTAAGGGAAATCACAAGAAACAATAATCATATGATCTGCGAACCTTCATGGCTAGCCAAATGAGCTGCCGTCAGACAGTCAATGAGTACATTGTAGTCCAGTACTGCCAGTAAACAGCTGTTTCCACCGCTGACACATACTCTGACATTGAAGACATACATACACACAGTCCCCAGAAAGGTAGGTTAGTCGCTTTGGCGAGGCCATGGCATTTCAAACAAAACTTGAAAAGTTGAACGCTGGGGGGAAGGTCAACCGCTGCTTGCTTACGCAGCGCTATCTCACGTGTTGCGCAGCACTGGTTGTCGTTTGACGTCAGATTCAAAGTCACCTCAGATAACCGTCACAGTGAATAATTGCAGCATTCATCACGAAGATTGCGACGCGAGACATTGACATTCTTTTGCTGTACTGTGGATATTTGGATACTGCCGGCGCCTATAGGGTGCATGTGCTTGCGTTTGATTCGACCCTGGAGGAACTATTCCAATACACATTGGTTCACCCCCTGGGCAGAATTCCTGTTCGTGAGGCTCTAGCACTGACCTTCTCGCGATGTTTGAAAAGTTTATCGCACCGGTGATAAATAAGGTGAGCCACTTTGAGGTTTGAGAATTGCTTATAACAGCGTAGCTAATATTGCGTTTCTTGCAGGTCCTTGGCGATTATGTCGGAAATTTGGAAAGTAAACAGTTGAGCATTGGGATATGGCAGGGTACATATCTGTATCTGTTTTATGATAAGAATCAAGATTCTAATCTCTCTTGAGCCTATAGGGGATGTTGCGCTGCATAACTTACGATTGAGGAAGGATGCCCTGGATAAGTTTAATCTGCCTATTGAAGTTTTGGAAGGTGTGAAGAGGAGCAGCTGTCTAGTATGAAAGAAGACGTACCATGTGGACTCAAATTGGGAGACCTTAGGTTACCTGGGCGACCTGACCCTTAGCATACCGTGGAATGACTTGAAGAACAAGCCCGTAAAGATTTTCATCAACAATGTTTATGTACTTGCGAGACCTAAAGCGGCTGGCGACTACGATCCTATCGAGGAAGATGAACGGATGCAAAAAGCAAAACAGGAACGTCTTGAAACCGCAGAGATGATTCTAAACCGCAAAAAGGAACCGCATATTGGTGAGCTATGATGCTGCTGTGAATCTTACGCCGGGTGACATATTGAGTGGTCTGTTATGTCTTCCTAGAGGGAAAGCAGAACGATAGTACCTTCATGACACAGCTTGTGACAAAGATCGTTGATAATCTGCAAATAACAATGAAAAACATACATATCCGATATGAGGATAGTTTGAGTAACCCATCAGTGTGTAGCCGTATATTTACTTTCTGATATCGGCTTCTGTATTTCACTCATCGGTCACATGTTGTCTCATCTCAGAATCCTTTCTCCGTCGGCATTACTCTAGAAGAGCTCTCCGCGGTGTCGTGCGATCAAAATTGGCAACCGGCATTCATCCATGAACAAACTGAATTGATTCGAAAGGTACCCTTCCCCATTGACGTGAATTGCTGCTTTGCGTTCTTATGCATTCACAGCTATCTAGACTTGGGAGCCTTGCTCTGTATTTTAACACGCATTCTGAATCATTTTCCGGGAAGTCACCGGAGGAATTTATGAAGATTTTCCATGAATCGGTGCGTCAACTTGCAGCGCCATGATTACATTGAAGCTAATTTAGGCCATTGCACAAGATCGCAACAGGCGAACGGATCCCAATTAATCAGCAGTACATCTTAAAACCAGTATCGGGTACTGCAAGAGTATGTTACCGTTCGATTTGGACATTCTGACACATCCCATCAACACTTGCGATACAGCTTAAAACTTACAAGAAACAGCCCGTTGACGACGCACGGCACACTGCGTGGTTGGAATTCGACGAGCTAGGCTTCGTTCTGGATAGGGCGCAGTTCACAAATTCAATCTCTCTACTGGGAGCATTTTCGTCGTACCTTCGATCACATAAGGTGCGACTTTACACATTCTTTTTTGTGACTTCGGACTAGTGTCCTACCTCTGACGTTTGTTCATAGTACCGAAAATTCCGGCCGCCGCGCACGATTACCCCGGTGATGGACCCGAAAGCCTGGCTAAAATTTGCCGGTAAGTGATGCTTTACCAAGAGCTGCGGAGCGTCGTCTGCTAATCCGAAATCATATCTTCAGCTAACTCGGTACTGTCCGATATACATGAGAAAAACCGCCGTTGGACATGGGGGTATTTTGAGGAGCGACGGAAGGATCGTCTCCTCTATATCCAGCTCTACAAGCACCAGAAAGAGGGAACCCTATCCCTGGAGGTAATACCTTGTCTTCCATTTCGCGGATCAATGTGGGTATCTTATATCGGATCACAGGATCGAGTCCTACTTAGTGACCTCGAAAGGAAACTGTCATTTGAGGACATCTTGCTCTACAGATCCGTTGCGCTTTCGCAGATGCGTAAATCAGCACCTACCAGCCCAAGTCAGTTCAGCAGTTGCTACAAGCGATATCTTCCATTCCGAGAAAAGACTTATCTTCCATTGTTCAGCCAAACCCGTCGAAAAGGAAATACCAAAATCCACCACCTGGAATACTTTGAGTAATTGGTGGGGAGGAACATCGAAAACTGAGGTACTCAAAAGAGTGGTCGGCTCTGTCGTTTCCAGGCATGCTAGGATTCCATGATAAACAAACTCTTCATTGCAGGCATCGAAGTCTGGAGATAATTTTCTAACAGACGACCAAATGAAGCAACTGTATGATACCATCGAATTTAATCCAGACGCGCCTACCGCAGCAGTAGAGCTTCCCCAGGACGTAATGTGGCACGCTTTCAACCTTCATAGATGGTCCGAAAATAATTGTTCGTTCTGGCTCAGGCGGTTCTCGTCAGCCTGCGGTCACATTTGAAAAGTGGCTCACTGGCACTGAAAGATGCGCCCTCGGGTGCGGATACTTCTCTAATGTCTCTCATCTTCCAAGACTTCCGTGCTAACGTGACGCAATACGTCGCGTCTGTGATGGGAAATATCACCTTGGGTAATATGGTTCTTAATGACAGCACCACTCCGGGTACCCTCTACCCGACGCTGATACAAGCGAAAAATAGAAAGGAAGATTTAGGGGACAAGTGAGTCACGCTTCCATTCTCAAAACTCTCTCAATACCAACCTCCGGCATAGGGAGCTGCAAGGCCCCTTCTTCAAGATGCAAGTTGAACATAACCCGTTAGATGGCCGAGCAGATGATGCCGTTTCTATCGTGATGTTACCTCTGCAAGTTGTTTACAACCCTGTTGCCATTAATACATTAGTCGCATTTTTCACACCGCCGCCGTCAGAATTCGACATGGTGTCAACAATTCAGGTAAGCGCTGTCGGTTTGGAAGCGTACATCGTTAGATTTTTATCGGTCTCCCACAGGCCGTCGCGCAAGACACATTTGAAGGGTTGACTGCGCAAACTAGGGCAGGGCTTGCATATGCGCTGGAGGAACACAAAACCTTGGATCTCAAAGTGGACTTCGCTGCACCCATCTTTGTGCTTCCTCAGAGGTAAATACATGAGTATGTGTTGGGAGGATACACGGAGAGACACCAATATGCCCTTTCCTAGTTGTACCGACAGCCATTCAATGATGATGCTAGTGGATGCCGGCCACTTCCTATTGGAAAGCAATTACGTGAATAAAGAAAAGAAGAAGGAGCTCCAATTAAAGCACGGTGCCCTACATTCCGCCGAGGATCTGGGTGAATTAACAACTTTGCTTTACGACCGGTTTACGTGCCAGCTCTCATCAGTACAGGTAATCTCTCAGAAGTGGTATCTTTTCCCTCCTCATCTCACGGTTTTGCCGATCCGCTGTTGATTTTTAGGTGTTGATTGGCCAATCATTGGACAGATGTTTGGAGGAAGCTCTAAGTGAGAGCCTAAAAGGGGAATTTCATCTGATCGAACGCGTAAACATGAGCTTCGTTCTTGAAATGTGCATCCTCCCAAAACTTGTTGATTTTGCTCGAATGAAGATATCTGGCAACCTTCCGAGATTGCATCTGAATTTGTCGGACCGCAAGTACAAAGTAATGATGAGCATTGTGGATCTGATCACCAACCGTTCGCAGCCAATAGAGGACGGTCACTCCCAGCAGCGAACAGAACCAGCTTCTGGAGCACGTCCCTTACGCTGGAGCCTGGGGGAAAATGAACCAGAGGCGGTTGTCTACGACGATGGCGACTCTTTCTATGACGCACCGGAGGAAATGGATGTGGACACTCGGTCTGAGATGACGGATGATTCAAGGGATCGAGTTCTTGTGGATCTCAGATTTGATGTCAATCATGCTTCCGTTTCCCTAATGAAGTCCGAGAAGGACCCCCACTTACCTGATCGACCGCTAGCTGATTTGACAATTGATACGTTCGGATTGAATGTGCGCTCGCTAACACATGAGCTGGATGTCAAGGTGCGCATTCGTGCTGTGGTAATCGACGATAAGCTACAGTCCGAAGAGTCGGAATTTCGTTATTTGCTGGCACCAACGGTCAGTGATGACGCAGAATCTATTACGAGCGATAAATCATCGGTGGATCAATTGATTCGCGTTCGATATTTGAGCATGAAGCCTACTTGCGCCGATTACAAAGGAATTGATCAATCGCTGGACGTTTCTTTCGCAGCTGTGACCGTGGTGCTGACAAGCAGCAGTGTCCTCATGTTGTACGACTTCATTCTTTCCACATTCACCTCACCCAACGAGAACTCTTCACAGCATCAGCAATTGCAGGATCATACTGGGGATGCATCCGATGAGGATGCCGCGATCGTCTCAAGCAAAACGACATCCTTATTAGTCAATGCAAACATGAAGAGTATCGCGTTCGTGATCAACCAAGATGGTCATCGCCTTGCAACAGCGCGATTTGGAGAGCTACAGACCTCAGTATTGATGAAAAATAACGTTCTGTCTGTCACTGGTGGAATTGGGGACTTGGCTGTGGTGGACGATGTTCAGAGAGTTGGAGATGGACGTCTTTTCCGCCAACTCCTGGAGATAGAAGGAGAAGAGCTCGCCCACTTCAAGTGGGAAACTTTTGATAAAATGTCTCCTCAGTATCCTGGGTATGACACGGCCCTGACGCTGAGAGCGTCCTCTATACGAATAACGTATCTGGAATCCTTGCTGCACGAACTTATGGAATATTTCAGCAAGTTCAGAGACATGCATGTACTCTTAGAAAGTGCTCGTAAGGCTGCCATTGAATCTGCTCAGCATATTCAAGAGGCGGCAGGTAGATTTCATTACGATGTCGAGATCCAGAGTCCCATCCTCGAGTTTCCTAAAACGTCTCTCCAATCGATGGACACGCTTACAATCTTTCCGGGCATTATATCCGCAAAGAATGTCTTCGAAACCGAATTTGATGGCACGGACGTCGATAAGGTCACAGCAACTGTACACAACATGAAAGTGGCCACGTCATTCAGCAAAGGTGCCGATGTGGAGGAACGACAGATACTGGATAACGTAACTGTGAATGTTATCATGAAAACTACTAATAGCTCTGATTCTCGCAACATTCCTGATTCCACGGTACGTACCAGCAAACCTTTCGTCTTGCGAAGCACTGTTCTAACTACTTATTCCCACTCTCCTTGGTAGCTTGATGTCACAGTCTCCGATGTGCGAATCAAGACTACACAACGTCAATATTCGTTCCTGCTTGAATTGGGGGAATCATTAGCTCGCCTCGCGTCCTCTGAAGTGACCGAGCTACCAGAAGAGTCGCAATTAGCGATAGATGAGCCCAAATTCACTCCGTTGACCGTTGAACATCCCAATAACCCACCTGCCGCTCGAGACATTAAGGTGACCATTCCTTCAATATGCCTTGAAATCTTCAAGATCGATCGTGACGAGATGGACACCTCACTCGCGCAATTCGCGATGAATAAAGTCATTTTTAAGTTTTCGGCTTCGAAGGAAGGTTCTTCGGAAGCCGAGCTGCAGGTGAGGACATTCTCCATACGTGATACACGCCAAGAGAACCGTAATTTCTTCCGGGAGATTATGCCATCCACCGGCCGCGATGAAGATCAATTGGTAGTACATTATTCGTCATCCGAAGCGGGTAGCAATACAATTGCGACATTGACTAGTCCCACAGTGATCCTAATCCCGGATCATGTGTTTCTGGTGCGCGACTTCTTCGTTAAACCCCTGGCTTCGAAACCCAGCGAAGCTTCTATTCGAAAGCAATTTACAGAGCTACAGGACACAGAACTCAATAATGAAACCACGTCATCATACCGAGTGGATCTCATTGATATGGAAGTAATCCTTCTCCACACTGCTGATGTTCCCTCTACAGAAGCAATTATTCTGTCTTCGAAACATTTGGCTGTTTGCCACGAACATGTCACTACGGTCGGAATCAAAGAAATGGGAATGTATTTGTGCGAGATGGATAAGCGTGACGAGACTACTGTGCCATTTATTCAAGACTTCGACCTGACGCTCTCAATGGACAACCGAATGACGGCTCCTGGGCATAGTTTGAGCAACATCAATGTCGATCTTGCACCCGTTATGCTTAGAGTCTCTTATCGCGACATTTTGCTAATAACGGAGATCGTAACGGGGGTCAACACTCATTGGGCCGCATCGAATGCCGAAGGTTCTGCCGCCTCTGACACAAGCACGGAAGAAACCCAGGTAGTTTCAGCCCAAGAAAAGGTCATCATGGTGCGAGAAAGGGTATGTCAATGATTCCAGAGGGCGCTATCGGTGTGATAGCTGCTGATTGTTGCCACCCAGCTGCACGCGACCGTACAAGGATTCAGACTTGTGTTGATTGATGATCTCAATGATTTGCATTTACCTATGTTGGACGTCATTATGGACAAACTCGTGATTGATCTGGCTGACTGGACGTCTACAGTAAGTCCGGAGCAACGACTTTGCATATGGCTCTCAGCAATACAAGCAAGAGCATTTGCTAATCTGCAATGATAGATGCGGTTAGAGACTGCTCCATCACTATCCTGCAACTACTTCAATGTCAAGAATTCTCATTGGGAACCATTTATCGAGCCGTGGCAGTTTTTCATTAACGTAAGTGTCTTGCGTAACTCCTGAGGTTCTATGAACCGTGTGGACTCCGTTGTAACGCAATAGAGACGTTTCATAGCTTGGCCGGCAGTCTGCTACTGGAACGCTATCTTTAGACGCATTCGCTAGAAAACGACTGGAGATCAACGTGACACACACATTTGTGGAAACTGTCCTAAGCACAATGCACTTATGGAACAAGCAAGAAAGGGTACATGCCGCTTAATACTGCACGTTTTTCAACTATTCGCGACCTCGTATACTGATTTAGCTCATGTCCCATGTCATCGAAATTCACTTGAATAGAGAGATCTCACCTCTCGAAGAGGCATGCACTCTCCCTACGTATTTCGAAATCGTACTGGCTACGACCTGTACGTCTGGGCAGACTCTGCGGATAGTGGCCTAGATACCGAATTGAAACAGCTTGCCAATGGACAAGATATGCCATGGCGGTTTGAGGATTGGCGAACCATGCGGGAGGTATGTTAATATTGAAATTGTCGCCAATTATTTTAGACTAATTAACTCCAAATTCAGAGAACAGTCCCAATATCGAACAAAGTGTCTCTCCAGTTGAACGGTCCTTCGTGGGAGACTTTGAAGGGCATTTCATTGGACCGGGAGGGCATGAGAACTTACATCTTACGGCCCGCAATCAATCGTGTAGTCCATCGGCTCGTATGTGAAGTGAAATTGAAGGACAACGTTAAAATTGTTACATTCCGTTCGGGATTGGAGCTGCAAAATGACACTAGCGTGACTGTCGATATGGTGGTGGTGAATAGTAAAAAACAGCGCACGACTAATGTTACTACCATTGGTACGCAAATGTATTCCCATTTCTCCTCATGCATCATGCTAACTGACCGGTTTCCAGTTCCGGGGGAAGAATTTTATGTTCCTATTGAGGCGTCTTATTATGATATGGTGCAAGTTCGGCCACATGGTAAGGTCTAGACACCATTTCGTCCTTGCTTGTTGTTAATATCACATGTTGCGCAAGGATTTGGATATGATTGGAGCACAGAGATCATCTTCTGGAAAGATCTGCAAAAGCAGAATGTCTGTGAGTATAAGTAGACCCAAAGTAGACTGCGATATTTTGACGGTTGCGCTAATCATCAAAGGCTGGCAGCTCTAATCACTTGCCGCTCCACTGATCCCACGGCCCCCGCCTTTCGATTTCAATTGAACTGCGTTTACACGCACGGTACGAAAGATAGGTATGCCTAGGAGTGCAAAGGTATTTGCCGTGCGTCTTCAAAGCTTACAGACATGTGGTCTCTCCAGCACGTATCCAATGATGACGGTGAAGCTACTGCCGCCATTTCAATTAGAGAATCTGTTACCCTACGATATGCGCTATAGTTTGCATGACAAAACTGCGAGGCAGCAGCACACGGAGGTTTTGCGCAAGGGGGATCTACAGCCTATCCACACGGTAGATCCTACCCATCTGCTCGCCCTAGGCGTCGAGATCCCGAACTCCGGTAAGTATTTCTTTCACACAGTTCACACGCTGCCAATGTGAGGGTCTTCGGCTTAGTCCATCACCTCAGCTTATCGACCCAGTGAAGTCGCTATCATCACGAACTCTGAACTTGATTACCGCGACGAGACATTACGGCTGGCTGATCCAAGTGGGCAGCAGTTACTTTTGAGAATCAAATATCAGTAAGTTTCGCCCACCTTTCTAAACTATAGTGCAAAATATTCAATCACAAGTTGAATATATTCCAGAGACAAATTGGATATGCGCGGTCGCACGGTCAGCATCTACAGTCCATATGTTCTATTGAATAAGACGGGGGTGGATATGATATTCAGCACGCGATCTTTGATGGGCGTCACGCGCTACACAAGCCCTGGTGGTGAGTTTGTGCATTGTGATAGGAGCGAGCGGTCATCGCCAATGCTAATTCTCTACCTTCGTATTTTAGCAAATGAAAAAGAAGAGGTGCAGTGCAGTAGTCGTTCTTTGCAGTCAGCAGGCTAATCTCATCCTTACGGCAGGTCAAGCCTGTGCTTTTCTCCTTCCCGAATTTTGAACCACTTCGGTCGCGCGTACAAGTCAAAGTTCTTCCAAACTCCGACTGGAGTAAGGTAAGTTGCCAAAACTGCCCTTGCTCCGCTTCTACCGCATGAGTATGGCGAGCACTCACGTCCCCTGAAGCCCATTAGTTTCGATGCTGTGGGCAGTTCATTCGAAATATCTATACCCTCCTCGAAAACACGAACAGAAACACATATTGGGGCCACCATCAGAGAGGGAGAAGGAAAGGTAGAATTGTTGATAGGATATTATCTGATATTTCCGTCTAATCATGCCGCATCTCGATACAGTACTTCCTCACCAAAGTAGTGACCTTTGCCCCGCGTTTCATTTTCAAAAACAACATGGATGAGGATATACAATTTCGGCAATTTGGCGCCACCACAACTAGTCATCTCCGCTCCCACGATCAGATACCCTTACACACTTTGAACATGACGGAAGGACCGCAAACGCAAATGTGTATTCGTCTAACGGGGCTCATGAATGAATGGTGAGATGGTGGTCGGAAGGGTGATTCTGTGCGCAGTGAACTCTAAACTCAATTCTTTCCAGGTCAAATCCATTTGATGTAACACAAGTGGGAAGAGTATATGTTAAACTGGGTCGCATGAGTTCTCCTGAGCAAGATTTGGTCCGCACCGAAGTCTTAATTCAGGACGCCACAATATTCGTTATATTTGCCGGACGCGAGACCAGATGGCCATACAGAATAGAGAATCGCACGGACGTAGACGTTGATATCTGGCAACAGGTTTACCTGACCTTCAAGACAACTCACATATCTAGGTCCGTTATTGAAGCTGCATTTTATCCTAGGGATCGAAAACGCGATATAAGATCCCCAAAGGCGAGGAGAGACCATACGCATGGGATTACCCATCAGCTCCAAAAAAGGCACTAATCCTCAGTGCAAACGGACGCGAAAGAGAAATAGATGTATTGGAAATGGGACAACTTGTGCCCTTCAAATATCCTGTACGATTGATTTCTCACCATTCCTTCTTCACGATTGATTATTACTGACCATATTTTTGGCAAACAGGCGACTCCTAGTAGCAAAGGGGGAATCATGGCCATACACGTCGTCGCCGAGGGCCCTACCATTGTCGTCCGGCTCTCTCCGTACGTTGAGAGCAAGAGCGCATTCAAAAAGAGCAGATCTAGGCCGGAATCCACTTCATCGGAAGTTGACGTGAAGGAAACTTTCCAAATGGTTTGTGATCCGAAGGACAGTAATCATGTCTGTGCCCTTCCCAAATTTAACCGGGCAGTTTCGCACTTCCCCAGAAAAAGAAGGAAGCGAACATGTTGATGGCGGTGCAAGTACGCCTCGAAGGAATCGGGGTGTCCTTAATTAATAAGGGGATGCAGGTGAAGTACATGGTTTCGTTACCATTGGATACCATGGTGTTAACATCACCATGCGTAATAATATAGGAGCTCCTGTATGCGTCGGCGCGAAACCTGACATTTGCGTTTACGGACACCACCATGAATCAAGCGCTGACCTTCAGCGTCAAGTGGCTACAGGTGGATATCTGTATGCCCGAGTCATTTGAGTTCGATGGAGAGTCTAATGTCAGCTTTGTATCTAGATTGACAACCAACTCTATGAAGGTCTGGAGCCAATCTTCCTCTATCCGAGTGTCATTCCAAAGGAAGGAGAGGAGGACTACCACCCGGTTCTTATGACCGCTCTTTCGCGGTCGAAAGATCCCTGTATGTGGCGGAAATGATGTAAATGCTTGGAGCATATGCTCATGATGACTTATCCCGTGTAGCCTATGGCGTGGATTTCTTCGACTGGTTTACCATACTCCTTCAGGAGCTCTCCGTGGACATGGACGAGGAGTTCCTGGGTGCATTGATAAGTTTCACAAAGTTCAATGTACCGGGGTGGGATGAGGAAAAAAGGTTTGTTGTGGGCAGCACACATATATGTACCACAGCTCGTCATTAATAATCCCATCGATGGCTCAGTACGCTCTGCGACACGAGTATGTCAATACCAGAGCCGCCGCTCACACGGGACGACAACAAGATGTATTTTGAGACGTTCCTGCTTCAACCGGTCCAGATAAATGTATCCTTTGTCAGAACACAGACTGTTAATATCGAGGAAACGAGGTAATCATTTCTACTAGCCGGTTCGATGTAAAAACTCGCATATGAATCCGTTGATATCGTAGACCAAGGCACCACGGTGTATTGACATTTGTGCTCGATGTTTTAACGATGACACTGGGCAATATACATGTGAGTACAAGGTACGGCAGTGTGTTGACTTCTTTACTGGACCTTAACCATGCCACCCTGTCACAGGATGCCCCCCTTCGCTTGAATGTACGTACAGCCCATGGCCCCTGTCGAAATAAGAGTTGGTTTTCATCTGACCTGCCTTCCTCTCTTACAGGCTCTAGAACTGAAACACGCCAACGTTACACTCAACCAACTTGTGGACCTCATTGTGAGGTTTTACTCTCAAGAGCTTATCGGACAGGTACAGGTCTTCCGGTGATCGTCGCACTACAATCACTACTACAACTTTACTTCAGGTTCATAAAGTAATCGGGTCAGCGGATTTCCTGGGAAATCCGGTTGGATTGTTTAACAATGTCAGCTCCGGGGTTAGCGACTTCTTCTACGAACCACTGCAAGGGTTTGAAATCACAAGGCCACAAGACTTTGGTATAGGTGTAGCCAAGGTTTGTAGTGAACTCGAATTGCTGGTCTTACGAACCTGCCGGAAGAGTTCAACTTTTTGGTCATCAGGGTGCCGCCAGTCTCTTCCGAAAAACTGTGTTCGGAGTCTCGGATACGTTCTCCAAGTTCACAGGCAGTATTGGCAAAGGTTTGATTGAATGAAGCAGAATGCTGATACCCATACTGGGAACTAAACTTTGTGAATGTAAGGTCTCTCGGTTATCACAATGGATAGTGAGGTATGAAATAGTATATTGTTTCGAGAAGGTGCGGAGTTGCGTTGATGCCATTTTGCTTTCTTTGTTCCAGTTCCAACAACGCCGTCGGCTCTCCAGTATAAGGTGAGAACAGCATTCTAGTCGATATATGGCAGTTGCTGAACTCGAGCATATGCCAGGAACCGCCCTCGACATGCTGTGTACGGAGTAACGACAGGTGCTACTTCACTAGCCAGAAGCGTGGCAAGTGGGCTCACTGGAGTGGTGGTAGGTGGAATTTAGAGTTGATTTGCCACACGACAATGCTCATGGCATGTTTGTCTTCCCAAAGTCTAAGCCGTTTGAAGGTGCCCAAGAAGAAGGCGTCGGCGGATTCTTCAAAGGTTTGGGCAAAGGCATAGTGGGGTGAGTAGCGGCTCATTGTGGTCTGCTTCTGCACGTCGCTGATGAAATTGCAGTGTGGTGACGAAACCAGTCATCGGTGTGATTGATCTGGCAACGAATGTCGGCGAAGGTGAGGACTGAATTCACGCTTCATCTTCTTATCTTTTGTTGATGTCTAATAAGAAACACTGTTGATTAGGAATTCGCAACACAACCACAGTTTTCGACACTGACCTTGACAGGCAAAGACTGCCCCGACATATCGGCAAAGACAAGATCCTGACGGTACGAACGGAGCATCTGGTTTAACGATATACTTGTTTTCTCATTTGTAGCAGCCTTACAATCCCAGGGAAGCTCTGGGATTGAACTGGCTGAAAGGGTTAGAGAGCGGGCGATACTTTCATGAAGAGTACATTGCGCACTTGGGTGGGTGCCCATTTAGTGTGCACTCCTGATGAATGGACGGCAACCTAACCATGTATTCATACGCAGAATTGAGAATCGAGGACTTGGTGGCGATCGTAACAAATGCTCGCATTATTATGACGCGAATCAAAAAGCTAAAGATGGATTGGGAGATTCCATTCGAGGGTAAGATGCTCTGATCTGATCCGGCATGTAGAGTGGGAGAATTTACTTGTTTGTCAGAACTGCAACTCGTTCGACCTGAAAGCGGGGGTATTACCCTTATCAAGAAGAGTAGGCAGCACGCGAGAGCGCGCGTTATTCCATGTCCCGACGCCTCTAGTGCACAGGTGCGTCTGCCAACTCGGCACAACTTCTGGTCGTGATTTTATGCTGAAAACCACCCTTTCACTCAGTGGTTTTGCGGCATGCTGGAAAGCGCCTTCACCGACTTCATCGAGCAATATAAACCATATGAATAGTCTGAATCATCACATATTATACATTTTGTACTTGTGGCGATATTCAATGTAATGCAACTCCCATTTTAATGAGTGACTCGCGTTGTCTCACTCAGCCCGACGTTTTGCTCATCTTTTTTCCATCATAATGAGCGCAAAACGTGTAGCACTTTCTTTCACTGGTGGGAAGGACTGTACTCTCACCCTCCATATACTAGCCAGCAACTCTGAGCTGGCTGTTCCACTGCTAGTGACTTTCGCACCTACACCTAGCTCGGCGACGAAACCGTTCCTCAGTCATCCCATTCCTTTAATACAGAGAATAGCACAATCCTTGCAGATAGAGCATAGAGTACTATACATAGATGGCCCGGACTATATGAGCTCGTACGTCTCCCACTTCATGGCGTTGAAGGATGAAGGAATAGAGGAATTCGCCACAGGTGACATTGAAGACGTCTGTTCGGATTTCATGGTATTGTGCCAGTACGATTCGAGTGAGTGAAGGTAGTGACGAGATTGATGCGCCAGTTATTGTTGTCAGGGTCGTGCAGCACGGCAAGCAGGGCTTCCTCTCAACCGGCCACTTTGGCAGGTTCCACGGGCGTCCCTTCTATCACAGCTCTACGATACTTATGCGCTTTCCTTTGTTGTCACATGTGTCAATACTGAATCAGTGCCCCTTGAGATCGCCCGCAAGATGGTAGGCAAAGTCTTGACCAAGGCTCTCCTTGATGAAATCATGTCCCAAAAGGAGTGCGAAACGGTTGATGCTTGTGGGGAGTTTGGGGAGTATCACACAATGTGTTTGGACGGACCAATGTTCAAACAACGAGTACAGCTCCCGAAAGGTCAGCAAATGGTCGATGGAAGCTTTTTGTATTGGAAATTATTCGACGAATAGACTGAGATAGATAAACGAACGAGTGACTGTTCTAGTTGTAGACCCATGGTCATAATTCTGAGCTCTGCGTAAATACACCAGAAAGGCGCCGGATGGCTTTGAGTGGTCCTGATGAATCTGATAGACTCTCTGGGATTAGCTCCCCAGGTGGGATGAGTTCCCGCAAGGCAAAAAAAGGGACTCCCGATTCGTAGAGTTGAGGTGCGCGACTTCGCAAGAAGACGATAATTTGCTATTACGTTGAGGGTTGGGGTATGTTTTGTGCAAAGGTATTCCAATCCATGGTAGGTATACCATGATCACTATACACCAAGAATATGTTAGAGCAGTCCAAAACCAAAACTAGGTCAAGTACAGGCGTGGCTTACATTGCATCATTGTCCCCAATCAACACAATGTCTGCATTCTCTGAAGTTTCCACGACGAAGCCGCCCGAAATCTCTAACAATGTTCTCGCATAAGGTATACGAAATTGTTTGTTCTGGACGTTCTTCAGTTCCAAAAAGGATGGTGCCATGTAGAATCGTCGTCCTGTGGCCCATAACAGTTGAGAAAGGCATTTTGTCATGGCAGTCAGCTCGTCACCTACCGCCAAAAGGTCGGTCAGTGCACAAGAATCCATACGCATTCTCAGGCTCCCAGGTTTTCCTGAAAGAGATTACGGTAAATCCTCCTGTGCAGAAGTCGTTCAAGGCACCGAAATTTACTTAGTTGCTGATTCCAAGACCCATTTGGGATTTGTTATAATCCACTTTCCAGTCAAAGCTGCCGCGAATGTTTTCAGCGTACGAGAGCCTGGCGCAGATATTACGTGCGCTGCCGTAAATTTAGCATAACATTAGGTTAATGGAGACCACGGGACCTCATATTCGAAATACTCACTAATTCGTCCGTCCCATTCTGCCGCTGTTCAAAAAGACAAGGCATTTCAGTCTATGATTGAGATTGTGAAAGGAGTTAACCTCTCCTTACGGGCAACAGTGCAGGCGCTAGGTAGCTTCTTGATCGCGCTGACAAGCTTCCTCTTCAACTCTGAATTGAATTCGGTTCCCTCTTTGAATCCGCTGAAACATATGATGAAGCGATATGTGGATCTGGATCTTGCCGTTGAGGCCGGCGTACTAATCGAGGTCTTTGCGTCAGTTAGACAGATATCAAACTGGCATTACTAGTTGCAGCGTCTCACCTGATGCGATGCACTCTGTGTCGGGGTTACTGCTGATACCTTTCGAGATGCCTTAGAGCCCGCGCTTTCATGGCAGCCTCAAACTATTCTCACCTGCGTACTAGCAAGTCTTCCTGGAGTTGTACTTGGTGAGATGCGTAACCTTTTCGCGGGTAAAGGACTATGGTCACTAGCTCGCTTGAACGCGGAAGTGACTTCTGCAAAATGTCGGGAGGGAGTTGTACTCTCCTTTCTCTGCACATGGCGTGCTTCTAATTGCCCTTCTAACGCTTTGATACGGTCTTCCAGAGACTCGCAGAGTTTCGCACGGCCAATACACAGGTCTTCAGCAGTCTGCCGCTGAATAGTCTCCGATGCCAACAGGGCTCGCGACTCTGTTAGTTCGTTCTCCACAGCTTTGCTGGCCAATATCAATTGATCCCGTTCCTTCTGGACAATCACGAGAGTCGATTCCATATCGTTTATTTTTATCTTTAGGGTGGCACATTCCTGTCGAAGACTATTTTCCATCTCTACCAGCGCCTCCTGAGAGGCCCTGAGTCGCCGCTCTGCTTCTGTTCTGTCTTCTGTTTCCTTGTGCAGAAGGTCCTGAAGGGATCGAGATTTAAGGTCCGCAGTGTCTATCCGAGCCCTCAATTCTTCTGTTGCCAGCGTTGTGTCCGTTAGCAAGCTTGTTTTCTCTGCTAAATCCCTGGTCAAGTCAACTATATTTTTTTTCACGTTGTCCAACTCATCCTTCTTCTGCAGTCGTGCTTGATCCAGTGCCAATGCCATCTCATCCAAATCGCCTTGGTAACGCAGGCACTGTGCTTTGAGAATTTCCAATTCGTCATCCTTTGCAACAAGCAAGTCTTCATGTGTCTGTTTCAACTCTTTGGCTTCGTCCATAGCCGCTTGCAACTGTATGAAATCGTCCAACTTCTCTCGGAGGGCCATTCGGACGTCCTCTAGCTCTGCCTCTTTCGTACTGATAGTGTTTCGCAAGTGTTTCTCCAATCGATCTGTCTCCACACGTTGCAACGCAAGCTCGCAGCTAGCAGACTCAAAACTGTCAGCTCTGTCCTGAAGTTCCGCACGCAGAGTATCGACAGTGGCTTGAAGGTCGCCGATGACCGCGACGCGTGCATTCTGCTTTGTGTCCAGCTCATTCTGCAAGTGTATTTTCTCCTGCATGAGACGATCCGCAACTTCCTTGGCAGCACGCATCGCCTCGGTAAGGGACTTGTTTTCGTCATTTTTCTGCTGCAATTGGGTTCTCAATTCTTCGATCAGATTTTCACACTGAGCGACAGCTGCGTGCAGCTCGCCAATCTGTTTTTCAAGTTTTTCATGGGATTCTTCCAGCACACTCACTTGTGTATGCAAACATGCGTTTTGGACACTCAGACTCTCCTTCTCCGACAATACATCAACCAGTTTCTTTTCTAAGTCAGAAAGTGATTCCTGTAGCTGAGCAATTCTGCTATCAGACTGTTCTTTGCCCATCCGAAACTCCGTCAGTTGTCTCTCAAGTAGCTCGGCTGCAGTGGCGATATCACTTTTACGTTCCTCAGTGGCTTCCAGCGCGCGCATGAGATTCTGCTCCATTGCGCGCAGTTCTTCCACAGTCTGCTGATGCTCAGCGATTAGGCTGTCCTTATCGACTTCGGCCTGACTGATTTTTTCCTCAAGCAACGTCACTATCCGTGTCCGTTCATCTCTTTCAATTTCTGTGGATGCTAGTGTTGCCGTCCATTCCCTTCGGGCATGCTGATATTCTTCGGCAAGACGCTCGTTGGTTGCTGTAATTTCTGTGAGCTTCTCTTGCAGGTCTTTAAGAGCCAAGTGTAATTGGTCCCGCTCTGTCTGGACGGCATCCAGCTTTGAGCTCAATTCATCTTGGAGATGCGCTTGCTCATTTAAAACCTGTGCATTATCTGTGCGTGTCGCTTCCAGCGTGTCCTCGAGAGTCTGTACTGTCGATTGCAGCTGCTCCTTAGTTGATTGCAGCTGTGCGTTATCTGTGCGTGTCGCTTCAAGCGTGTCCTCGAGAGTTTGTACTGTCGATTGCAGCTGCTCCTTAGCTGACTGCAGCTGTGCATTATCTGTCCGTGTCGCTTCAAGCGCGTTCTCGAAAGCGTGTATTGTCGTTTGCAGCTGCTCCTTAGTTGACTGCAGCAGTGCATTGTCTGTCCGTGTCGCTTCAAGCGTGTCCTCGAGAGTCTGTACTGTCGATTGCAGTTGCTCCTTAGCGGAAAGCAGCTGTGCATTGTCTGCACGAGTCGCTTCCAGCGTGTCCGCGAGAGTTTGTACTGTCGATTGCAGCTGCTCCTTAGCTGACTGCAGCTGTGCATTATCTGTGCGTGTCGCTTCAAGTGTGTTCTCGAGAGCGTGTATTGTCGTTTGCATTTGCTCTTTAGTTGCCTCAATCTGGGAGTACTCACACTGCAACTCTTCCAGGGATTTTTTCGCGCACTGTTCGGCTGTGCTTAGGTCGTTCATGATAGAGTCCTTTTCTGCCTGTAGCTCTTTGTTCCGTTCGTCAAGCTTTTCGACCTGTGAACGTAGACCATCCCTTTCGTATCCCATAGCCTCCAAAGCGGATTTCAACTGCTGATCAGTTGCCATCTTGTCCTTTGCTATTTGTTCTTTTTGAACTTCTAAATGAACGATGCTTTCCTGGAGACATGTTGTTGTCGTACGAGCCTGCTCCAGATCAGACTGTAATGTGCTCAATGTAGCTTCTCGAAATGTGGATTCCGATCGTGAACGTTCTAGTTCTCCTGAAGTGGCTTCATTCAGGGTACGGAGTTCAGTGATGGTTCCTTCCAGTGACTCGATCTTTTGTCTTGAACCATCCACTTCGAGGTGAAGGGCCTCCATCATGCTCCCAGCTAGCTCTTTTTCCTCAATATATGCTGCTACCTCGCTTTCAAATTTTCCAACCTTCGCATCCATGTCCCCTTGCACTCGGGCAACTTCCTCCTGACTAGTTTTGATGGCGGACGTCAAATATGTACGTTCGGCTTCCCAATGCTCCGAGACGCTTCGATGTTTCGTGTCGGACTCTTTGATTTGAATCTGCAACGCTTTGACAATTGCCTCCATATCTGCAATAGCGGTGTCATGTACGGTTCTCTCTGAGATATATGTTTCGCGCTCAGAGCGCAGGCTCTGAAGCTCCGCTTTGAGCTGTTGATTCTCTGTGTGCAACGATTCGGACAGGGCATGTCTCTCCTGCAACAATGTTTCTGCTGTAGCAAAAGCTGTTTGTTGTGTTTGCAGTTGCTCTTTTGCTCGCTCCAGGTCTGAATGACACCGATCTAAGCCCTCGTCTTTTTGAAGCAGATCCGCTTCTAATATTGTTGCTTTCTCCTCACTATAAATCAATTGCTTCTCCATTGCCTTCATTTCTGTGTGTATTACAGTTGCCTTTTCATCGTTATGGGTCAGGGCCAGCTGTAGAGAAGACACTTCGTCACGAGACTCTCGCATTAGGTCATGATACGATTCCTTTGTTTCAACTTGCAATCTCTTTAGTTCAGATATTTCTGCATTGCGTTGGCTCAGCTCAAACTCCTGCTCCTGCTTCAATTGGTCAATTCGCAATAACAATACGCCCGTATCGTGCTTCCAGTCGGCACATACAGAAGCCAAATGCTGATCGATGAAATACAAGGCAACTAAGAGATCAGTTTCACCATCTTTAGACGATTCAACAGATTGACGGAAGGAGTCAAACGCAGTCAGCAGTCGTGTTCGCTCATCTTTTAACGTCGCAACATTGGCTTTCAAGGTCTCCACCTCCGAATTTGTTTGCGGGAGGGCAGAAGCAAACCAGTGATAGCTTTCGCCAATGACATCGAGCATACGTGATACCTCATCGGACGAAGGCAGATGAGCATGTTCGCAAGTTGCATTTGTCTGAAGCTTTTCGATGCCCGATCGCCGTCTCTGAAGGTCATCCACCCTTTTCGCGTTCGACTCCATGTTGAGCAGTTCAGCAATTAAGTTTTGCCCAAGCGCATTTAATCGCATGTCCTTATCGTCCTTAGGACGACACTCTTCAGTCTCGAGGACCATCTTCGGAGGTGGGTTAGAGATCTAGCCAGGCGGAGGTAAGTCGAGAGGGGATTCATGCTCCATGTAACCTTTTTGGGATTAATGGATAGACACGCCTCCTGGACGTTAGGTCTGACGCTGTGTTGCTGCTGGCTTGCATCCAGGCCAGTTGTAATGTCAAGTTACTCCAATTGGAATACTTTCGAGGAGGAGGAAGAGGAAGAGGAGCAGGATGCATCCATAGAGGTCAGTTTATGATTTGAATATCAAGTTAAGTGTTCTACAGGCGTTGAGCGTCCGATGCCAGGCCGACATTGCCGAGAGAGACAATGTCATTTTTGCTGTTGATGTATGTATTAGCCAACAAGGAGGCAGCGCTTGAACTTGTCCTCTTGCTGAAACTGGGGCTTGATAGGCGACTCTACCCATGCATGAGACTGACAAAAATGGAATCTCGCACGTCAGTGGTGCCCTTCGGTGTGCTGCCCGTTTTCTCCAAAATAAGATTGTGCAAAGCGAGTCAGATCTGATGGGACTGGTCTTCTTTGGAACGGTAAGCGAAGCATCAAACATTTAATTTATCTTTGATTTGGCTCTCAGTCATCATCAGAACGAAAGTCACAACGAACAAGGATTTAAGCACATCTATGTCCAATATGACTTGGATGTTCCAGATGTGGATCGCATTCTGGATTTGGAAAAACTTGCAAATAGTGCGTATTCACCAGATACTTGAAACGTAAATAGGCAGCCAACTGAGACCTCTAATAGATAGAGATAAGGTCTCTACCGAAATCGGTAGCTCTGATGAGTATTCGCTTGCTGAAGTTTTTTGGACCTGCTCCAATCTATTTTCTGCCGGGTTTGAATCTATTGGCATTTGATCTTCAGATTTCGTACATATTATCTCATCAAACTCTTCCCCGTAGAGGGCAGAAGGTCAGCACGAAGCGCATTTTCTTGATCACCCACAATGATAGTCCACATGCCGGTAACCTAACTCTACAGCGAAATGCGAGGGTCCGTGCTCAGGTGAGGCGAAGCTCCAGATGCATAACGTGGAGCCTGAGGAACGCTAATGTCGTATTGCAAGGACTTGCAAGATCTGGGCATCTCTATTGAATTATTTCCTGTGGAAATTGGTAACAATATCTTCAAGTTTGACGTCTTCTTCCAGGTAAGATAAGCTGAAGTTACGCAGTCTTCTGTGATTTTTGAGACGCCCTCGTACAGGATCTTCCAGGAATAGTCGGTGCTGGTGAGGATAGCGCCGAAGTCCCCGCATCAGCTTCGCGCAAGTACGAGGAAATGCAGAAAAAAATCCTAAGGCGGGAAACGAAGAAAAGAACGACGTTCCGGGTACCGTTACACTTGCATGAAGGACTGACGATAGGAGTAAAAGGGTGCGTGTTGTCTGTTACAGTTGATAACACATGTGATTTCGTGGTTGTGCTGACGTGTTTTCGCTGAAGATATAATCTGGTCCTGGAGCAGCGGAAAGGAAATTATACCTATCTGGATCGTCGAACGAATGCTGAAGTTAGAACAGTGACGACGTGGGCTTGCTCGGTAACGTTTGCCCATGAACTGATGAACGGCAATCTATAATGTTAATGAGAAAATCTTCGATTGGAAAGGCTACCGCTCAATCCTTGCTCCCCCCTGACATGAAATCATACTGGGTGTATGGTGGCCAAAAGGTTGGAGGCTCGGCCGCATCACGCGCCAATCATTAATGCAAATGATTGTCGCTGAATCCATTCCGTTTTAGGTGGTGTTCACCAAAAATGAAGTGAATGGAATCAAGCATTTTGGCGATCCAGGTAGGGCGATGTGCTACCGTCCGATACTTTAATCTTACTTAAAAGTGTCTTCAGGTCTAGTTCTGCTTGGATTTAAGGACAGACATGCGCTCAAATTTAAGTATAATGTGAAGCATGCTGCTTTCATATATCCGGACGAATCGGTAGGAGATTGTAGGCACTGCCGTCCCTGCCATACTGCTCACAACCCTGTAGGAATACACGGGAAGTACAAGCGTGTTCGCGCACTTTTTGGAGGGACTGAGCATTCGAGGAAAGATCGCTATCTGTCGCCTAATTGCTCGTCGTAATGCGGCGCCCCGATTGGCGGCTTTGTTGCCACAGGTATGTCCGAAGGGGACTTCGTATGTTTCAGCCGGCTCACCAGATCCGCGCTGTTGTAGAAAGGATGCGTTGATAAAAATGGCGATGAGATCCCTTGCGGGTTTCACGTGATATATCTCCCGTTTGAAGACGATAATCGCAGAATTCCAGCTTCCACGGCCTCTCAGAGTATGGATACCTGCCGTTTAGCGGCATTCCCTGTGTGGATCCTCACATCGTTCCTTCGATGCAAAATACATAGTCTTTCCGGAGCACACGGACTTGGCGAAAGAAATTGTTCATAGCCTCGTCATTAAAAACTATGTAAGAAACGAAGGTGGTGTCGGCCACAGAGCGCTATTTAACCGAGATTCCTTCCCGTGGACATAGGATGCGGCAAACTACGAGAATCCAGGTGAGAGAATGTTGATAGATGTTCATCCGTGATCATCCTTTAATGATGTGATTCAGTCTTGCAGAAACATTATAACAATCTCCAGGCGATTGCTCTCCGAAGAGATTTTGCTGAAGAAATCGAAGGTGGGAGCGATGGTCTGTTATGTCACCTATCTGCGCCTTTACTTACTGCGTATCGAAACCAGACACGACCCTTCCTCGCACAGAAGCAATGCATAAGCGAGCAGGTGACCGAATTCGTGATTTCAAACAGGCGCTCGGTGAACAAGCAGAGGATGAGATGGCAGTGGAACAACCGAAGACAAAACGGGCCAAGGCAGATGACGGTGGCAAAAAGCGAAGTAAAGGCGATGTAGATCTGAGCGAATCAGCATTTAGAGCTAAATGCAAGGATGGAAAGGTAGATACATCATGTCTAATCTTGTTGCAGCAGCCTAAGATAACTTTTGACTTGCTCACAGTTATCGTCGTTCACGGTTGCTCAACTGTCGGAATTTCTGCTCAGCAAAGACCGCAAACCAGCAAAGAAGAAATCAGATTTAATCGGGCAAATCGAAGAATTTTTTGAAGCCTGAATTTTTTCGTCTGTATCGTCGAATAAATGCTGTAGTCTGTCATAAATTTGAGTTGCTACAGATGTTTTCCAAAGTGGTGATGGTTAATACAACCGCTTAGTCAGCAGTGTAAATCACGTGCATCGGCATGCGTCTCGGGGAACCAATTCAAGTAACGTTCGGATTGAGGCAGCTTGATCGCGGATTGCCACTGAACGTACTTTCCGCGCACGGGGTCAACTTCGCACCTGCGATCCTGTCACTGACTGGTACACTGTCGTCCTCCCATATAAGGGTTGGTGTTAGATCGCTGCTCCGTCTGAAACAAAGTCGAGGCATCGGCGCGTACCCTCGCAAATTGTCGTTCGCTCGCATCTGCCCTTCAACAGTCTGCCCTTGCGCTAAGGCAGAGGTAAACATCACACGGTTGCTGCTATCCTGTCGTTTCTTCGAGGGTGCGCTGGACACGACGCGGGCGTTTAGCGCGCCTGAAGAAACGTATTAATTGGTCGATCTATGTGGTGAATTGAAATGGCGACGGGAGTGGATTCCAGGAAGCGAGCAGCGGATCAGGTCTTGGAAACTGATGAGGGGTAGGAATTATACAGCGTTCTCTGTGTCATATGCTGAGTCTTAAAACTAATGTTCGGCGCACTCAAAGTAGTGCCGATATTCATGACCAGACTTCCGACTTCAAAGTGAAAAGACATAGATCCGCTGATTCCGACGAAATCGAGATGAATGACGCTCGTAATGGATACGAAAGCCCCGCACCATTACTTACAGAAACAGAGGAGTACGTGCACCAGGGGAAGCACAACAACGTCCACTCTTCGGAACTATATCCTTGTACAACGCCAACGGCAAGCAGTAATAGAGAATCACACGGATATGGCGATGAGGATGAAATGAAATTAGAGGATGGGAAAACAAGCAATCCTTTGCCCTTTGGACCGTCGGATACTCCGAGCAGTGGTGGGCCAGTTCAATCTACCAACTCGTCCTCCCGGCCTTCCCCAGCTGCCATTTCCCGGCAAGGATCAAGGCAAGGAGAGGTAAGAATCTCTCAAAGCATTCCCCTCTTTCTCTCTTTCGTGTTGCTCATTATTATCTGACTCGCTCATATCGCATTGTCGAAGGATGCATTCATTCCCACAGTAGGGGATGCATTGACTCGCGAACAACTAAAATTCTGCGGCAACGTATTACGCAGTTTGAAACGACTTAAAGACGCCCGACCATTCCTTATACCTGTCGACCCAGTTGCCTTGAATATTCCCACATATTCTGATATCGTAAAAACGCCTATGGATCTATCCACAGCCGAGAACAAACTTCGGACTAACCAATACTCGAGTGCTCAAGAGTTCGTTGACGACATACAATTGATGATTGACAACTGTTATGCCTTCAATGGTCGCGAAGCGCCAGTTGGGCAAAATGGTGTGAATTTGGAGCGGTCGTTCCACAAGTACATGGAGAAACTGCCGACTGAGGTTTGTTTTACCGTATCAATTAAGATAACTGTCGTCTTAACGTGCTACGATGTAGATAAAGCCCGAGAAGAATAAGAAGCGGTTATCCACCGCGGATTCGATGGTGGGGGTGAGTGTCCTCTCTGGCCTTGGAATACCGATACTGTCTCGTGCTAATTCGTGATCAGATTCACGTGGAGGGAGGAGGAGCAGCTACATCAGAAGCTGGACGTCCTAAGCGAGAAATACACGCTCCGTTGAAAGATATTCCGATTGTCACGTCGACCCCTTCAACGAAACACCCGTTAAGCAAAACGAAATTGGCAGACCGGGACATGAAGTTCTGTTTAGAAGTTCTTCGTGAGCTGCATAAGAAGCAACACGCAGCGTATAATTTCCCATTCCTCCAACCTGTTGATCCAATTGCATTGGGTATCCCTCATTATACCGACATCATCAAAAATCCTATGGACTTATCAACAATCCGTCGCAAACTCGATGCCGGAGACTACCATACGGCTGAGGAATTTGAAGCAGACGCAAGATTGATGTTCAACAACTGTTATACCTTCAATCCTCCAGGGACAGACGTATATAACTTTGGAAAGAAATTGGAGGAGGTCTTTGAACGGAAATGGAGGGAAAGGCCGCACGGTGGTTCTCCTGCTCCGCCGCGATCACAGCGTGCGTCGAAAGCGAAGATCAAGGCGCAGGCGGTAGCGGACGAGTATTCCTCATCCGACGATGATGATGAAGGTTGGTCAAGGTAGCTCTTTTGCTCTCGACTTAACCAGCCTGACTCGCTGTTTGTTCGGTTTCGCTTTAAGATACAGACGCTTTACAGCTCAAGCTACTCCAGCAGCAATTGCAAGCCATCACAACCCAAATGGCATGGCTGCAAGAAAAGCGGGCAAAGAAAAAACAAAAGCGCAAAAGCATGGCAACTACCACCCAGACGCCCTCGTCAGCCTCCAAAGTATCCAAAGCTCCCAAATCGAAGACGAAATCTGCAAATCCCGGCGCAACAAGTAGAAGGACGTCTTCAAAAAAATCGGGTGAGAAGGCCAAGCCGCGGCGGCGGGTGGAGTATAGTAGCGATGATGGGGAAAACGGCGAAAAACTGCCAGAGCTTACATACGAGCAAAAGACGGAGTTGAGCGAGCTAGTTGCTGAACTCCCCCCGGAAAGAATTGATAAAGTAATGGAGATCATCAGGAGCGGGTCGGCGCTACCAGACGTAAGCATAATTGTTGTCTCTATTTTGGTACTCAAATGCACATTCACAATGCGTCTTGGCTACCTAGACGATGGATCAAGGGGAAATTGAGTTGGACATAGAAGTTCTCAGTAAAAGTACTTTGTGGAGATTGTATAATTATGTCAAAGGGCATTCCGGAAGGGGCGTCGCAAGTCATCGTGCGCATAAGCCTCCAAAGAGCGGAAAACCCAACTCCAAGTCAAAGGGACCAGGTGAATTCGTGCATGGTGATGTCCAATCATATTCAGATACTAAAGGAAATCATATCTGCAATATCTTTCAGTTGGGCTGAGTAGAGCTACCGATTCCTCTAGTAATGAGAGCGATTCTGGATCAGGTTCGGTGGACTCGGGGGATGACAGCAACTGAAGGATTTTTTAGCAGGCGGATTCCAGGCGAGACTGGTGAAGTTGGATGCAGAAAGGATTTGCATACGGATGGGCGCAGCGCGCTGACAACAATGTATACCTGCTTCAACCAGTTTTTGGTACATCCTTGATTGGATGCGGACCGAATATAGTGAGGCGTGCTTTTGAGATGCCCGGAGCCGTCGTGTTGATCCTGTTGAGGATATCAGAGATTGTGTGTTATGCTCATCGAAACACACAGAAGGGCGCAGGTTCCAGTCGCATGGCAGGGAAGAATATTCCTTCCAAACTTATATATTGGGGTTATGTTGCAATCTCTCGCATTGCTTGCTCAAATCTTGCGGATATGATGGGTCTTTTACTGTCAGGATCGTAGAAGGGATTTGAAACTAGATTGACGTAGGCGTTGTGTATTCTGCGGAACAACTGCGATAGGAAAGGTTACTTAGAAAGCACAACATTGAAAGCATATTGCCAGCGCCAGCTACTCACATTTTTCATATCTTGATCTTTGATGATGACGTCGGCGAGGCTAATCACAAGTATGAACTTGATCCGAGTGTTTGTTATGTACCCGAAGCTGACAGATAACATAAAAATTGGTCCGCAAAATGCAAAGGAGGGAGGTATCTATTACTTACACAGCCAAATCCTCCATGGCATACAGAAGACCCAGATATTGGTCGGTATGCTTTGCCGCTGCATTAGCTTCAGTTCGAAAAGCTCGGTCAGTACTCAGTCTTGAAGTCGTATACGGCGTACAATATGCTCATTACGCACTTCTTTCTTCAATTATATCAATAGAGGTATGTGCGATGTAGTGGTACTTCAAGTCTTGGTGGGAGTGGCTAAAGTTTTTAATGTACAAAGGATTATTCTGAATAACAATCGAGCAACGTTAGTTGCGCGAGTTTACAGAGCAACGAGTATGGACAGTTTTAAGGCAGCGAGTAGGTACCAGTTTGCCTATGATTGCTATACAATTTACGCTGAAGTTCATTGTGATAAAAGTGGACGATTGGTAGAGGATGGTCGCATCGAGCGGAACGACGGATGGGACACGGCCATGGCGAAGGTCTGTGCCACTTGGTTACGTGATCCTCAAAATGGGCGAAACCAGCGAACAGCTTAACTCTCCCACACATTTTCCACCCGCATGACTGCCTCTGCCGACGAGCGGCTAAAGTACCTACCTACGAAGATAAAGAAGCATAGATATGAGCGAAGGATAGCAAAGGCAAAGGCGGCCGCGAGGTCAGGTACGTGTTCAAGAACGGATATTACAGCTATACCTCACTCTTAGGATTCTGAAGAAACCCCACAACCCCAGAGCTGGACAGGTTTGGCTGGTCAAAGCATCAATTTTCCACTAGGAGCTTCTTAGCATGCTCTAAGGATTGCGTTGAAAGAATAAAGTACGATGAAGTATCAGTGGAAGAATTTGTACGACGCTTCGAAGATCCTGCCATTCCCGTTGTCATTGAAGGAGCCACAAGGACTTGGCCTGCCGAGAAACGATGGCGCCCTGAAAAGTTTTTAGACACGTACAGAGAAGAGAAGTTTAAGGTGGGAGAAGATGACGACGGCGATCCGGTGTACCTACCGGTAAAGTACTTCATGCACTATGCTCTTGTGTCCGGAGAGGCAGCCGAGGACGATTCTCCACTCTATATCTTCGACAGCACATTCGGAGAGAGGAAGTACAATAATTCTGGATGGTCTAAAAGTCGAAAAAAGAAGCAAAAGTTGAATGGAGCATTAGAGGGTGAAGATTGGGATAGGGAGAGCAAAGAATCGCAACCTACGTTCAAACTTCTGGAGGATTATGAAGTTCCAAAGTATTTTCGCGATGATCTTTTTCGATTATGCGGTGAGCGCCGCCGACCCCCATACCGTTGGATGGTGGTCGGACCAGCGCGGTCTGGGACTGGTATACATGTGGTAGGTACCCTGTTTAAGCCAGTTGAATTGGGTTGCGCCAACCAGTTGATGGGTTGATATCAATATGTAGGATCCACTAGGAACAAGTGCCTGGAATGCGATCGTATATGGTCACAAGCGCTGGGTGTTGTTTCCACCAGGGTCCCCTAAAGATATCATTGAACCCGCACATGTGCCAGATCATGAAGCAGCCAGCTGGTTTGCACATGTGTATCCAACCATGGAGGCACGGGCATCTGATGGAAAGACTTTAGGCGAACGTCTGGGAATGAGAGAAATTATTCAGAAGCCAGGAGAAACTGTCTTTGTACCAGGCGGCTGGCATCACGTTGTCATAAATTGTGGTAAGTGACCCTAGCTTATGCCATTTGCAAACTTGCAAACCTGTGGAGACTAAGTATCTATGAAGACTTTACGATAGCCGTTACGCAGAATTTCTGTTCCCTAACAAACTTGGAAACCGTTTGGCTACACACGAGATATTCTCGTCCGCGGTTGGCGAAAAAGTTTATAACTAAATTAGAAGATCTATCTTCCTCTTCTGAATTCTATGCGAGACTGAGAGAGCGCATTCGTACCCTGGAAACTGTTCCCGCAGTGCCTCCCGATAGCAGTAGCTCTAGTGGCTCAAGTAGTAGTAGCAGTAGTGGAAGCGATGACACTCTCTCTGAGAGTACGGATACGGATGGGAATTGCCTTTGCCGTTTATGCAAACGCAAGAGAAAGAAACAGCTGCCAAGATGATCATAAATAAATTGATATCAGAGGATAGTGAAACTACTTTCGCGAATGTGATGACCACTCTTCCCAGCGCCGCCAGCACCGCTTCGCCAATTGGATAGGAGCCCCGCTCCCCACGACGACGATATATGTGCGTATCAGCTTGGCCTGGCTCCCATTTGACCAGCTTTCAGCGTACTTTCTTGCCAGCTCCATCTGAGGCCTAAAAAGGGTTGCCATATACTCCTTTGTTGCGAGTGCACGCGAGCCGATTGATTGCGTAAGATCAATCTGGACTGTTGTACTGGCAATGAATGAGTGGACCGTCTGAACTGACAAACGATGGAAGATTCACCTTAATGTGGAGTCGCTTGTTTGTGTTTCCATCATGTTCTGATTCATCCCTTCAATATGTCGTGCCGTTTCCTCAAAATCGTGCGATAGTATGAGATGCAAGTGATCATTTTGCTGCAGAAAGGGGCATACTATTTATTTTAGCCGTCCACAACAGGAGCACTGCAAGAACATTTCTCTACGCACGCTGTCATCTCCAGGAGGTCGTTTTGCGAAACATATCAACTGCACTTTTGGTTCCAAGTTCTTTCTTCTCCTTTCGTTCGTCTGTTGGTGTGTGTTATTACGCAAAAAAAAACCGGCAAGACAGTTTATTTCTTACCTGCTTTAAAGTTACAAAGCACATTTCATCCCAGCGTTCTCTTGTGTTATTTGGGTGGTGGCCTCTATTGGATGAGAACAGCAGCCGGTGAAAGACACTCTGCATGCGAGTTGCTTGCGCGCCATCTTGCGGTTCGGATGGTTGGGATTCGACGGGAAGGGAGTTTGAAGGGGGGTTGGGGGAAGAGGATGGAAGGTCTACGTAACTTGAGTGTGTTTGAGGTGGGGAGCAATGGGCTGGTGAACGATCAGGAGACATCGTTTCTCGATGCTCGTCGGGGTTCGCATCGTCCGCAAAGCCAGCAAAGCCGTTGGCTGTCCCACACGCGTGACTCATGCTGTGCCACGGAAGGTCTTTGTTTATCTGGCGAGAACGCTGGCCGAGCGCCTCTTCTTTTTTTGACGGGTGATGCATGGGATCTGCTACCGGCTATTGCAGATAAATACATCGTTTCCGAGATCTCGCTACACCTGTTCTGTGATTCAGAGGAACGTGTCCTCTACGCTATTCTGTGGATTTTTCACTAGGAGCTCGTACAGCGCAACCAAGATGACTGTGGATCTCGAATGGCCCGTCTCCAAAGTGCGACAGACGTACATTGAATTTTTCACCCAAAAGCACCAACACACCTTCGTTCCCTCCTCTGCCACAATTCCGCACGATGATCCGACACTCCTTTTTGCCAACTCGGGTATGAACCAGGTTTGTCTCGTCGCGCTGGTAATCTGCTGAAATCCTGTATGTTGACGAATGGTTACTGCCGTATAGTTCAAACCCATCTTTTTGGGTACGGTTGACCGGAATGCTGACTTGGGAAAGCTCAAGCGCGCTGCCAACACACAGAAATGTATTCGTGCTGGAGGAAAACATAATGATCTCGAAGATGTCGGAAAGGACACTTACCACCATACCTTCTTCGAGATGCTGGGAAACTGGTCGTTTGGTGACTACTTTAAGAAGGACGCCATTGCCATGGCCTGGGACCTTCTAACCAACGTGTACAAGTTGCCCTCGGATCGCCTGTATGTCACTTACTTTGGAGGAGATGAGAAAATGGGGCTGGCACCTGATGAGGAAGCCAGAAAATTGTGGCTGGACATTGGTTTTCCTGAGGACCACATCTTACCCGGTGATAGTAAAGATAATTTTTGGGGTAATAGAACATGTGTATCCATGTCCGATTGTCAAACCTTTAACTGGCAGTCTCTTTACAGAAATGGGTGATCAAGGCCCTTGCGGTCCATGTAGTGAAATCCACTTTGATAGAATTGGCGGGCGAAATGCTTCACATTTGGTCAATCAGGACGATCCGGATGTCCTGGAAATTTGGAACCTTGTCTTCATGCAGTTCAACCGTGAACCTGACCGATCCCTAAAACCTCTACCCAACAAACATATCGACACCGGCATGGGCCTGGAGCGACTCGTTTCAATCCTGCAGAATAAGCGATCAAACTATGATACGGATGTCTTTGCAGGGATCTTTGCTGCTATTCAGAAGTTAACTGGTGCGAGACCTTATGCCGGACGCGTTGGGCCAGACGATGTGGATGGAATTGATACCGCTTACCGCGTCGTTGCCGATCACATTCGTACGCTCGCATTTGCCATCAGCGATGGAGGTGTGCCTTCCAATGAGGGTCGTGGGTACGTCCTGCGACGGATCATCCGACGTGCTGCTCGCTACGTCCGCAACAAATTCAACACACCGATTGACGGTTTTTTCTCCCGATTGGTGGATACTGTGACCGCTGAGATGGTACGTGGCTTGTCATAATAGTCCGACGGTGAGCTTAGCCACTGAACCCATTTTGCTTAGGGTGAAGCTTTCCCGGAAATCACAAAACGGATCGATGATCTGAAGGAGATTCTTGATGAGGAAGAGCGAAGCTTTGCTAAGACTCTTGACCGTGGGGAGAAGCTCTTTGGAGAGTATCTTGCCAAGGCTCGTTCTGAAAATGCTAGTACACTGAACGGGGCGGATGTCTGGCGGCTTTACGACACATATGGATTCCCCGTCGATCTGACCAGGCTCATGGCCGAAGAAAGTGCATTGCAGGTAGACGAGATGGAGTTTGAGAGGGCCCAACAGGCTGCCAAGGAACGATCAAAAGCGACGGGTTCCAAAGATAAAGGGGACGTGGTTGCACTAAACATCCATGATTTGGGAGAGTTAGAGAAGAATCCTGACGTGCCGAGAACTGATGATCGTTACAAGTATGGTATGTAACCTTTGAGAACCGTGGCACTCTATGATTCGCAATTTTGAAGCTCGGCAATTAGGCACTGATGACATTCAGGCCACCGTCAAAGCAATCTATGCCGATGGCAAGTTTGTAAACTCTGTCGCGAGCGAGTCATTCACCCAACGATTCGGTATTCTCCTGGATAAAACCAACTTTTACGCTGAGCAGGGTGGACAACAATACGACACTGGCTCCATTACCGTTGACGGTCAAACTGAATTCGCAGTAGACGACGTCCAACCTTTTGGAGGTTATGTCCTTCACATTGGCTACCTCAAGTACGGTAGTCTGTCTGTGGGTACGGACGTAGTCTGTTCTTATGATGAATTGCGAAGATGGCCCATTCGCAACAATCACACCGCAACCCATATCCTCAATTTCGCGCTGAAAAAGACACTGGGAGATGTTGTTGATCAGAAGGGATCATTGGTTGCACCCGAGAAACTTCGCTTTGATTTCTCGGCAAAGAATGCACCAACGATAGAACAGTTGACTCAGATTGAAGATATTTCCAACGAATTTATCAAAAAGAACCACAAGATGTTTACAAAGGATGTGCCATTGCATTTGGGCAAATCTATAAATGGGCTTCGTGCTGTGTTTGGAGAGGTACCATCGTCTTTGCTGTTCTGCGTGAGCCTGGCTGTTTCTAACCCGACCCACCTACAGACGTATCCTGATCCTGTCCGAGTTGTGTCCATTGGCTTTGACGTTGATGAAATGCTCCAAGATTCCGCCAACCCAAAATGGACGGAAACGTCCGTTGAGTTCTGTGGAGGAACACATGTCAAGCAAACTGGCGACATAAAACGCTTTGTGATTTTGGAAGAGAGTAGCATTTCCAAGGGAATCAGGCGAATTGTTGCAGTCACTGGAGAAGAAGCATTTGAGGTGCAACGATTAGCCGACGAATTTGACCGGAAGATTGCGGATTTGAGAGGATTGCAAGGGTCGGCTTTGGAGACCGAGCTCAAGACCACTGGAAAGGATCTAGATGAGGCTGCGCTACCCGTCTTGCGAAAGCACAAACTCAGACAAGCGTTTGCTGTGATCAAAAAGGAGTTTGATGATCAGGACAAGGCGCGGAAAGCAAAGGAAATGAAGGAGGCTACAGAGCGGGTGAAGACCTACTTTGACCAGAACCCCGACGTACCGTTTTTGGTTGAAGTTCTTCCATACGGTGGCAACACTAAGGTGAGACATTGCAGCAGCGACAACCGAGTTGGATCGTCGGTGCTAATATGTTGTGTTTAGGCACTTGCCAAAGCCATTGAAGCTGTCAAGGGACTGAAGACAAAGGCTGCTATGCTACTGACAGTTGACGCTGAATCAAGCAAAGTGTCTTACCAATGCATCGTCCCCAAGGTGGGATTTTTTTAAAACATATCGATCTCAGCGTTCTTACTAACCCAGGTCCCATAGGAATATGTTGACAAAGGACTGAAAGCGACAGAGTGGGCAGACGTGGTGAGCCAAAAGGTTGGTGGCCGAAAGGGTGGTAAGGACGAGTCCGCTGCAGGAGCCGGAACCGACCTTGCTGGTGTGGAAGAGGCCGTGTCCCTTTCCTTAGAGTTTGCCCGACTACGTCTCACTTCCTAGAGGCCTTGTTAGAGGACTTGACCTGATACATGTTGTTTTCCTAAGTACTATTTGATTCTTGAATTGCCCATGCCTGCAGCAAAACTGTGCACATACAATGTCTTCCTTGTCAAATCCGCCGCGAAAAAGTTCCGCTTTCTTCAAACTTGTGCTTCTAATCAATTCCTATCACGTGACTACATCGCTGCATTGGTTCAAGGTGCAAGTGCGCGTGGTTCAGTAGCATCATGTCGTTTTTACGGAACCTCTTCCGAGGCGTTCAACATTCTCCAACACCCGTCTTCCCTTCTGCAAGCTACGTCTCGCTCGTTCGGAAAGCTAACGAGGAATGGCTTGCCCACTGCATCAAGCATCCCCTATTGGATGGTCAAACCAACACAAGGGTGCACATACTTGGAACATCCCTTCTCAATCTCCCATCACAAGATGTCCAGCGTGCAATATCAAATTTGAAGGGAAATCTTGGATGGATATGTATCGATGAAGCGGAGGAGGGCGCAATGTGGCTCAACCGATATACCGCTATACTCAAACAGGGACACTTTCAGGATCTGGAGGAGCGAGACGGGAATGTGGAAATATCCCTGCAGGAGGTCCGAACGTGGGTTGAACGCAAGCGAGGTGAATTTATGGACGCAGGTGTTCCGGACGAATGGATAGATGCACTGGAGTCGACTGGTCTCCGACCTGGCTGGGATACCATCGAGGCCATCGAGCGAGGCCAACGGGAAAGGTTACCTGTGGAGTTCATTGGTATTGGTCATGCCGAGGAAACTTCACGGTACTTGTCATCCTCTGAGAAAACGTCAAGTATTGATCCGAATGTAACAGAAGCAGCACCCACAGTGGATCTCCAGTCGGAGCTTCGTCAGTTGTTTCACAAAGTAGGAGTATCGCGTGGGGACATGAAAAATATCAATACAGGTTCACCGTTAGCAGACAGCCGATTGCAATCCCTGGTACTAGACCCATCGGGACTGGCTGCGTATCATAAGATTATTTCAAAACACTTAATGGGAATGGATGGAGAAGCAGGACGGCGTAGGCAAGAAGGGGAGGCAAGGAAAGCTATTAAATGTGAGCGTATTATTGAACGGCTAAAGGACGTTTGTGAGGAAGTGGGAGCACAGAGGGATGGCGTAAATGTGCTGGCTGTTATTGACAGAAATCATGTGGAAGGTGTTAGGAGGCTTTGGGAGGAAGGAGATGGCAATGATGATGTAGAATAGTTTAACCCATTGTACATAATTTTTCAAGGAGGACTGTAGCAAAAGCATTAGCAGACATTAGGCGAATAGCTTGCCAACGACAATGCAATGGCTCATGCCTTGCGCCCCGTTGGCTTGACAAAAGGCAGCTTTCCTTCCGCCCCCCCAGCAGATCCCTAAACAAAAACAAAAAAGGGCCTTTGCAAAACGCGTTGCCAAATTTGGACAAAAAAATCTAAGTCCCAAACTGCAGGCTGTGAAAGTCGTGAAGCGACGCGGGGACTTTGCCATTTTGGTTCTTTCGCCATACGTCTTTTACCTCGCACTAGCTGCTGCTATTTAAAAACCGAATCATTTGCAAGGGTCTCCCTCCATTGAGCAACTTTTGGCGGTTCAAGTAAGATCTGCTCAAATGTCTTTTTTCGGCGATGATCTATAGCATGTTTAACGCGACTGCAGTTGGTTCACACCTTACGCAGCAAGCCCGCAAACGACAGAGTCGCAATGTCAGATAGCGAGGACGATGTACCATTGAGAGTTCGCCGAACAGCAGCCGTACAAAAGGAACCTGCCTCACGACCGTCGACCATTGACGATGGAGACAGCGATTCAGACGTGCCTCTTGCGCGACGCAAAAAGCCAAGCAGTGCAACTGCTGGAAAGGCTGCTTCAGGCGCCAAGAATACCCAAAATGGAAGAGGTCAGGGTGAGTAGGTGCAAAGCTTCAGCCATGCCAAGGCGAATGACAGAACCGCCTTTGTGTGGACGCGAAGTTCGATTTAGTTGACTTGGAAATAATTTTGGTGTCATCCCATAGCTGGCTCGAAAGCACCGCCGAAGAGATTAAATAAGGAAGTGGGCTCAGACAGTGATTCCGACGTGCCTCTGGTAAGTACTAGCAAGTCATGTATCGTAGGAGCGACAACCATAAGATGACTGACCGGGGTTCTCGCGTTTCTCAATAGTCCAAAAGGGTAAAGATAGAACGTCCTGGGAAGAAAAGTCCTGCAGTAAAGCAGGAAAAGACAAATGGAAAGGTAGTAGCCATTTAACGAGGCTATGATCATTTTCCGTTACCCGTTACTTAAGAGGACATTAGGTGACGCCGAAGCGTAAACGGGATGCCGCCCAGTCAGCAGATTCTGGTGCCGAGATGGACGAAAAGAAAACACAGAAGAAATCGCGTAAGCGGGAAGCATCAGCTACCGCCTCGCCCGCAAAGAGCGAGAAGAAGACCAAGGAAGAAGAGGAGGACGAAGAGGAAGAGTACAAATGGTGGCTTGACCAGGAGAAAGATAATTCAATGAAGTGGACGACATTAGAGCACAATGGCCCTATGTTTCCACCTCCTTACGAGCCACACGGTGTCAAGATGAAGTATAAGGGTGAGTTTTCCGCCTTAAAAACGGTCGTTTCGTCATTACACTCTGTTGATCAATGGTTCATTGAATAGGGAAGCCCGTCGATTTGGAACCTGATGCTGAGGAGGTGGCAACTTTCTTTGCTGGAGTTCTTGGCACAGATTGGGGAGACAATCCAACATTCCAAAAGAACTTCTTTGCAGACTTCCTTACCATACTGAAGCGACAAAAGAAGGTACCTGTGCAGGAGATTCGCTTGACTGCTCTATCCTACTTTTTGGGATAAACCTACTGACGTAATGCAGGCTTCCCCTATCAAAGAGTTCAGCGAATGCGATTTTTCGCCGATTGCAGAGCATTTACAACAAGAAAGGGAAAAAAAGAAAGCCATGTCCAAGGAAGAGAAGCTGGTGGGTTTCTCGAGCATGATGCTCTGTATTGCGTGCTTATACTGAACAGGTGTGGCCTGTAGAAACTAAAAGAAGAGAAGGCTAAGCTGGATGAAAAGTATGGGTGGGCATATCTGGATGGGCGCAAAGAGAAAGTTGGAAACTATCGGATAGAACCTCCTGCGCTCTTCCGTGGCCGTGGAGAGCATCCTAAGACTGGTACTCTCAAGGTAACGAACTTTTGACGTGTGGTCGTACGAATCATAGGTGAAACGGGCTTACCCAATGTGCTTAAAGCTGCGCGTCCAACCCGAGCAAGTCACGATCAACATTGGGAAAGATGTACAAGTGCCAGAGCCTCCCGCAGGGCATAAATGGGCTGATGTCATTCACGACAATACAGTCACCTGGCTCGCCATGTGGAAGGAAAACGTCAATGAATCCATCAAATACGTGTTCCTCGCAGCGACGTCATCGTTGAAAGGACAAAGCGATATGAAGAAGTTTGAGAAATCGCGAAATTTGAAGGTGGGGATGCGAGACGTTTGAACGTATCACTTTACATAGGTACACTTATCCGGTCTATCCAGAGTCACATCCACAGAGTCCGTAAAGACTATACAGCGGAACTTAAAGACAAGCAGATGGCGATCCGACAAAGGGCTACGGCCATGTACTTGATTGATCGTCTTGCTCTTAGAGCTGGTAACGAAAAGGGCGACGATGAGGCTGATACCGTCGGTTGCTGTTCGCTACGATTCGAACACATCAGTTTAGAGCCCCCAAACAGAGTCATCTTTGATTTCTTGGGTAAAGATTCTATCCGATATTACAACGAGGTTCAGGTGGACGAGCAAGTCTTCAAGAATCTGAAGTTGTTCAAGAAACCGCCAAAGACCGATGGTGATCAGCTGTTTGACAGGATTAACGTGAGTTTGCTCATTTTCCTGATTATATCTTCTCCGTACACTGTGATGGACCCATTTCATCAATATGCAGACGGGAGTTCTCAATAAGCATTTGACCACCTATATGGCTGGGCTCACGGCAAAAGTATTCCGTACATACAACGCGTCGCACACTTTCCAAGAGGAGCTGAAAAAGACTCCGGTGGATGGCACCGTAGCCGAGAAAGTCTTGGCGTATCAGCGCGCCAATCGACAGGTTGCCATTCTTTGTAACCATCAGCGCGCTGTGTCCAAAGGACATCATGGCCAGATTGGTCGTATTCAGGACAAGGTATCTGCCGACTTGGACCGTTGCAACCCGGATGCGCAAGTACTTACCTCATGCACAGATACGCGCAATCAAGTATGAGCGCTTGCTTGTAAAGCAAGAGATGCTAGATCTGGATCCCAAACTTAAGAAAAAGCGCCCTGAACTCGCACAAGACGAAAGCGATGTTGACGATGAATTCATTGAAAAGCATAAAGCTTTTCTGGAAGAACAGGAGAAAGAGAAGGCTAGAAAGAAGCTAGAGAAAGAAAATGAGAAGCGGGCGGAGCAGGGTAAATCTCCTCTTACGGAAGCGCCTATACCAAAGAAGTCGGCACTCACGATGGAGAGATTGGAAAAGAAATATGAGCAACTTACTGATCGTATCAAAACGCAAAAGATGTTGTTGATAGATAAGGTTTGAATAATGATGAACTACGTGCGCTTGGTGGGCTGAGACTAAATGATA
Organism: Spizellomyces sp. 'palustris'; assembly: GCA_006535965.1. NCBI lineage: Eukaryota > Fungi > Chytridiomycota > Chytridiomycetes > Spizellomycetales > Spizellomycetaceae > Spizellomyces > Spizellomyces sp. 'palustris'. Next base: position 189,751 of record QEAR01000016.1, on the reverse strand, counting down.
TCTTCCTTCAATAAGGACGAGAACAAGACAACTGCGCTCAGCACATCCAAAATTAACTACATAGACCCACGGATATCCGCAGCGTGGTGTCACAAGTATGATGTGCCATTGGAAAAGATCTTTAACAGGACTTTGAGAGAGAAGTTCAAATGGGCGCTGGATGTGGACAAGGACTGGGTTTGTACCTGTTTTTCTTGTATGGAATCACGTATGTCACTAATGGGTGTTTACCTCACAGCAATTTTAGGGTTCATCGACGTGTGACATTTCATCGATAAATGCAATAGTAAACCTGGTTGATGCAGGGCAGATGATGACTTCTCGTCGGCCTTATTTAAGTTGCGTGAAAATAGAAACATTTGGGAAAGGCTGGAAATGCAGCATTAGTAATATCCTCCCCAATCCTTAGCCTGTCATCCCACTCATGTTTATATTGGATAGGCGGCGCATTAGACAATAACCAGTGTACAGCATCGCTCTTGTTGCCGCACTCCTTGGGAGAGCCTTGACACACTAAGCAACCGAAAACCCGACGCTCACCAAGTCCTGTCATGCTTCGTCGTCTTTGCACGCCAGTGTCCACGATACTGCAAAGTCCCCGACAGTCGACTTTTTTTAATAGTTTCATGGTCGTGATTGCGGGGTCTGTTGCACACAAGTGGAAGCTGGAGAAATAAACAGGTATATAGTAGGTCCCAATTTACCTATTGCTGTGTAAGATTTTCATTATCTATAACTGCTGCCTGTACCTACTGGGCCTGCAATACTACAGCAATGTTTCAATCAGAATTTCAATCAAGGGACTTTTATTCCTATGCATTCCAGGTGCCTCCCCAAAGCCCAGAGAATCATACCATGCAGAAAAGTCATATGAACCTTGCCCACAGAAGTTATACCTGCAAACTGTTGCACGTTGATGGTGCAAACTCAGGCAGGAGCAGCTCGACTGCCGTAGCGCGGGTTCAATACCCACCTTAGGGCATATGTGAGTTTGGATTAAAAATGAAAATCGATGAACGATTCATATCTCTCCGCATTTCATGCAATGCCAGTGTTCCTTTAGATACGCTTTGCTCAAGACTTTACGGCGCCTTGTGGGCCAGACCACATTATTTCGCTCGCAAAATGCAAGCTGCACAGATCGGGTAGATCTGATCCGTGACAAATGCCCGACCATTGGTACATTGCTTCGTTCCTGGTTCCGGCACGGACTCGACCGACGAGGGGAGTCACGTATCTTGATGATGAGACCTTACTTTGGACGTCTGTTCTTTCGGCATACCGGTGCATTCCCACATAAATAAATGGCGACAAGTGGCCCGCTCATTTCCATCAGAGTGAATTTCAACAACCAGCAGTCTATACTCCTTGGGCTGCCGGGTGTTTTTGGATGTGTCTTGTTATGGACAGCGCTTGGCCTTTCAGCGTATTTTCGCCGGAGGTGCGATTCCAAGGCTGACTTTATATCCGCGAGCGCATAATGAGAAATACCCCAAAAGCCCATAATTGTATCGTACCTGATATCTCCAGATAGTTCGAGTCGAGGGGAGCGAGGTTTGCGTACACCCCCTTTGGTCAATTCACAAGGCTGACTGTCAAGAACCCTGCTACCGCAGTGTCAGAAGTCTCTCACCCTAAAATGAGACTTTTTGCTAGTTCTGCTCCAAGCTCTACATGTTCATCCGGTGCAGTGAATTCCCTGACAGAGGCGTAGAGCTTTATTCGTGTCTTTGCAATTACTAGTTCAAAGGTTAGGGGAGTTTGGTGATCGTCTTCATAATTTTCCTCAAGCGGTTTGCGAAAAGGTGAATTTGGTCTCCTTTGAGTGCGGTATTGCGCGTCGCTTTCAATCGTTGGGACTACCCTTGTCGTCCGCTCTGCATTTCTCAAGCGGATCGCTCCAGATGGAAGCCGAGAAGTTACGGCGGACAAAACGAATTGAGTTGGTTGAACCATTGCTGACAAATGTTCGATCACGATTCACGCCATGAACGCGTGCTGCATTTTCACCTGGCTCTCTTCACCCAGCATCTTCACCAAACTTTCTAACGTGCGGCTTGCTCGCTCAGGCGCTCCAAAAGCGGAGTAGATATGGAGAAGAGATCTTACGGATGGCATAATGGTCTGGCTCAGTTCGGAGGCCATGGCCAAATGGATGGGGTCGAAACTCACCAGCAGAGCAACATCATTGGACCTCCATTCGTGGGAGCTTTTACCGAAGGGTTCCTCCATCAGAGAGAGGATCCAAGGGGGCTAGAAAGTATGCATGGAGAAGACACAGCCCAGGTCTCTGCTTCGCGGTATCGTTCGACATATCCCAGAGAGCAACTCGGTCCATACGTGGGAGAATCTGCACAGAGTCGGATGGGGCCGGTACCTACAGAGTCTGCGGATTTTGTCCCAGGAGATGTACCGATGAATTATATGGAGCCTATCAATGTACCTTTAGGAGTGACAGATACTCCAGAACCTATTAGTGTACATTCGTCGCACGTCCCCAATGCTGTACAACCAGTGCTCTTCAATCGGGAGTTACAGGATTCGCCTATGTGGGATTTTAGAGGAAATAGTGAAGTGTCCAAAAAATTCAGAGTACGCGGTAAGGCTGCGCTGTGAGTCTTCTCAAGCTGGGATGGCGTTCAACGGTGACCGTATTTCAGCTGTGGAAATCACGCCGACGACGCCGGGGGTATGAATGCACTGATGCGAATGTGTTGAATCAGGGCCACAGCTGAGCCATAACGCATAGGATATCACTTGCCCAAAGGCGTCGCTTGTATTTGTCTGCTTCGACGGGCCTTGGATTTGCAGTTTGCCGGACGTCGAGATGGAAGCTGTTGTGGATAAACAAGTGGACAGGTTGAAATTGATTTGGTACTCTTACGAAGACATATCAGATAATCACAATGCCTTATTTAAGAATCCGAGCATGCAAAACTAAATTCGCGCATGTGCATACGCTGGTTGCCCTTAAACCCGATGGGGACCCGTCCCCGTTTCTACGACTACAGTATGCGATCGCGTCCCACATGGGAGCAAATACAGAGAACATTATTCAGTGTCATCCCGTACATTCCTCGCAAGAGACGTTCGAAGCAGTATCTCAACTATGTTTACTGTTGGGGCTTGATAGCGAAACGCTTATTCAGGGGAAGACAGCACAGGTAGGTGTGAACAGGCACAACGTTACGGCACTACAAGAGCACGCTATCAACGAACGCATGATTATAGTTGCTGGAAGGACTACCAGAGATGAACATTACGGCGCAGGACACTTGGCTCCCGATGATAAACCTAATGTCTGGAAGCGCAGAAAAGTTGAAACTTCATGGTATCGTTGTTTGTAGACAAAGCAAGCTTGTTCGTTGCTTCACTATTATCTACGCAGATTGTTTTGTGATTCAAGAAGGTCTTCGGACTTTTGCACGCATTGCAGAAGCTACTGTAGCAGAACTACGGGATTGTTCCCTTGACAAGACGACAGCCATCTCAGTACGGTCTTTTTTTGAGGAAGAGACGGTAGTATAATTATCGTTTTGAACACTTTCGTCGTTATGAACTGCCTTTGTAGACCTGCATAGTACCTATATCTTTAACTATTTACACTGGTAATAGAATTGTATTTCATCTTGTTTATTTTTCTTCCTACACAAAACAATACGGCGGAAAAGCAGCGGATGGGCAATGAGGCTTGACGTTCTTTGCTTAGCACAAAATGACGAGAGCAGCGCGTCGGTCGAAATCCTTCCCCGCCCAGCACTGGCCATCTTCCCAATTTCTGCGAATACATTTGCGCTCTGCAACCACATTTAGTATCGCTGAGTGCCATCATTCCCTAGTGATAAGCAAGACTGTAACTCTGCGCATAACCTTTTACCGATAAGCTCCCACTCTTGGTTACATTACAAAGGAGCAATGAGTTGGTAGGTAGTTTTCCCTCAGCTGAATAGAAGGGCAATCTCTTGCGTCAAAGAATTCTCTGGGCTGGACAAAAGTCTAGAACTGCAATAGGTGCCATATCTTCTACATTTTAGAACAGGAGACTGACGTAGCTACTTTTTTTCAAGGCACGGTTTGAAAAAGGCGGTTAGTCGAGCGACCACCTCGGTAAGGCATACTAGAGTTTATCTGTCACTCTAGCACGTATTGAGGTTCTAAAAAATGGTTGTGAACGTAACAGGTGATGCAGTCTACTGGGGCAATGGATAAAACGGTAGGGACCAGAGAGGGGATGTTGTTCAGGGGCGTTGGCTGTAACGTTCATTATGAACTTCCTTGCTTGATAACCAAAATATTCCGGTTACAAGATTGATCGTGAATTCGAAGAGGAGGAGCGTCGTCTGAGAACGTAATATCCTCTATTGTATATATCATGCGGTTACCTTGTTCTAATCCATTACTCGCTGATAGTTTGGAGAACAAGGCGGAGAATTTGCATCGGGAAGCGAAAGGATATTTGGATGCGGTTCGTGGTATGTACTTGTTACGTCTCTACCATAATACCAGGGATTTGGGACGGTGCTGACTCTTCGTCGTTTAAGGCATGACGCTGGCACAGCAAAGAATTGCGGAGACCGTCAACTCATTCTACGAGGAGGGGTCACCATTGGGATATGCAGGGGCACAATATAAGTTAGCCGTGTCAAAGATGGACGAACAAGCAAGGTCAGAGCTGGTGAGTTGGACGGAAAGGGATGATGTCGAGATTGCCACCTCTAACCACTTCCCCCATAGGACACAAATTACCGTGTGACTGTGCTCGATCCTCTTGGAAAACTCGTTGCGGTTTTCCCCGACTTCAATGACGCGCGAAAGATACGACAAAAGAAGTTACTCGATTATGATCGTCTTCGGAGCAATGTCAGGAGGTTGGTAGAAAAACCCTCCGATGACCCACAAAAACTGCCAAGGGTAAGGAATACATTAGTAAACTACTGAGTATCTTATTTAACCCAACTCTATGATGACTACCCAACCAGGCGGAAGCAGAGGCCAACGCAGCGCGAGAAATTTATGCACATTACAATCAACAGCTCATCGACGAAATTCCAAAACTTATTGATCTACGGGTGCCATATCTCGATCCTTGTTTCGAAGCGCTAGTGAAATCACAGCTACGATTCAACGAATCCGCATTTGATAAGCTCAATGCCATCAGAACTGCTTTCCCGAATGAGGGGCGCGGATTGGAAGGGCAGGTAGAAGGTGTTTTGCAGCAGATGCGGGAGCTGACGATTTGCGGTTCCAATTGAAAATCCAGAGGAATACAGTGCGCCTTTTATTAAACAGCTCTCAACTTCAATAATATAAATCACAACATGTTTTCAGTATGCCGTAAAGGTCCATCCGTACATCTGTTTAATGAACAACAGGATTGGTCAAGTGACGCTTACATAACGCAAGGTAGCGTTCGCGTCACGTTCGTTAAAAGCCCCTTTGCAGATGCAACGACAGCCGTGTTTTTCTCGCATAAAACCAGAACACTATGGCGGATACTCTTTCTTTGCAAGAGCCCATTGCCAACCCAACGGCCTATCCAGTGACCCATCTCGGACAGACCATGCATTCTATTGAGGAACCTCTCCTCCGTACCCGCACTGGGGAAACATCCGGGCCCCCCTCAGCCCAAACCCCAAGTTTCAGTCCCCTAAGCCGTGGACGACATTTACTTGTGGGAGTAGATGACAGTGAATACAGCATTGAAGCTCTCAAATTTGCTTTTATTGGATATGCCAAAGAAGGAGATCGGATGACTGTTGTTAAGGTTAGGGCTTAGGGATGTGCTTTGAAGTTTGTCAGGCGCCAGGTCATCATGTGTCTCTGCGGTGAATATAGGCAATTTCGCCGCTGCCCGGTCAATTTGGGCCAACCTTGCCTGGAGACTATAGGAGAGATGTAGGTACCGATGCAACCATATCAAGTTATAACGCGGGACCGAGATTCATTTCGCTGTTTGATTCCCAGAAAATGATTGAACTCTATGAAGAAGTAGGCAAGATACGCATCGAAGTGGGCGCCGAAAGGATTCCTTACAGAGTGGATATTCGATATGGCGACCCACGAGAAATCTTGATTGAAGCGGTGAGGACTGCAATTCATGGGATCCTCATTGCTCTTGGAAGCAATGACAGTTCCGCTCACCCAACTATCGTTAGTCAAAACAGATCCACCCGACCTGTATCATTGTTGGGAGCCGCGGCCGATCCGGCTTGACTAGGTATCATTCGTGCTCCTCAGCTTCTCTTCTCTTGAACATTCGTCCTCATACCCAATTTTGTCATACGGAAAACTTTCCCAGTATGTTTTTGGGAAGCGTCAGTCTGTATGTTCTACAAAACGCAGACTACCCGGTTTTGATCGTTAAGAAAGGGGCATTTTCAACGCTGATCAAGCCTCCGTCAGGCAGGAGAGCGTCTGCCGTATTCTAGCAATGCCGTAGCGTTACAGAATTCGTATATAGCAATGGATTATGCCATGGGTCGATTTGTACATAAGATGTAGTATAGTTGCTGTGTGCGTTGTCACTCTGTTATATCCGCGGTCGATTATTGGGAAGATCGTTTGCTGTGAGACAGGAATCAACAGCCCGGCCTTATATATATAACGGTATAGCATCGCGATTGCACCCTTTTGTGCTGAGCTGTCACGCGCACGCCGAACTTTAAAAGCAAGCGACCAAACCAACCAATCAACCAACCAACCGAGCAGCACTGCAAGGGCACGTTCCAGATACCTTACAAGTTCAAAGCAATTATATACACAAGGAACCCACCACCTGTATTGCCTGGGCAAATCCCACCTACGTTTTCTAGAGTCTGCTTCAAGTCATCAAATCATCGTCAGCATCAAAACTCTCGTCCGTTTCCCCCAATATCTCTCCACCCATATCGCTGTGCTCGTCCATACTCGACCCTGCAAAGCTATCATCGTCCATCTATGAAACAGAGAAAAAGATATCAGTCATTTTCACCCAGCGGATCCGGAGGAAACGTTCAGCCAACTTTGTACTTACACCGCGAGGATCCCTTTCTGGTACGTTAGAGACAAGTGTTGAGCGAAATCGTGGCCATTCAATGGTATCACGCTGTGTATTGTTGGGACAAATGAGTGGAAGCGTCTCAAAGTACTACCGAATGTCATGGTGCCGTGCAACCTTATCCCGCAATGCCTCCTCCCTTCGCAGTAGTGTTTCCATTTGCGCTTCCTTTGTGTACTTGGTATACCACATGGGTTCCGTCTTTCGGGGTAGTAGGGAAGGGCCATATAAACCCGGTTGAATACGGTAAGACATGGTTGATCGCCTACGTTTCCACGAGGACAAATCGATTCCCTACAGCGACTTATCCAATTTGGACGCTTATGTAATCACATCTGCACAGTGTTCAGCAATTGAGAGTCAGTCTATTTCGGATCGTAAAACATTATTATGCTTCATCATAAGCTTCGTTTACACATCTAACCACATGTCCAAAGAATTCAGATATTCCAATGTCTCTAGGTGTATCTAGCCCTCGAGAGTGGCGCCCTTTCATAACTTGGGCGTAAAATTCGTCAACATTCAAGTGTCTAGTACAAAGATCTTCATCAGTGACGTTTCCATATCTAGCGAATGGTTATACACATACCCATCTTTATTGATGTCAAAGAGATCAAAGATGATATCGACCTGAGTTTTTGTCAACTCTGTTTTGGTCACGGCTTTCACAACCCGACGGAAGTCCGTACGATCAAGGCCGCTGGAGATGGAGTTGTAGAGCTTGTATGCCAGTCCCAGGTCATGCAGACGGGTTCGAATCATTTGGTCAAACTCTAAGGGTGAGATACCAGATGAGAACATGGTCCCGACGCAATGGAAAGTGTGGGCAAGGGCTGACCATAGAATTGCTGGAATGTCACTCGCTCGTCGTATTTGGGAATATGCTGCGTCTTCTCCACTAGCTTTTTCAAATGTTGCGGAGGAGCATAGCTGACGATAGACACCGCAAAATCGGACATGCTGATACTGTCCGTCTGCGCATCAACATCAAATTGATGGAACTCGAGTTTCAAGACCTCCAAATGCAGGCGTCGCATGAAATCTTTGATGTCCAACCTAACAGGTGAGGTTCCGATCCGTTCATGTCTCACTTGATTGCCACATACCAATAAAATCATCGTAAACCATGGACCTTTCCCCCTTCTCACCAAAGAACATCTTATATATTCCCGAATGCACGACGTCCACCTTTGCCCTTTCTTTGGTTCTGTTAAATATTGGGTATCAAAGTCGATACCGTCTGAACTCTCGAGCTGGCGCACGTACCCTAACCGGCTGCCAAAGCCAAGCCCAGTGGTGTGGTGCAGCATAATCTTTTCAAACTCATCTTTTGATACCGTACCGTCGCCATTCACGTCGAAGAGCTTGAAGCTTATTTTCCAATGGTATTCAGGTGCTGCATATCTACGTTAATGCACGAATCGCCAATATTTGTATCCTATATTGCTTGGCCTATATCACTTACTGCCAAGCAAGCACAAGAAGATCATGTACTCGGAAAAACTAATGAGGCCATCTGGGTAGAGTAAGGTTAAGTGCCGTTCGCTCGATATCTATCCCGCGTGCCGAACTACCTCCATCTGTGTCAGCTAATGCAAAGAAAGCCTCCGCAGATGGCACACGTTTTGGATGTGCCTAGAACAGTGCCGCTACTTGTAGGCATGCATCTCACTTCCTTGTAGCCTGTAGCAGACAAAACCTACCGACTCGTAGTAACTTCGGTAGGGTACGAGCGACCGAATAAAATCTTCAGTAGTCATGTGCGGTTCGCCATGTTTTCGCTGAGCGCGGACAGTCAGCTACATAGAGCTGGTATAATATTTGACAATGTTGCCGACTCACCACTGATGCAAAGTAGTGGAAGACCTTCAGCGGGTGCGAGAATTTTCGCAAGCGGTTCTCGTATTCCCCAATCCTATCCCGCTTCCAACCGTCATATGACTACATGGCACCAAGGTAACTTATCAGAGTCAACCTCGTACGTGAAGCCCGTCGTAAGTATGATTAAGCCGTTCTTCTTACGTTGATATCTTTACCGTCATCACAGACGACCGGGCTGCCGTTGCTGACGGCCCAAGTACATCCCGCAGCTACTGCTGTCACACCGAGGACCCATGCGGTTGACCAGCGCCATTGACGTGGTACGGTATGCCCTTGACTGTGGCGAATAAATGGTGTGGATTGATAAGACCTGCCCAACAAGGTTCGCCATGCATTTGGGCGATTCACGAATACTTGTCGTGCCATTTTCACCGGCTTCGCGACCGTCCCCTCTTAGTAATACCGTCAGCAAACGTCCCATGCAATCATAACCCTAAAACGCCGGTAACTTACAGTTTATCGCTTGCAGAGCGGGCGGTCGAGCTGAACCAAGATGCAAGTCTGAAGCGCGTCGTGAGTGGTTGCTGACTCGCCACCCTTTGCAGATCCCCTCCACCGAAACAATGAATGGACAGCAGAACATGTTACGACTCTTGAGAACGCCAGTATCAAAATGCCGTTTCGTACAATGTTCCCGTATGCAAACTAGATGGTTCACAAAGGAATCGCCCGTGGATTTCGATCCTGTCAAGAACCTCCAGCTATCAACAGCCAGCCTTCCACCTTCACCTCCGTTAAAGCAGAAATTTATCTCGCAAAGGATGTCTACAAAGGAGCTGGAGCAAGTAGAAATAGGCATCGGAAACCATAGAAGACCTGGTAAGTTTGTTGCGGTTTGGTCTGTACTGCTGATACCCACGGAAATTGAGTGCAACGCACACTATATCTTTGCAGAACGGTTGAGTGACTGGATAGCATTTTGGATGGCAAGTGGGTTGATTCATGGCCCCTTTCTGTGGGGCTTCAGAAGCAGATATATACATCCAGCTGTGAGTGCGTATCGTTCGCATGATAATGATGTTCTTGGCACGAATCAAACCTGACCGTTGTCTTTTCGATGAAGCATTTGAGACAATTTCCGGGGTGCCAGGTGACAGTCAATTATGATTAACGAATCCTGCAGGCCTGGCGCCTCATCGTCCTATCCGGATTTAGGAATGGTAGGAGGGATGGCTCGGCATTTGAGAAGTTTACGAAAGATGCGTCACGACTATGGGTGGATTCATCATCTGTTAGACGAAGCCGAAAATGAACGCACGCATCTGATGATTTGGATGGTACCGCTCAGGCCTTCGCTTGTTATCTGTTGATCTCTGTGTAATCCGACCTCATTTTAGCGTGAAACATCCCCGAGTTATTTGGAGCGGCTTTCTGTAACCTTCGCCCAAGCCGCATATTTTCTCGCATATGGATTATGCTATGAACTTTTACCTGGAGTTGCGCATCGCACAACTGCATACCTGGGCGAAGAGGCTGTATGGCGCTACACGCTGCTTATCAACGACATCGACCATGGCAAATGCGAAAACAGAAAGGTAGGATGTACCCTCACCATGACACTCTCATTGCAAGCGATACTGACGTCTTCTGCAGGCAGGTGACATTGCCCGAGAGTACTATAACCTTCCGGAGGATGCCACTCTGCGGGATGTGGCAGTTGCAGTGCGAATGGATAAAGGTACGATACGGAGCACCGTTTGCTTAGATTCCCGCGCGAGTTTTACGTAACTGTTCATTTCAGCATCTCATCGTGACGTCAATCATCACTTTGCCGATCGTATTCACGCTGGTCGCGAGAACCTGCACGAGAACTATAGTCCCCGAAAACATTGCGTCGGACGGAAAGTCATTCCTATTGAAGCCCATGGCATGTCACTTGAAAGAACGGACTTTGTGATGGAACGCTGATTTACCCTATATTACCCCAAATTTGAACGTTGCGTGAAGCCGAATATTTTGTAAAATTCAACGTGTTGATAACTTTAATTACAAAATGAATTGGTACATCCTCAGATTCCTCACCGTCCTCTCAGCAAACAAGCAATCCATATCCAAACGCCGACCACCTCTCCTGCATATCCACAGCACCAGACCGCACATGCAAATTCACACCATTCGTCCGCACACGCATGGACATCAGTGGCCTGTACGGCCGCGAGAATGTCATTGGTATCCGTGTAAGGCAGGGATATTGGGCTCCCTTTCAGCCTATATACGGCACGGAGACGGGATAAGTCCTGTAGACTCGATAAAGAACTTGACACCTGGTCATTGGATGTCTGAGTGCAAACCGCCGTCTCAAGTGTTGGCAAAGCACTGAATAATGTTCTGGATGCCAATCTGACGATTTATGGAAGGGAATGTCAGTACATCCTCCACGACACACTGCGATTCTGTCACTTTGTTTCGGAATTGGTCCGATTAGAACTCACCGGTTCCATCGTGTTGGCTTATTCCCTCTCCATGTCTCAATCCCCGCTATTATTGCACGCTCCAGACGGCCTTCAATCTCATGGAGTTTCGCAAGGTCGGGAGTCTTGTAGATTGGCTCTTCGAGCTAGTTATGGTGTGTGTGCATATCCATGAGCTCTTGCTTGAACATCGTTAAGTCTGTTATGTGCTTACCTGCAGACTTGGACCTTCAGGCTTGGGAAACCCTCGGTGGAACAGTGGGCGCCAGCTGCGGTTATCTCGTAAGTTGAATGACATTCGCGCTGGATCCGCTTGCTGCTGAATGTTGACCCAAACCTGAATAAGGAATTTTGCGCTTAAACATTAATACCTTGCGCAATTTTAAATTCCTCTTACTTATACTCACATTGTCCTGGTCGAATAGTTGTCCTATTTCGATCAGCGGGCAAAGTACATCTTTCACGGTCCAAACTTCTCCTTCCAATGGATCCCAGAGTTTCCACTCTTTCAAGATAGCCCGTTCGTGCTCTTCCCTGGTCAACACCCACGCGACACGCCCTTTTGCCACATCTCGTCCCAGGACCACCCAAGAATCCACATCTTTTAAACACCATTTTATATAATTACAAAAGAGAATGGCATGCTCGGCAGCTCCCCCAGCTCCAAGAGTCATCATTTGCTCGGTGGTTGCCCAACATGAGTGAGGGTATATTGTTCTGGAAGGGAGATATGGCAGCAAGGAGACATAACGGAGAAGGTGGACCGGTGTTGTGGGCAGGCCAGGGGGCGGAGCTTGCGGCCGTAGAAAACGACTTATAAGAGCTGTTTGTTGGGAGAGGGTGGTCGTCGTTATGCGAATGTGGCGAGATTGAACGTGAGCAGGTAACGTTGATGGGAAACTGGAACAATATCGGAGGAGATGCAGCGATTCGAGCGACTGAACCTTTGGGAAATCGTTAGCGACAGGCGGAATTCCAATGCAATGAAATTTTCGCTTAGTCTGACGTAGGTACCTTTGTCTTCTCTTCCGTCGGTTGGGCTAATGGTGGATCCAGCGTAATGAACATATAAAGCGAGGTCCCCTTGTTCGGCTCGATACCCACTGGCACAGCTGCTATAGGCATCGCCAGTGGGGCATGCTCATATCCTATTGACACGCACGGCAGTTTGACGGGGAAGTCGCCTGCAAGCTATCCAAGGGATGTAAGTAACGGAAATGAAATGTGATCAAATTCACCCGAAACTCAGTTGCTTACGCGAATCTGTTCGTGTATTGCAGAAAAGGGAATGGTTAGCGATCCAAGCCAGGTACGGTCTTTTCGATGGTGGATCTGCGTATCTCGGTCTCTTTCCTCCTGATGTTATAACGGGTAAGCTCCCAGCGATCGGATACCCGGTTACTATCAAAGCGCCCACCTGCATTAAATCGACCAGCATTTCATCAAACAGGTCAAACCGCACTTCCTCAGTACCCAGTTCTCCCTCTACGCCTGCTTGATCACCACGTGGAGGTGTCACCGGAAGCATTAAAGTTTCGTTCCATTGAGGATTCGGCCCTTCCCCAGTTGTCGTGCGCGAGTGGCGATTTTGAAATGTCAGCTGTACATATGGACGAACCCACTACCGTGTTTTGATGCACCATGTTTACGTTAGTGAGCTGAAATCAATGATTGGGGATGTTACCAACACTTACGACTGGTCCATCAGATTCGGTTTCCACAACATCATGAATGTTCTTTCTGTCCTTTCTCACAGGTATATTGGAACCCCTCAATATTTGCACCATAAGCCTACAGCCTTCCGGTTGCAGCCCATTCGTCAGTGCCTCCCTTCTATCCTCTCGATATGGGCGGAGCGGTCTTCGTGGTCTGAACCACTCGGAGAGAAAGAATCCTTTTTGTGGTCGGTCTGCGAGTTTCTCTTCACGGACATAATCACTATGCCGCTTTGGCTGTGCATGAATCGTGCTGCGAAGAAGATGGTGGCTACGTAGACGTTGGAGAAACGCTGTCTCCGGTGTTGATACATCGGACTGAGCTGTAGGTGCAGAATTCAGAAGGGAGAGCGTAGAAGAATGTCGTGACAGCATTGGATACGGTTGGGGCTTCTCAAGAGACACCCATTAACTCTTGTGCTAATTGTGCGAAGCGAATATGTTGGCTTTGTACTTACTGCTTTGTCTGAATCCAGCATTTCCTGCATCATACCCTCGTCGATCTCCTCATCCATTAGCGGTATAGGGCTCAGATGTTCAGCTGTAACATGACCTCTTTTCGTCTCCCTATGCTTGATTAACGTAAACCTCTTCTCATTGAGCTCGTTATCGGCCTGAACAATTCTGAAATGAGCATGATTTGAGCAATGCAGAGAAGTGGTGCCTGAAATATACCGCAACATCCAACGCCATGGCTCGTATCCATACTGGAATTTCAAGACGGCAAAACTTTTTTGATGACCAGTACTCCATTGCGGAGGAGCCCTCTGAGCTCGACGATGATTCTGCCAATTTTTTCAAACGTAGCGTATCTTGTGAGCGGGGATCATTCGGATCAATAGGCAGAGATTGAACCCAGTCCTTTACAAACGTAAGCAATAGTATGAGAGAAGTTGTCGTTGCAGGATCCATTGGTCACTCTCACCAGTAATTTGCGCATGTTGATGGCACCATTGGGTCCCATCATTGCAGCTAAATGATTAGGGTCCCGGACATTACGACGGGCGTCAAGGTCGTTGCTGTGTACATGCAAGACAAAAGTAATGTGAGTTACTGCTCTTCAATGCTTGCAGCTCCTTAATTCTTTTAAAAACGTACGATTGGATAAGAGGTCCCAAGGATTTACCCGCGTCATCCACCCCCCAGGCACAACCAAGCGTTACCACTCCAGAAAGCCACCTTTCATCTCCTCTTCCAAGGGCTGCGTCATAACTAGATTTGCCCGTATAATGCAATGCATGGGGTGTCCGGTCAATAGCGTTGGTAGTTTCTGTAGCGGATGGAATAGGGATCGGAATTCGGCAAAGGAGAGTTTCGCCAAAGGCTGTCTGAAGCACCAAGGGATATTATGGGCTATTCATTGTGCATCCTTTACAAAACACGGCGAGAATACCTTTTCATAGACTTCAGCATCAAGGCATTCAGGAACTTCTCTGACCCTAGCACCAACCCGGATCGCTGTCTTCCTTCCCAACGTTCCTATTGCTTTTGAGCTTGCAGGTATGTTAGATCCACGTTGATCGATGTTGTTGAATTGAACACTGAACGTGGACATGTCAAGGGTGTGTGCCATCGTTCGGGTCATTTCTTTACGATTGTAGAGCAAGCGTAAACAGAAGGTAGGAGGGGTGGTTTGACGACGGTTTTGTTCGAACTGTACGAAATTGGAGTGAGTCGTTTCTACTTTAGCCATGCCCTATATTTAGAGTTTACCTTGGGACATTCAGATATGGGAGTGATGACACCAGTGTGGTTGCATGTAAACGACAGAATGGGAAAGCCGGGTTGTCGATGGCTTGATTCTAGCCTCTGAATAAGTGGGTCAGGCTACTATGCCAATCATCTGATTAACAGCCGCATAGTATGATATACCTTGCTGATTTGCGATTTAAGCCGTTTTGCATTGAATCCGCCCATCTTCTTCTGGTCATTCTGAAAGTCTGGATCTGACCGCTTCCTTTTGTCCTGACGATGCTTCCCTTGACTTCCATGTGCACTTGCGTTGTCCGTATCTTGTTCGGCGCCAACCTGATCGGTGGATGCCTGTCGTTCCAATTCGAATTCTTCTTCGGTTACGCTAGCGGTATCTAGTGTGTTGAGCTCGTGCATATCTGCCACTTCCGAGAGCTCATTTGCAATTTCAACCCTAAGCGCCTTCGTATCCTTTCACATTTTGGCGGTTAGCCGCGTATGATTGAATCTTGTTAAAAAATGCTTCACCTCATCTTGAATAGTTTCAGTGCTCCGCACAATCACTTTGAGAGAGGTAGACGCGAATCCTTCTGTTTCGCGTATCTGCTTCAAATGCGACCATCCTTGTAGAATCTTAAACTCGAGCAACCGATCGGTTTGTGCCTCAGCATCCTGAGGATAACCATCAATGACCTGCAATCTTTCAATGAACAGGGCCCTCTACAGTCATTACCCGTAATAATCTTGTCTCACGGATTTCTTCTAACATCGCCTTCCTTCGGTTGATGTTCTTCTGTTTGGCTTCCTGTTGCACTTGCTTCGGATCGTGATACCTAGAGTAATGGGCGGGACGTGCCGGAAAGATATCATCTGCTGGTTCTGCTGCGTCGGTTGCGGATGAATCAGGCAGAGGTTGCGATTGTTTATACGCGTTGTACGCATCGCGTAGGGCCTTGATGGCAACCAGGTCAGCACACGATGCCTCAAGGGCTCAGGAGTTGGGTATAAGCATACCATTAGCCGCTGATCCAGGAAATGTACTACCCCTTTTTTCTTCCTCTGACCCAAAGTGGTCACCCATTCCTCTACGTTTCTCGCCAATTTCATCTCGTCGGTCATCAACGGATGATCGACCATTGTCATACCGTACATGTCGACGGCGAGCAGATAGGTCCCACTTGGAGAGTCTGTTATTAGCGTGTAGGGTGAGGGGGCGGTAATTGGAAGACGGATGAGGGCCAGGTCGTCATGCGGGGAATCCGATAGCGAGAGTTCCGGGTCCGAAGATGGATGGGTGCGGGTATCCTGCCATAAAAGTGTTGGCAATTCACGAAATGGTCGATGTGGTTCGGTTGAAATTGGGATTGGAATAGTGTTTAGGCGAAGGGAGGAGCCGAACCACTGTATTCCGCTGATAAGCAGCAAAAGTGAATGAGCATGCGCGGACATGTGCTATATGGTTGAATGCAGCTTTTCCTCACTCCTCTGGTTCGCTCCATCGTAGACGCTTCTCCAATTTTTGCAAATTCCAGTAAGCAACAGTTGGCAAGTCGCCCACATAGAATCCATCGTCTTCCGGAGTCGCCGGCAAGGTCTTTTGGACACCGTCAGAGTCGAACGTAAACACCAGAGAATTGCGTGTTTACCTTGTACAAAGTTCTCCACGTTGCCAGGGTAGACGGACAAACATTCTCTGGGCAAAACAACATTTTGGCGACCTTGACAAGATACCGTCATTAGGCCCTGAACGGTCACGCTAGACATTACCTTCCGATCGAACTTACCTGCTCCAAGTAGGCCCTCCCTATGTTCTCCCATGGCTGCTTGACTACATGTGATCCTAGCATTTGCAGCTCTGCCTTTTCTTTTAGCTCGTTGAATGCTTATAATAGATGAATTCAGAACGTCGGGTGCTGTTGATGACAGGCGGGAAACCGGGTTCCAGCGAGACTATGTACCTTTTTCCGCCCATTTACCCTCTTCGTCCATATCAATTTCTTCATCATCCTGCTCCTTACTTTCAATTCTCTTTTTTGACTTGCTTCGTTTCTTTTTCTTTTGCCCGCTTTGTTCATGTTCGCTGGCGTGGCCGGTTGTCGTCGATAGCTCTATATTTGGATCGTAATCTTCTTGCAGAGGTTCTTGATAAAGTCTCGAATGAAGGATGTTCGGAGAACTCTTTTGAAACTGCAGCAGCAAGATTTTTACAGCGATCGTCGTCCTTTCCTATCCCGGCTGAAATTGAATAATACCTTTGCCACTCCCAATCTCTCCCTACGTCTTCCGCCACTCTGTTCACCATCAGTCAAAGATAATGTTGATGCCCCCCTGACCAGGAGCTGGCTTTGAGCATGTCTTAGACGGGACCGGTTTCTTGGGACATTGGTCGACGAAGACATTGTTGGACAACTGGACGTTGAGATCGAACACTTATGCAAACTGACACCTATGCATCGCCAGCTGCACCAGCTTTGTTGATTGCGTGGAAACTGTCGAATGAGTCATACGTTCGATTGGAATATAATCAAACGCTTCTTGTGAGTTTGCCCAAGGTGGGCCTGCTGGAGGATTGCCTGGAGATCGGAGACGCGCTGAGTAAGCGGGAGCAACGAGGCCGATTTTTGAACTTTTGGCACAAACTTCCTGGCACTTTTCTGCAGATTCTTGCTATCAATCAAGTAAGACATGACTCGAATGAAAGAGGCAAGGAATCCGTGTGCCCATATTGAGTCCTCTGAGAGCAAGAAAGATTGTAATTTGATCGATTTATCGGAAAACGACAATTGGTTCCACATATAAGCATGCATGTAGGTATGCTATCTTGGGAAGGCAAAACCAGGCTATTTGTGTTTGCTAACTGTTCCATGCTATATGAGATGTAATTTTGTTTTGTTGCAAAATGCGACATGTCCAAAACCAACCCAAGCCGCCCACGTCAGAAACGCGCCGAGGGTGTGTTTTGGTCAGTCGCTCTACCCATCCACTTCATCCACACAGGAGGCTCCAGGCATGGGAAAGCCTCTTTACCCACCGGTACCAGCAAAGGACAATGGCGCACCTCTGCGTCCGTACATGCTCGACCAGGAGTCAGCTTCAAGTGACGACAGCGATTTCTACCAGGTATCGGCAACTGAAGCAAATGATTCCGAGACGTCAAAACCAGAGGCATCCAGCGAAGACTCTAGAAAACGCTCAATCGACAGCTCCACCTGCGCAACCAGTGCAGGTCAAGCGGTCACAGGCGTGTGGGATCATTTATACGCTCTCCTAGCGCTTGGCGCCTTGATTGTTGTCTGCATAGCTGCCGCGGCAGCCCCGCACCTGTCGAGCGTTTCCATATCAGATGCTTTCTTTGCCAGGATTTGGTCTTTTATGAGTCCCCATGTTGATGCTCATGTGAAGGACATCAAGGAAAGTTTAAATTTGTCGACTGCTTGGGGCAACGTTCTGGAAGTTGGACCTGGCACGGGTGCCAACCTTGGATACTACTCCAGCAAGGCGGTCACATCGCTAACTTTGCTTGAGCCTAACACCGCCATGCACGCTGAGCTGCTGCATACTGCATCCATGGCAGGATGGAACCCTGATATGTTCACACTACGCCTGTCGGCGAACACGATTGAATCTGCGTCGTTTCCACCGGCCTCATTTGACTTTATTGTATCTACCTTTGTTCTCTGTTCTGTTGATGACTTACCCGCTGCAGTGGAAAGGCTGTATGATTGGCTGAAACCAGGGGGGACATTTGTATTTTTGGAGCACATTGGGGATGAGAAAGGGAAATGGGCGCGGTGGGGACAGGACATGGTGTCTCTGTTTCTCTGGCCCGCAGTGGCGGGGGGATGTCGATTGAATCATGATACCATGAATGTCATTCAAGATTTCGATTGGAAAGTCGATATTTCAGGAAAAGATCGAATGGCATCCGGAGTCCTGCCTATCGTATGGGGAAGAGCAACAAAGAAGAAGGGATGGTTTGGGTCCATCTGGCAGTGATCGCAAAATGGCGTAATGTATGCTGTGCAGAGTGTAAACCTTGGTAATTCCTGAAAGGTTTGATGTAAATATAGTTGCATGTAGGTCATTTCCTGTAATGTAGTAACAATGCAATTTTGTGCAAAAGCCCTTGTCACGCTGCGGATCGACAAATGTATTTTGGCAAAGCTGGCTGCTGTGCGCTTACAAGTATGTCTGATCATGTCCAGGGAGTGAGCAGAATCACTTGCATCAGCGCAAAAAAATCCATCATAGTCCTTTGAACGTCCAAAAAGCCGGTTGGGGAACGTATATGAAAGCATTTTACATCGTGGTGTACCAAAAGGTTCATGAGGGTCCTGCTGCATACCGACGACAAGACCAGACGGCAAGCGGTAGCGCTGCGCCTAAGTTCCCTTTGTACATGTCTATACGTTCGTGGTTAGAATCAAAGCGTCCGCTCTTTCCTGGACTTGGAGGAAGCTTTCTGAAAAGCGTTCGCTGCTTGGTGCGCTGCTGACGTGAGGCGTATAGTCATGTGACTGAAGCTAAGGTTAAAACACCAAGCTAAGCCCCCAATATAATTAAGCCAAAAAAGGTAAATGAGTCCACAAATTTGAGGCCGTTAAGTTGAAGGCCGTCGGCTCTTCTCTTGGCGAGCAAATTGGGAGCTTTTTTTTGAACCTGCTCAAGATTTGAAGGGCAATCAACCCGCAAGGAATCTCATAGTGGATGGAATATGGCGAGGTGAGTTGCGTTGGAATGGATGGTGGCCGACATGAGGGGGACCTTACACGTCGTTTGTTGGCAGACCACACTCGCAATACGTTTTTGACGACTATGACATCCAAGACAACCTCGACGAGCACATTGAAGGCTATGACCACGACACATACGGCGAGACTCCCGTCACTGCCTCCCGCCGTATAAGCCCGACCACTAGAATGGCCTTGGGTCCTCTGCAACTAACTCCTCATGAAGACGAAACACCTAGCTACAATGCTGCGACTCAGTCCTTGTTGGACCAAGCCGACGCCGCCATGGCGTCGTTGATGTACCTCTCCCGTGATATCAACAACTGGAAACCTGTTCTAACGCATAAGAATGGCGGGGCGGTAGTGTACCGTACAGCAAAGCACGCTAGAGGGCAGATTCCTGTTTTCAAAGGTGTGGCCATACTGCACGGCTTTGGCCCAGAAGCCATTTTTGCCTTGGTCAGAAACAGGCAGCTGTGTAAGTGAACTCATTTCCGTCCTGGTGCACTCTGAAACTGACTCAGAACCTTGTAACAAAGGGGATGACTGGTATTTGGAGGGACACATTGTCGAGCACATCAATGAAAGCACCTCCCTCAGCTACATGGTAATGAAGCCCCAAAACGTCTTGTCACAGGCAGTCGCAAGGTAAATCTCCGCAGAGTTCATTCGTCCATACCTGTTAGAGTACTGATGCTCGTCCCGCCGTCAAACTATAGTCAAAGAGACTTGGCTCTTATTGATCGAAAGGACTTTGACCCCGCCACCGGGGCCATTGCCTACGCTAGTACATCGGTGGAAACAACAAAAGTGCCAAAACATCCTGGCCGTGTTCGTGCTTTACTGAAACTGAATGGATGGCTTTTGGAACCTCATATTGCGTCAGATGGAGTGACCATCAGCACCAAAGTCAGCTACTACATCCAAACTGACGTGGGAGGCCTGTTGCCCAACTCGGTAGTGAAGCGCTACCTTGCCCGTCGTGCGCTGGTCGTCGTGGGTGTGGAACAGTACCTCCGAAAGAATGGCCCTCCCGCTGTTCCAGACTCAGAGGCTGTAGCCGTCAGAAGAGCGCGCACGATGAGCATTCTCAGTACTTCATCAGATGGAGAGAATACACCGTACCAGTTCCCCCCACCTCCTGAACGTTCTTCTTCTTTCCAAGTGGCGCGACCTATGCGCGGGTAAGTTGGCTTATTTACGTGTCCTTTCTTTCTAGTGTCAATCACCGCTAAGCGTGTGCTGCAGAGGCGCAGGGCCTGAGCAAGCACCTTCTCGAATGTCATACCAGGCACATAACTTGACGGAAGGAAGAAGGATGCCGTCACACGTGGCTCCTAGCTATGACCGCCAGTCGCGCCAGCATGGGAATCCTCCTCCACCCCGCTCTGTTGTCAACACCGTAGAGGAACCTGTGCAAGATGATGATGAGGTATGGTCAACTTACTGGATTGCAGGCTGAGGACGCGCAAAACACCAAGATATTCATATACCGTTACATTGGCGACTTTAGGTCATTGTGTATGATGAACATGAAGTCCCAGAGGAAACAGATGATTACGAAGAGGTAGACGTGGAACTCGAGGAGGAGGACGAAGAAGAAGTAGCCGAGATGACATCGCCCGCACCTGTAGAGATTGATGATGGCGGTCCGTCAACCAATCCTCATAGCGAAGCTGCCCAGCTATCTCTGCGGCTTCTGCAAAGCCTTGAGCCCGAAGACGCTGGATGGGAGTTTCATTCACAGACAAGTGGAGTGCGTATCTCTCAAAGAGCAGTCGCTGGAGCTCAAATGCCAATGGTGCGCGGAGATGCGATTATTCAAGGCCCGTGGACCGCACAGGAGATCGTGAGTGTCGTCAAAAGCGCGACTGCCAGACGGTCCTGTGAGTGTCAAGCATGTCAAGTGTAATTCTGCTGACCACAGTTGCTAATATCGCGACCTACAGGGGACGCACGTTTTGAAGACGGACGCGCACTGGTCAACTACAACTTGGATGAGGCATTAACCTATAGTCAGCAGAAGGGAACGTTCCCTGTTTCTGGTCGCGACTTTGTTACCACCAATATGATACACTTTGATCCCAAAACGGGTGCCGTTTATTACACTGCTACCAGTGTAGTTGACCAGTCCGCCCCAACAGATCCGAAGCGGGTTCGTGCCCATCTCACAGTTGCCGGGTGGATCCTTAAACCCGTGAGTGGGGGGGTCTCTGTAAGCTACATTGTACAAGTGGATGTCAAGGGATCTATTCCTAGCTGTAAGTGACCTTGAACCATTCAATAGTCCTTTGGCCCATTGTCAAATTGCTTACACCCGTTCCGTTCCCTTCCAGCAATTATCAAAGTAATCCAGACCCAAACACCTCTCTGTATTGCAGAAGTGTTCAAGTACATTGAACACAAGGGTTTCATCCCATTTATTATCCGTAGAGTTCCAGGAGTGGACCCTGGCCGTGGACTGGGACTTCACAGTGAAAGTTTTGAAGCGAAAGGCAGTATTTATTCCTTGGAATACCGGAGGACAGCGGCTCATGGGAAGGCCTTGGCTGTTGCCTTACCTAGGGCAGCTTATTCTGATGGGGCTGATGTGCAGGTCACACCTGCCGATGGCAGTGTTAAAGTATATAGGGTGCCCGATGATGCGATGGGAAGATTGAAGGATGCGGCGAGCGAAGACAATTCGATTGTCCTCAATGTTATCGTTGAGAAGGAGGCGGACTTGGACGTGAAATTCCGGGTTTCGCCTAGCAATCGCGGTTACATGTGTAACGGTAAAGCAATTGAGACCGCCCCGGCGAAACCTGCCATGGCTGCACATCCGAAACCTGCAGTCGAGCCTTCACCAGTTAAAGAAGCCGATATTAGCCGGGCACCTGCTACGAAATCCCCCTCTGAAGTAAATACAAAGTCCGTTCCCTCCACGAAGACAGAAGGGCCACCCAGCTCAAGCTCAAATACTCCACCGCCCGCAGCTCGGCCTACATACATTCCGCACCGCCATACTGAATCTGGGGTCAAAGCCTTGAAGTACTTGAAGCAACTCATGCAAGATGAAGCGGCATGGAAGCTCCACTCAGAACAACAGGGCGTAAAGATTTCCACCATCGAAGACGGAAGGTCACCGATGCCTGTTGTTCGTGGTGATTCCGTGTTTCCACCAGAGTTCACAGTGGATGATATTGTAAATGTACTCAGATCATCTGGGGCGCGCAAGCTTTGTGAGTATGCAATGCAAGTTGTGTTATACAGACAGCGCCGTTAACGCGATTTCTTTTCAGGGGATGCTCGGTTTGAAGATGGTGATACAGTGGAATGGTTGAACCCGAACGAGCAGGTATTCCGGTCACTCCAAAAAGGACAGTTCCCCGTTAGCGGTCGGGATATATGCGGTCTGCAGGTTACCGTTTTCGACGCCAGGTCATCTACCACCTACATCGTTGCGACAAGTGTGAATGACCCACTTGTTCCGGTTGACCCCAAGCGCGTCCGCGCCGATTTGAAGGTCGCTGGATGGATTTTACAGCCAGTTTCGAATGGAGGCGGTGTTAGTATTACCTACATTGTGAATGTCGATCCGAAAGGATCAATCCCAAGTGCTATTGTGAAGGCTGTTTCAGCGCAGACTCCGTTATGCGTTGCAGAGGTCCTCAAGTACTTGCGTACGTACGGATCCCCTGTTGCCGGCAAAGTGTTGGGTAACACTGGCGAGGGCATCAAAATTGTAGTTACCAAAGAAAGATTCGACCACAAAACAACGTCTTTGGAGTTCGAATACACGGCGAATGCAACTCAAGACGGCGATGGAACGCCCGGAACGGGACTTGCTGGGCTCGTCGAATTCCAGATTGACCCAAAAATGTATCCTTCGGGTGTTGATCTGGAAATTCCGGCCAAAATAGTGCAAGATTACTTGATGGTAAAATCGAGTCCGGACGGTCGATTCTTGAGATTATACATGCGCTTTGATGCTGTAAAGGAGAAGGGCTCTGTCAACATTCAAGTGAAGATTATCAAGAAGAAGAAGGGAACCGGCAGCAAGGACTTTTCAGTCAACGGGGTGCCTGGCAGTGTCCTGAACGACAAATCTAATAAGGTCATGATCCCGGTTAGAAAGGCTACAACTGCACCAGGGGCAAGTAAGCCGACCACGACCACTGGTGAGTGACCCTCGTTACATTGCTCTTGCAAATACCTTGATACTTACATTATCATGTAGCCGCCGCGCGTCCGCCTCGTCAGGCCCTAAACTCCGAGCCACTCCCCACACCCGAAGCAGTGCCCAAGGTTCCCGTTAAGCGGAGGCCACCTCCTGCGACCGAGAATGCAGTGCAAGCGCAGCCAAATACGGTTCCAGCGCCAGCAATGTCAACAAGAAGTTTGACACGGACAACCGAAAACCGTCGTTCCACATACTTGCTTGCACTCCTTTCCATGGCACTCCGTCTTCTTCGTCCTTTCCTCGCACCGAATGGACCGGACCTTCCTGATAGCGTTGATCCCCTCGACATTCGCGCACTGGTCGCGGATGCTGAACCGCTCCGCCTAGTTGGAGTGTCAGGTGTGGCCCTGCTGTTCTTCGGACTGCTTTTGAGGTGGATCCTAGGTGCGGTATTCGGTGTCGTTGGTGGTGTGTTTGGCATGTTTAGCATGGGACAGTGGATTTTATTGCTTGCTCTGGGGGTTGGCGCGTTTTGGATGGGTAAAGGACGACGTTGAGATGACAATCAAATAGAATTAATGTAGGGTTAGATTTACTTCATAGACACGTCTCATAGGTGTATAATTGTTCGTTTTGGAGGTAGTTGACAATGTGCATACATAAGAGTAGTCAATAAACTGGTTTCGCATATATGTTAAGGGTTCTTGGGATGATCGACCCTTGTTTCCCTTCCTCGGATATTTTTCTGATTAATCATATGCTGGGTTTTGTATCTCACGGCTCATTTTGAAAGGCTCAAACATGGACGGAGAATTCCCTGAAGGGTTTCCAGCGGAAAAATGGAGTAACATTCTCCTGTATGCCCATCAACGAATATTGGAGGCAGGTGGGATGGATGCCGTCCTGCCTGCCTGCAATGGCAGCAAGGAACCAGAAGAAGGTTCTGTTGAGGAAATTGCGGGATTCGAGAGATTGGTTCGCCATGTCAAAAAAATGGCGGCTGCTGGTATTGGCAGCACCATCCCGAAACCTTCCCTACCTCAAAATGACAGGAATGTTGCAGCGAGGTTGAAATGTGTTCGTATGTATTCCAATAAATATTCCGACTGGACGCCCTGCATCATTGCTCTAATATATTTCGCAAGAAACATACCTGAACCGTCTAGAATACAATCATCTCGGTACACCATTCTTTATCATTCGAAAGTCCGCGTCCGTCCGCTCTCTGATGCGAACTGCCCAAGAAATTGTGCGGTATGGTCTACCAATTAAATGCCTAGAAGCAGCTGTTGTTGGGATGTTGTTGACGGCGGGGATAGATGGTATCGATCGGATTACATGTAGTTTCAAATCTCAGGTCGGGTCAGAAGTATATCGACATATTGTTTTGTTGATTCGACATGGGGATCGCTGGGGTGCCCTCGGGCTATCGAGAAGAAAAGATTTAATGGATAAGCCTTTAACTTTTCAGGTAAATACTTTTCTGGAAAACGATTGGACTATGGGAAGAGACTGTGTGATTGCTAACGGTCATGGGTTGCAGTCACTGCCAGAAATCCTGATGGAATATCGAACGGCATATGAGAGAAGTATGTTTGAAGAATTGATGTACCGTATAGGCATGTTGCAGACAATTCAATGAATACATTTCTGCAGACCAGCACTGTCTCATAAAGGCAAAACTTGGTAAGGCCATTGGCTTTTCTCGTAGCTATCAAGTATTGCTAACTCGGACTTGCAGGTCTCCCTGTCCCCCACGACACCTCCAGTAATGAGCGGATCGCCTGGAAGGTGTGTTACAGCCTGTGACAATCACAGATGCTGGTTACTTTTACCTGAACGCGTGAATTCTTCTCTTGCATGTCAAAGTACCTTTCCTTGCGCTTTCCGACAAGTCCGTACCAATCCTTTACTCCCCAGGCAACGCACTCTATGGATCGATTTATTCGGGGTATCCGTGGAGGGTAGGTAGCCGAATCTTCCCCCCTAATCAGAAGAAAAGCTGAGCTGATGGGTGCTTTCTGCCAGATTCAAGCCCGTTTTGGTAGATGTATGAACAGCCGAAATCTGATAATTCGATTAACATTAGGCGTAGATACTGCTATAGAATGATTGCGCTAGGGTAAACTAGAAAGTAGGGAGATATAATGCCGTTTGCCATCGCATGGCGGAGAAGGCCCTTCATTCAAACTAATAGAGTCGGTGGACACACTAGGATCGATTAGCAGATCCTACAGCCGTCTTATTCCCACCTCATAAATATCTTTTATTTGCGCCAAGGGCACCTTAGCCGAGATCTCAAGTGCCACAAATCCAAGACGTTCCTGCATTCCATTTGATACGCAACGTTATTCACTGCTTCTATCTGCTATCTGCTATATACAATGATAGTAGGTCAACGTCGCACATCCCGGATAAGATGGCTCACCGCAGCTTGGTAAAATTCCTCATTGACGTCGACCAATGCCTTGTTATGATCCGCCAAGCGCTCAACCTCCCCGCGTAATCTGGACATTTCCGCCTCTATGCTGTTGCCGCCATTCGACAGTCCCATTTGGCGAACTCGCTCTTCCACAGATCTAGTAAATGCTTGTTCTAGAGCCGCGTGTTTAGTGGCAAATCCTTGAATAAGACTCCTCATTTAACAATCTACCTGCTGTCAGTGTTCCCTTCTGGAATTCTTCCAGCGCCTATCGAACAAATTCGTAAAGTGATTGAGTCATTAGTGTGATCAAGTGAATCGCCACAACAAACTGCACTGACATCGTCCACAACGCCACTACACGCTGGTAATGTCCATTCCTCGCGATCTCTAACCGGCGCGTCCACTTCCTCCGCAATCTCGTGACGCTTCCAAGGTCTCAAAGATGGGAAATGCTCATTTGATAC
The DNA here is from genome assembly GCA_006535965.1 of Spizellomyces sp. 'palustris'. Classification (NCBI taxonomy): domain Eukaryota; kingdom Fungi; phylum Chytridiomycota; class Chytridiomycetes; order Spizellomycetales; family Spizellomycetaceae; genus Spizellomyces; species Spizellomyces sp. 'palustris'. The sequence goes on along the minus strand of QEAR01000016.1, from coordinate 163,235 downwards.
CCCGGGATCCATCAAATGTGGTGGTCTGAGCAGAATCTTAACATCCGTTACAGGTGCTGGAGCGAGGTTAGAGCATAGTAAATTCGGATGTTGGGGCGACACCTTACCCTTATGATTCGAAAGAGTGCGCAAACACTGACGACTGGTAGTATCCCAGACGATCGCTGTGCAATCCTCTGATCCTGACAATAAGAGAGATCCATCAAGCGACAAAGCCAGGCTGGTAACGCCTTGACTAAGAACTAGAATAAGTATTGGTGCAAACCAATATTGAAGCTAGCTCTCTTACCTGTGACCCAGTAGGGTACCGCCATCTGCGTCTGCATCCTCCACTGCACCTTTCCGCAACCCCACCGTATCACCATCAGCGTTTCGGCTGTACAAATTGGTCTGATATATTGTCCCTTCGGTCGCTCCTGCATATAACCTTGTCTCAGTCACATCCACCACCAGGCTGCTTATCGCTTTAGGAAAGACTATGGTTGCTAGCAGCTCTCCCGATGCTGCCTCCCATATCTGACATTGATTAGTTAACCTGGTCAGTATGAGTATAAATTGCATCAAACACAGTGGGTGGTACAAACTTTGCATGTTCTATCTATTGATGTTGTGAATAATCTCGAATTCGCAAAGAGGCCAACCCCAAAGACAATGTCGGAAATTGGCAATGCATGACCAGAAAGAGAACGGTGGGGACTTGAAACTGACTCGCTATTTGGATCTAACACGCTGCATGATGGATCATGGTTAATCGCGCCGATCATCCTTAACGTAGGATGCAGCGATTGACCCACCGTGAAAGAAGCCACACATTTGCCACCGCATCTTCACCTCCTGTGATGAAAGCTACGTCGTCGCTTGAAAAGCGGACGACCCGTACAGCCTTATAATGTGCATCGAACATTCGAATTAGGCGTCCACTATTGAGCTGCATCACAGGCGTAAATTGAGTAGCCGAAGATAAAGCCCAGGCCTGGTGAGAGATACCCACCTGCCATACGTAGACCCTCCCGGAATAACCGCCGCCCACACAGTACTCCCCTGAATGCGATACTTCCATTGAACACAGCTTTTCAGGCAGGACAAACTTTGTATGAAGCTGTCCCTAAAACAATAAATTTGAGTACAACTAGCCCTGCAAAACAACTATGCGGAGCTACCTTTGACCAGCTCCAAAGGTGAACAAGTGCCCTATCGTTTTGTGCCGCCAAGAAGCTTGAACTGAACAAAGTACCTCCCGCGGCAGGCATTGGCAAAGTCGCGGTGGTTTTTGGATCTGACTTGTTTCCTTTCAAAGAGCCAAGCACCACCCCTGAACGTAGGTCACATATTTGAACTGCTGTGTCCGAGGACGAAGCCGTTACCGCTATCTCTGAAAGCATTTCAGAGTTCAATTGGTGAGGAGACTGTCGGACTTACAAAATCAGAATTGGTCAAGTCCTTGTTGCTATGACAATACATCTGCCACGTGACAAGACGTTACCCAAAGGTGGATTGTGTCGTCTGCTGGTGCTGGAGATCAGGGTCCTTTGTGTTCCTCATCTGGGTTCTGGAGTGAAAGTATAGAATAAGAAGTTTGCCGCAAAGAATATCGGTGGAAGATAGGGGACTAGGACTTTCTTTTGCTCTGGACAGTTTTCTGCACGCAACGGCGATCTTGTTCAGTGCGCTCGCGTTTGTTACATCGTACAAAAGAAAACACGCAGGGGACGTTGTTTGGTGAGTGCTGGCTTGCAGTTCACGCGAGAACTGGGGGTGCATTATTGATCAGGTTAGTCCACCAGCCCAGATCAGCTATGAGTGACGTCGAGGAACCCACATCGCCCGCAGTGCCTACATCGCCCAAATCACCCAAATCGCCCAAGTCATCAGGTCCTACCTCTATATACACACCAGAAACCGCAGTTTGGGCTAGATTGAAAGGATACCCCTGGTGGCCTGGTCGGGTAGGCATCTAGTTTAACGTCGCATATTTGTTTAAACCCCCGTATGCTAAGATGGTTTACCAGATTGAACGAGAAGACGAGTTACCCGAGGATGTACTTGCACAGAAAAAATCCAAAACCGTAGCAGTGTTCTTCTTTGGAACGAGAAACTAGTGAGCATAATTGTAGCTATCTGTATTTATTTCGCATGTATCTGAACAGGCTCTTCAGCTCATGGTTAGCGCAAGATGCATTACGACCCTACAAGGAACACAAGGAAGAATTTTGTAGCAAGAATAAAACTGCGGCATTCTTGAAAGCCGTCAGAGAGGCGGATGACCCGTCCATAATCGAAAGAGAAGCTGAGGAACTCGCTGCTAAGGCGGAGAGGAAGAGACAAAAGAAATTAGCTACCCCGAGCCGACGCCGGTCGAGTGTGAACGAAACCGGTACTGCTAAGAAAAAGCCTCGAGGAGAGACAAATGGAGCGGAAACGAAAAAGCGAAGAGTAAGCGAACCCGCATCAGGCAAGAAAAGCAAGAAGCGTGCTATCGAAGAGTCCGATGAGGAGGAGAAAGAGGTATTTTAGTTTGTGTGAGGCCATCTTGAATGAGGCGGTGAAGTAAACATCAAGATATAGCCCATAGCAGAAAAGAAGCGTCGTAAGCGCGAACCTCAAGACGCTGTTGATGACGACGACGAGGACGAAGGCGCGCATGATACGCGGAAGGAAGACGAATCTGGAAATGAATCGGAAGGTGCTAAACCAAAAAAGCCTAAGAGAAATGACGACGAAGGTCACAAATTGCTGAGTATGCACTTGCGAAATTATCCATCAGCAGGTGAAACCCAGAACTGAGTGCTTCTCACATCTAGAGAAATTGTGGAGGATTCGGCTCAAGCTCCAAGGCTTTATGAAGGATGTAAAGGAACAGGGGGATAAATTTAAGGTACTAGAAGATCTCTTAGTATGCTGATAGCGTAATTCGAGCATCTGACACTATGCCCTCAGGCGGAACAATACGAGGAAGCCGCGGCCAAGCTGCGTGAACTGGAAAGTTTCCCACTTACGGTCGACCTATTAAAGGTGCGTTACTTCATGTTGCGAACTTTCTTAATCACCACTAACGTGCCTGGCTCATATCTGGTAGGAAACCAAGGTCGGAAAGTTGGTGAAACACATGAGCAGACTCCAGATTCCAAACGATAAGCACAACCTTGTACCGCGCTTGAACGACTTGATGGCAAAACTCAAATTGCAATTCCCTGAAGCGTCTGCTGCTGGCGATGAGAAAGAACCAAAGGAGCCCTCTGACAAGGAGGCCGATGCAGAAGGTGAAAGCACCGAGACTCCTCAAAAACCTGATGAGGAGATAGTTGACAAGGAGGAACACTACATGGACATCGACAATGGCGATGAGGTCTCGGAACAAGGTCAGGCTGACGATACGCCCTCCCAGAAAGAGGACGAATCTAACGGCAAGGTCACAAGGGATGCGAATGGATCGGAGCAGGAAACTGAGGATCTTGAAACTGCAGCCATTGACGAAGAGTAATTATGTTTGCCATATTGGGGATCCATGGTCGCAGATAGCTTTGGCTTTTTGTATCTTTGATATTTTGGGCAATACTTTACTGTTGGATGATACATAGTCCGTGGGGAAAATACAAATGTCAGTGCCATGTAGCGCCAATTTGAATTAACCACACTTATTGTGACATTATCATCTCATCATGAAGATAAACAATAAAGAAGGGAGCGCGACCATGAATGATTGCAATGATTGCCCTTGCAGCCATCTGATGAGTGGAACAGTCTGCAGTTGCATTCACATCTCTGTATAAAACCCCCCTTCTTCCCCCTCTTGTTCTTTATCCTTGACTCTCAGCAAGGTATCATGCGAAGAATGCCAATCTGGTTTCGAGGACCTGCTGACAGTAACAATGAGCAAGGATTGCCTTGCAATGCTACTACTATTATGCTGCTACGATCGCAGGTATGCAATGGCGTTGTGATTTATCACATGCTCATTATCCAGTCTAACTCTGGTTTACTAGTATCTGAATATCCTCCGACCAAAAAGCTTCGTAATTAAACGCCTAGTAGCAGATAGTTAGCTTGATAGTTAGCTTTATCTGGGAGGTTGTTCAACCAGACCCAAGTGGTTCAATCCATTTTTCATTGATTCGGGATGCCTATCACGTGATTGTCTGCTGTGCCACTATCGTAAGCAAGCGGAGAAGTATGCAAGGGAGATCAACATGACAGTATTCAACAAGTGAGGACCGATCTGCTCAACGAGTACAACGCATGGGATATTCGTCATCTATTTTGCCACGCTTTTTGTTGAGTGCATAGGATTGGTGCACTATAATTGGAGATGCAGGGGTCGTCGCCTCACCAGAGCTTTGGGAAACAGAAGGTTCGTCGTAAGGAAGTTAAATCTTACAAAAGCAACATCTCACATGGCTAGCAGAGAGATCTTCTGCCCACTGGTACAAGAGGTAGATCATGGCAAACAGAATCTTCATACATCCCGAGGCAAGCCCTTGGCGACCCTCCATTGTCTACCTTTGAGCAAATAGAATCAACGTTTATCAAGACAATTAAACCAGGTTCAATAAGCATAGTGAGCGGCCACTATTTTATTTTTGCTAAAAGGAGCTACTTTGTAGACTGTATAGATTCAAGTTACCACCCGGCACGAACAAAACAACCAACGCAAAGACTGGCCGATGCTGCTGCCCCCAAGAGTGAGATCGTGGCATCTCCCCAAGTAATATCCCCAGAAAAACAGCACTTGCCACCAGGGTTACGGCCAGATAGGGGCTCAAAGAAAGATAGAGAGTCATTCCGAACAGCTCTTGTGAATATCGTAATGTGAGGCCAAAGTAGGAACTCCAACTGATAGAAGGCGCCAATACTAATAAGGAGAATCTTCGATTTCAGGCAAGCCGCGCCTGGTTCTCTTACACCAGTACTTCCACAAATTGATGTAGAAATCAATGAAGAGCTGCCAACTGCATCTTTGCAAGATAAAGATATGATGGTCAGTATCATGCCAAGGGTAGAGTATAATTCGATAGTTATTGATTTTTCAGATTTTTTAGCAACGATACTATTACTATATTACGAACGGAATAGATACACATCACGTTGCAAAAATGGAAGACGAATGGCTTGCAAATGTGTTGAAATTGCTCCCGCAGTCATTAAAAGTATGGCATCAAAACACGTTGCAGGCACTTTCTGGGGAAATGAGAGAAGATTACCACATGAGCGTGAAAAAGGCCATTGTAGATTTTGTTTTGAAGGTGCGGAATGACAACATGAGAACAAGTAACCTCTTTTTGATGCTAACTGGTGCCATGTAAATCAAAAACAGGATCCTCGACAGAAAGTTGAGTACGGTGGCCCTGAAAAGGCTGGCAATGAAAGCTTTGTTATGTAGGTAACGGGGATGATCTTCACATTTAGGTATACTTGACCACTTATACGCCGCTGCCCTTAAAAGGACCCGTCGTTCGACCCCAACGTGGCAGATGGCGTACGCTCAAGCCTATAAAAACATACAATCTTCGCTTTTTATTATCAGTCCAACGATAGCGGAGATACAGGATCTTTGGCACAACTTTGAGGACATTCGGCTATTTGACATGGATGCAATCTTCAGCAAAGGAGGTGCATTTGAACTGCGCGCCTTCAAAACGACTCTATCACACCGTTTTGAAAAGGCGCACGAAAAGCTCATGACCAGGTACCGAAAATCCTTGTGTCGTCCCGTTTTCTTCATGGGCTCACGCACTTGACAATCAACAGCTGGTATCCCGCCATGTTGAATGTTTTCTATCAAGGCACCAAGCGCAATGAGTGGTCCTCCATTCCAACAGAAAGAATGGAGACATTCTTTCGAACCGTTTCATTTATCCTCGCAAATCAATTGCGTCTCATTGTATCGCGGTCGCTTGAAGACTTCCTTTCCCTTTTCGACACAGACAACCGTCCAGTTGGCAAAACGTTGGGAAATTCTCAGCCACTTTCTTTTGTCGTGCGCCTCGTTTTGGATGATACAAAGGTGATTTTCGAGCCATCTGCCAAGGACATCTTGACGACTGTGGACGGTCTCCTGGATGCTCTGCTTGTAGCAGCCGACCGAGTACCGAAGATCGAGACGCAGCTCTTCTCCACCGGACAAACCGTTACGAGTACACGGGCGGGAATCATGAACCTAAAGCCTGAACAATGTATCAAAGTGACATTTGCAGAGACCTTCCCGGTTGTAGTAGAAGAGGCACGAGAAAGGCTTAAGAGTGTTATCACGAAGCGTTTACAGCTGCCGCAGGTCTATCTGCAGGAATTTGATAAGCACCGCGCAATAATCGGGAAAACTGCAGAGAAAGATGTCGCAATATTCCTGACCACGGAGCCAACCTCGGATAAAATGATGGAGGTACGGTGGATCGTTCTGGCGTCTCATGAGCTCACCTCATCATTGAATTTGCTGCATTTTAGGAAGTTAAGCGCTTCCGTGAGCTTGCTTCGGCGAAGATCTACAGTGCATACCCCTTCATTGTGAACTTCCCATTAGTGGAACTTCATTGCGAAGACTTCATCAATACCTTATCGGAGCGTGCAATTACCTTGAGCCACAATATCCTAGACCACCTAAATTCCATCTACCGCACCGACTGTAATCAGATCATTGCATCTTTCGAGGCCATCTCGAAGAGAATGCTTACGACACCCAGTAACGTGGAGGAAATGGTTGCACTTCAGAAGTTTATCGACGAAACAAGAACGGTTACGATGCGCTCACTAGAGGAATTGGTGGACGGAGCCAAGCGGAGGTATTTAAATCGAATCAAGAGCATTTGTCAACCATCTATAATAATGTGCGGCGTCCTCTTTAGATTGAACTTTATGTTGATTTATTCTAATTTAAATGCCGAGGATTACGAACTGAATACTGGTTTATTCACTTGGCCACAGAAAATGCAACCGACATTCGCCGAAGGAGAAAACATCCTCATGCGATCACGATCCACTAATCAGGACGAGCTCAAAGCCCGCAGGGAAAAGTTACTCTCCGAGCTCGACGGATACGCCAAGCAGATTGAAGAGTATCATACATTTGGCAACTATGAGGAGCTTTCAAAGTATCTCAAAGCTGCCCAGAAACTGCAAGCGCGTTTGGATTCAATTGCAGAACGAATTGTCGCATTTAATCGCGAGGAGGAACTATTTGGTTGGGAAAGCACGAAATTCCAAGCTCTAAACACCGCGCTGGACGCATTGGCACCATTCTTTACGCTATATCAAACATCAGTCGATTTCCAGCGATGCTACCACAGTTGGATGACAGGACCGTTCCTGAAACTTGATCCAGAGGTTGTGGAAGCCGAAGTGACGAACATGCGCAGAAATATCTTCAAGCTTTCTTTATCTTTTGAGAACAACCCCGCGCCCTCAGAAATCGCAGAGATTACCAAGGAGCAAATTGAGAGGTTCCAAGTGTCATTGCCCTTAATCAGCACCCTCTGCAATCCTGGTCTGAGAGAACGCCATTGGAAAGAGATCAGCCAGGTTGTTGGATTCAGATTTCAGCCTGATGAGACAACAAGTTTGTCGGGAGGTACTACATGGCATCAAAAGCGCTGGTTTGTTTTGTTGACGTTCTGATTAACCGATTTCGGTCACGATCATTAGTCCTTGAGCGAAACTTGGGCGAACACATGGACCGACTGGAACAGATCAGTTCAGTGGCAACCAAAGAGTATTCCTTCGAAAAGGCTCTCCAAAAGATGTATGGCGAATGGCAGGCCATGGAGTTTGGCACTGTAGAGTATCGCGACACTGGAACACATATTTTGTCCTCCGTGGACGAGATACAGTCATTGTTTGATGATCACATTGTCAAGACGCAAACCATGCGTAGTTCCCCATTCATTAAGGCATTTGATGAAGAAACCAGGGCTTGGGAGGAAAGGCTTCTTACAATGCAGGTATGCTATCAAGACGGCCCGAATTTAAATTTGCCGAATGAAGCTGAAAGTTACATCGTAATGTAGGAAATTGTCGATGAGTGGCTGAAGGTACAAGCAACTTGGCTTTATCTGGAACCAATCTTCAGCTCGGAAGACATCATGAGGCAAATGCCTACAGAAGGCAAACGATTTGTCTCTGTCAATAAGACTTGGAAAGACATTATGGCTTTCTGCGTTGTGGATCAGCATGTGCTTCGCGTGTGTGCGATGCCGGATCTCCTCCACAAGGTTCGGCGAAGTGTTCTTTATATCCTCGTTATTGAAATCTAATGAGTCAATGATTTTGGTGCTGAAGCTTAAAGATAGTAACAATGAGCTGGAGCTGATTCAAAAAGGCTTAAACCAATATCTTGAGGTGAAGCGACTCTTCTTTCCTCGGTTCTTTTTCTTGTCGAACGATGAGATGCTCGAAATTCTCTCCGAGACCCGTGATCCAAAGCGAGTGCAACCTCACCTCAAAAAATGTTTCGAAGGAATCAACAGTCTTGAATTCGACGAAGATGTCGAGATTCTTGGCATGTACAGCAGCCAGAAAGAGTACATCAAATTCAGCCATCCCATATCTACTGCTGCAGCCGCTGGTGCAGTTGAGCGCTGGTTGTTAGATGTAGAAAGAGCGATGCTGGCAAGCATGCGTACTGTAACGGCGGCAGCATATGAAGACTACAAAGAGACACCTCGTGAAGAGTGGGTGTTGAAATGGCCTGGGCAGGTTGTCCTTGGTGTCAGTCAGATTTTCTGGACGAGGGAGGTAGAGTTTGCTATTTTAGAGGGAAGACAAAATGGCCTGGCAAAATACGTTGATCAGAGTACCGAGAGACTTTCAAAAGTTGTTGAGTTGGTCCGAGGGAATCTCTCCCGACTTGCTCGAACGACATTGGAAGCACTCGTCGTGGTGAGTTGGCAATGACGCAGAAATGCATCCATCCAACCTGTGCACGCATATTATTAAGCTTGCCCCGCTTGGCAGATTGATGTTCATGCTCGGGACGTTGCAAGCAAGCTGGACGAAGATAAAGTCAGCAGTACCACGGACTTTGGATGGCTGAGTCAATTGCGATACTATCTTCCAGATAAAGAAACTGGGGTATTGGTAAAGATGATCAATTCTGTTCAAAAGTAAGTCTAACTTCATCTAGCTCCTTCCTAACTACAATTGACATATCCCATGTCAATACAGATATGGTTACGAGTATTTGGGAAACACAGGAAGACTGGTCATTACTCCGTTGACGGTATGAGTGTGCTGCTTCGTATATCTCTGTTGCCGGAAGTATAATACTATTCTTTCCTAAAGGACCGATGTTATCGCACACTTTTTGGAGCGTTACAGCTCAATCTGGGCGGCGCACCAGAGGGTCCGGCTGGAACTGGAAAGACCGAGACGGTCAAGGATCTTGCAAAGGCTTTGGCAATGTTCTGTGTTGTTTACAACTGCTCTGACGGCCTCGACTACATTGCAATGGGCAAATTCTTCAAGGGTCTTGCTTCGGCAGGTGCTTGGGCGTGCTTTGACGAATTCAATCGGATTGATTTGGAAGTCTTGTCAGTCGTGGCTCAACAAATCCTCACGATTCAAAGAGCTAAGGCGGCGAAGCTAGAGATATTCACCTTTGAAGGAACAGAGTTGACTTTGAACCCAGTCTGCAACTGCTTTATTACCATGAATCCGGGATACGCCGGGCGTAGCGAACTTCCAGATAACTTGAAAGCTCTGTTCAGGTGCGCCCGCTTTGAACTCTCTCGCGAATAGGATATGAATGATTAATCTAATTATTTTGTCCTGATAGACCTGTCGCTATGATGGTGTGTTCTTTGCATTGGCGCATTATCTTCCATTGGGAACTCCGTCACCTAATGCTTTAATGGTTGGCAGGTGCCGGACTACACTTTAATTGCAGAGATCAGTTTATACAGCTTTGGCTTCGTCAATGCCCGTAGCTTAGCGGTGAAGATCACCGCTACCTACCGACTATGCTCGGAGCAACTCAGTTCTCAGGATCACTACGATTACGGCATGAGAGCTGTGAAGTCCGTTTTGAACGCAGCAGGAGCCTTGAAGTTGAAGTATCCGAATGACAATGAGGTAGCTACGCTTTGATTGTGCCATTAAGAATGGCTTCACCCTGCGAAACTCTAACTTGGCCTCTGCAAAAGAATATCATTGTTCTCCGGTCCATCATTGATGTAAATCTGGCAAAATTCCTGGTTCAGGATATTCCATTATTCAAAGGCATTGCGGCGGATCTATTCCCAGGAGTCTCGTTGCCTACACCAGACTATGAGAAGCTTATTAAAGCCGTTCAGGCTAACTGTGCACGTTCAAATCTGCAACTGGTTCCAGCTTTCCTAGAAAAGATCTTACAGATCTACGAGATGATGTTGGTGCGGCATGGTAGGCGGTAGCAATGGTCTTATCGTCACAGCATGTGCTAATAAGTACCCTAGGTTTCATGTTGGTAGGGGAGTCATTTTCTGGGAAGACTGCTGCTTACAGAGTCCTGCAAGGGGCACTCAGTGATATGAACAAAGAAAACGCTGAACTGGAGGCCAAGGTCCTGACCTATGTTTTGAATCCGAAGTCGATCACTATGGGTCAGCTGTACGGGCAGTTTGATCCAGTTACGCATGAATGGTCTGATGGAGTTCTGGCAGTGGGCTTCCGCGGTTTTGCTTCCTCCCAAAGTCCGGAACGCAAATGGATCATATTTGACGGTCCCGTGGATGCAGTTTGGATTGAAAATATGAATACGGTGCTTGACGACAACAAAAAGCTCTGCCTGAACAGTGGTGAGATCATTCAGCTCTCGTCGACAATGAGCATGATTTTCGAAGTCCGCGACTTGGCGGTTGCGTCTCCAGGTACGTTGAAACCGTGGGTTCTTGACTTGCAGCATTACTTAACACAAACGCTGTAGCGACCGTCAGTCGATGTGGTATGATATACATGGAGCCAAGTCGCCTAGGCTGGCGAGACACAATATTTGTGTCCTGGTTAGCTCGAAGTCAGCTGGACGAAAGCCAGAAAAAGGTGATGGTGGCCATGATTGATTGGCTTGTGAGCTCATGCTTGTCCTTTGTGAGGAGGGAATGCGTTGAGCTGTCCGAGACCAGTGATATCAACATGGTCACCTCACTTCTCAATATCTTTGAAAGCTTGCTGGATGACTTTGCACAAGACAAATCAGCTGAAATGACTACTCGATGCATTCAAGGAGCGTTCATCTTCTCGCTGATTTGGTCTGTTGGCGCGAGCGTCAATGAAAACGGCAGAGCAAAGTTTTCTCAGCACCTGCGTACACTCTGCAGCGGCGCTTTGCCCAACGGGCTCTCCTTCGATGCCCAATTCCCGGAAGGAGCGGTATACGACTTCGCTTTTGAAAAAACTGACGGAGGATCTTGGCGACCTTGGGTGGACACAATCCCAACTGACTGGGTTATTCCATCCAAGGTAAAAGTGGACAACATCATGGTTCCAACAGTGGATACGGCGCGGTATGGATTTTTGCTTCAGCTCTTGGTTCGGCATCAGAAGCATGTTCTGTTTGTTGGACCGACAGGGACAGGAAAGTCGATGTACATACGCGACGGTTTAGTCAATCGTCTGCCCAAGGATGTCTACATACCTGCTTTCATAAATTTCTCGGCTCAGACTACAGCGAATCAGACTCAGGAGATAATAGAGTCGAAGCTTGATAAACGCCGCAAAGGCGTATATGGACCCCCTATGGGGAAAAGGTCGGTAATCTTTGTGGATGATCTAAACATGCCAGCCCGTGAAGTGTATGGAGCGCAGCCGCCGATCGAGTTGTTGAGACAATGGATGGACCATGAAGGTAAGACTTTAATGTTATTCCCTCTCTTGAACCGGACATTGATTGATGTTATTGGCAGGATGGTACAATCAAAATGCTATGACGGTAAGCAGCCTCGATTGGCAAGCGACGAGAACGTTTTACTTACAGATTCATGTGAACCCTACCAGAAATTTGAGGCTATCCAATTTGTTGGTGCCATGGGACCACCGGGTGGTAAGTGCAATCAAGTCCGAGTTTATTCCTTCGAGGCATCGTGGCTAACTTTCGCTCGTTTGCCTTCATCAAGGGGGCCGTAACCCTGTGACATCCCGGGTGCGTTCTGCTTTCAACTTCTCTTTGCTAGTATCTTGTCTGACGACAGGCGCTTCCAGTTTCTTCGACACTTTAACACAATTACTATGACCTCTTTCGATGATACGGCCTTGCACCGAATTTTTGAAACCATCTTGGGATGGCATTTGACGTCAAATAATTTCCCAAAGGAGATTATCGATATGTCGAAATCAGTTGTCGATGCCACCCGACAGATTTATAGAGGGGCAATGTCAAATCTCCTTCCAACTCCTAAGAAATCGCATTACACTTTCAATTTGCGAGACTTTTCTAGGGTTATACAGGGAGTTTTATTAGCTCGTCCCGAAACGGTCAGCAACAAAGAAAAGATGGTCCGATTGTGGCTACACGAAGCGTATCGTGTCTTTTATGACAGGTTGATTGATGATGAAGATAGAAAATGGCTCTTCACCTTCAGCAAAACGGAAATTGTCAAAACTGCCTTCAATCTCGAGTTCGATAAAGTCTTCCGCATATACGATTCAAATGCCGATGGAATTGTAGAAGTCGATGATCTACGAAGTCTCATCTTCGGAACATACCTATCTCCACGAGATGCAGCCGGCAGAGCGTATGACGAAATAACAGATCTCAATGCACTGACCGAATTTATGGAGAAAAGCTTGGGAGAATTTAACCAAGTTAGCAAAAAGCCCATGGATTTAGGTATCCTAATGCTTCGATCCCTGTTTTCCATGTTTTCCGATCTAACTCAGATTTTCTGGCAGTAATGTTTCGGTTTGCTATTGAGCACCTCTCCAGAATAAGTCGAGTTCTGCAACAGCCACGCGGCAACATGCTGTTGGTGGGTGTTGGTGGGAGCGGTCGACAGAGCTTGACCAGGATGGCGGCATATCTTGCAGAATATGAGGTGTTCCAAGTGGAGATATCAAAAAACTATAACGCACAGGCGTGGCATGACGATCTGAAGAAGTTATATAAGTCGGCAGGAGGTCTTGGCAAGCCTACTGTGTTCTTGTTCAGTGACACGCAATGTCAAGAAGAATCATTCCTAGAGGATATCAACAACATGTTGAATGCTGGTGAAGTACCAAATCTTTTTGCGGCCGATGAGAAGCAAGAGCTGTTTGAACTGATGAGATCGGATACTCGGAGCGCCGGACGTGCAGCGGACTCGTCGCCAGCGGCAATGTTCCAGTGGTTTTTGGACCGTTGCCGAGAAAACCTTCACATATGCCTGTGCATGAGTCCCGTCGGTGATGCGTTCCGCAACCGTTTACGCAAGTTCCCATCCCTGATTAATTGCTGTACAATCGACTGGTTTACCGACTGGCCAGACGACGCACTGATGGCAGTAGCAAAGAAATGCCTATCGGATATCGAAATGGAGGACGACGTACGAAAGAATGTCGTAGCAATGTGCAAGCATTTTCACGAGAGCACCCGTGGGCAGTCAACTAGATTCTTGAGCACCAATAAGAGACATAATTATGTTACCGCCTCCTCATTCATCGTGCTTATCAAGACGTTTAAACACCTGCTGGGGTTGAAACGCTCAGAGGTGCTTAAACTTCGAGATCGATATGTGAATGGTTTAGATAAGTTGAGTTTTGCAAAAGCCTCCGTCTCCAAAATGCAGGTGGATCTGGGTGAGCTGCAACCGCAGCTCATCAAGACAAAGGAGGAAACGGATATTATCATGCGCCAAATTGAGAAAGAATCAGTTGAAGTGGCACAGGTGAAGACTGTAGTTAAGGCTGATGAAGAGGTTGCCACTAAGAAAGCAAATGAAGCGACGGCCATAAAAGAGGATTGTGAAGCCCAATTAGCAGAGGCTATCCCCGCTTTGGAAGCCGCCATAGCTGCTTTAGATACCTTAAAGAAGGTTTGGGTTTATATTTGATTTGTTCAGGCTTGACTATCATGCTGAAATGTTCCAATTACTTTGTAGAGTGACATTGATATGCTCAAAACAATGAAGGTGAGCATATGACGGATCACCTGGTCTCCGTCAATGCTTCTAAATGTTCGCATCTTTGTCACCATATAGAGCCCTCCTTCAGGTGTAAAATTTGTCATGGAGGCCGTATGTGTCATGAAGGATGTCAAACCTGTCAAAGTTACCGATCCTAGTGGAAAGAAGGAAGAGAGCTATTGGGTTCGTGCACTCAAGAATGCGTCGCGGAATATCGCTCTCGTGGAAGGGCTTACTGATTGTTGCTTCGCGACAGGTTCCGGCCCAAAAGCTGCTTGGAGATGCCGGATTTCTACCCAGCTTGAAATCCTATGATAAAGAGAACATTGACCCCAAAATAATGAAAGTTATTCGAGGGAAATTTATCGACGTAAGTTGGCATGTACCTGAAAAGGAAGTCAGGACTCGGTCTGAAAACCAAATTCTTCCTCAGCATCCGGAGTTTGACCCTGAAAAGGTGGCCAAAGCGTCATCCGCTGCAGAAGGTCTTTGCCGCTGGGTGCGTGCAATGGAGTCATACGACCGAGTTGCTAAAGTCGTAGCACCGAAGAGGGAAGCCCTTGGCAAAGCACAGGCGGAACTTGCCGAGGTGATGGCAAAATTAAATGAGAAGAGAGCAGCGCTGAAGGCTGTCGAAGACAGAATGGCCAACCTTGAGGAAAAGTTTCGGGCCATGACGGATAAGAAAGATCAGCTGGAGAAACAAGTTGAATCTGTATCAAACCAACTGGTTCGAGCGGAAAAGCTGATCGGCTCTCTTGGGGATGAGCGTGACAGATGGACGCAGACTGCTGCGGACTTACAAAAGCAGTATATTGCTTTAACAGGAGATGTGTTAGTGGCAAGTGGCATGGTCGCATACTTGGGCGCTTTTACCAAAGCATTTAGAGACGGTAGGGTACTGTTTACTATCCGTGATTGAATGTCGCGTTTGTACTGATCTGACCATTGCAGAGTGTGTTATCGAATGGACGAGAGCCTGCAAAGCAAAAAGGATACCCTGCTCAGAAACGGACGACATTAAACTCGCCAGCGTTCTTGGTGATCCTATTTTGATACGAGAATGGATATTAGCAGGACTTCCAAATGATGCGTTCTCGTAAGTTAGCATCGTTCTGCCTGAACTCTTCTCGATACCACTTATAAACCCATGATTACCTCATGCATAGAATTGACAATGGTGTGATCATCAAGAACGCATACCGTTGGCCCTTAATGATTGATCCACAAGGACAAGCGAACAGGTGGATCAAGAACATGGAAAAGGCGAAGAACCTACAGGTCATCAAATTGACGGATGCCGACTATATCCGCACTCTTGAAAATGCTATTCAATTCGGGACTCCGGTTCTTCTGGAGAATGTTTTAGAGGAAATCGATCCTGTCCTGGAGCCCTTGCTTTTGAAGCAGACATTCCGTCAAGGAGGAGTCACCTGCATACGACTAGGAGACAGCACCGTCGAGTATTCCCCAGAGTTCCGATTTTATATAACCACCAAACTTCGAAATCCGCATTATCTGCCTGAGCTTTCCACTAAAGTAACACTATTGAATTTCATGATAACCCCTGAGGGACTCGAAGACCAGCTTCTTGGAATCGTGATAGCCAAAGAACGACCTGAGTTGGAGGAAATGAAGGCACAACTTGTTATACAGGTATCTTCTTACTGTGGACATTGAACGCTGCCAACGCGTTTGTCAAGTTACAGGAAGATGCTGACTAACTATGCTGCCGCCATACAATAGAGTGCCGAGAATAAAAAGCAGTTGCAGGCGGCGGAATCCAAAATTCTTGAAGTGCTATCCTCTTCTCAGGGCAACATTTTGGAAGATGAAACTGGTATCCAAATTCTTTCCTCTTCGAAAGCCTTGGCTGTAACTGTTAGCGAGAAACAAGTTGCGGCGGAGGCAACAGAGCGTAAGATTGATGAGATCCGCGTTGGGTATAAACCAATAGCCCTCTACGCATCCGGCCTCTTCTTTTGCATTGCTGAGCTAGCGAACATTGAGCCAATGTATCAATACAGTCTTACGTGGTTCATCAACCTATTCATCCACTCTATCGAATCAAGCGAGAAATCATCGGATTTAGTAACCCGCCTAACAACCTTACGCACGCATTTCACAGAAGCTCTATACCGAAACATATGCAGATCTTTGTTCGAAAAAGACAAGCTTGTGTTCTCGTTCCTCTTAACTATTGCTATACTGCGGGGACGTGGGGAGATTGATGCGGACGAGTGGAGATTCCTATTGACTGGCGGGATCGGCCTTAGTGCAACGAAAACACCAAATCCGGATGCTTCATGGATTAATGACAAATCCTGGAGTGAAATATGTCGACTATCTACATTGACGGCGTTCACAGATATTGATAAAGTGTTCAGTGAAAACGCAAACGACTGGAAGCGCATATTCGAGAGTCCCACCCCGCAGGACCTCTCTCTTCCGGGCAAATGGAAGGACACGTTAAACCCCTTCCAAAAACTTTGCGTTCTTCGTACTTTGCGTCCGGATAAGATGATTGCCGCTATAACTTTGTTTATAATCGAGAAAGTGGGAAATCGGTTTGTTGAACCTCCACCATTCGATCTAAGTAGTAGCTACGCTGACTCAAATCCTTGCGCCCCACTGATATTCGTACTTTCACCTGGGGCGGATCCTATGACGAGTCTGCTCAAATTTGCAGAAGAAAAGAGGATTGGAGGTAATCGCCTGAATTCCATTTCACTTGGGCAGGGACAAGGTCCGATCGCCGCAAAAATGATCAGCGCAGGTGTGAACGAAGGATCCTGGGTGGTCCTTCAAAACTGTCATCTTGCGATCAGTTGGATGTCTAGTCTTGAAAAGATCTGCGAAGAACTTTCGCCGGAATCTACACATAGGGATTTCCGCCTGTGGTTGACCTCGTACCCTAGCGACAAATTCCCCGTAACATTACTTCAGAACGGAGTAAAGATGACGAATGAACCGCCGGCAGGCTTGCGCGCGAATCTGCAAAAATCATATATGAGCGATCCACTGAATGATAAAACCTTCTATGAAGGATGTAAGCAGCAGCAAGTTTTTGAGAAGATGCTATTTGGCTTGTGCTTCTTCCATGCAATGGTACAAGAACGAAGGCAATTTGGACCAATAGGATGGAATATTCCGTATGAAGTGAGTATCATGCTCTAAAAGCGCTGGGTACTGTGATCTTTCACTGACAATAAAACAGTTCAATGATACAGATCTCAGAATATCCGCGCGACAGTTACGAAATTTCCTCAGCGAATATGACGACATCCCGTACGATGCACTTGCGTACTTGACCGGTACGTAAGACTATATGATTCCTTGCAGCTTTCCATGCTGAATGCTATGACTAGGCCAATGCAATTACGGTGGACGAGTGACCGATGACAAGGACCGACGCTGCTTGATGACATTGCTCGATCTCGTGTATAACCCAGGCATCCAAAAGGACAATTACAGCTTTTCCCCAAGCGGTGTCTATCATGTTCCCTCGACAACAAGCCATGCCGGGATCCTAGACTATATCAAGAATCTCCCATTAGAGGCCAGACCCGAAGTGTTCAACTTACATGAAAACGCCGACATTACGAAAAGCCAAATGGACACGGAAAACTTCTTTCGCTCGATAATGCTAACCCAGGGACGAGCTGACTCTGGTGGCTCGCGATCAACAGAACAAATAATTTCTGAAGTCGCTACCGACATGCTCGCTAGATTACCACCTGCGGTGGATATCCAGCAAGTCTCCACCAAGTATCCCGTGAGTTACATGGAAAGTATGAACACGGTGTTACTTCAAGAAGTGATTCGATTCCGAAATTTAACGGAGGTCATTCGCGAGAGTTTGATCAACATACAAAAGGCTATTAAGGGTTTAGTGGTCATGTCCTCTGATCTGGAAGATGTGCTACAGAGCATCCTGGTTGGCAGCATACCTAAAATGTGGGCAGGAAAATCATACCCCTCCATGAAACCTCTCCCGTCCTATTTCAACGATCTCCTGCAACGGCTAACATTTTTCCGGAAATGGATTGACGAAGGACCGCCAATCGTCTTTTGGCTCAGTGGGTTCTTTTTCACCCAAAGTTTTCTTACGGGATGCTTGCAAAATTATGCCCGGAAGTACACCATTCCCATCGACTTGTTGACGTTTGAGTTTCAAGTACAGCCTACCCGCAGTGCTGGGGTACGCCCGGAAGAAGGAGCGTACATCAATGGAATTTTTTTGGAAGGGGCTCGATGGGATATTGAAGAGAATTCAATTGTAGAGAGTTATCCCAGGGTTCTTTATGATGCATTGCCCATTATTTGGTTGAAGCCAGGAGAGAAATCAAAATTTGAGTCGAAAGATACCTATGATTGTCCGGTAAGTCGCCGCGGCAAACTCGCCTTGCTGCCATCCTCTTCTAACATAATGCGATAACTGCAGGTGTACAAAACTAGCGCGCGAAGAGGAACGTTGTCAACTACCGGGTAATATATGCACATGTCAGTAAAAGAGCAATGAGTCGTCCGCTGACGGAACTTTTACACAGGCATAGTACAAATTATGTGATGTCCATGCGGATACCAACGAAAGCGCCAGAAGAGCAATGGATAAGAAGAGGTAAGATTAGATTTATAGACCCAGTTCACAATGTCGCTTGCTCACAAAACCACTGCACTGCAGGAGTGGCTGGCTTACTCCAACTTAACGATTGATAAGAGAGCCTGAAGCAGACTAATTGTTGCCTATTCTTGTATTTACGATTTGAATAAATATGTCTCTAACCAGTCGGACTGCTGGTAGAAGCCATCTGGAGTCTTGTACTTGAATAACCTCGTTGTCACAAACCCCTAGGAATACCGCGCGCACAAACACGGCATGTATATACAGCTAAATGGATGAAATTCATCTGGAGTCACTAAGCTAGCTATCTGCTTCACCGTTGGTGCCTTCAGCCAGCCGATGAGAGTCTACTGTCTCAGATATCCGAATTTCGTCACTTTCCTGGTCTTTCTCTCTTTTCTGGGTGCGCTCCTTCTGTAAGCGTCTGACTAAATCGGTATAATCCGACTTCATCTTTTCACGGTAAGGCACTCCTATTTGATGGCCAGGTGTTTTTAGCGTTTGGCGCTCGGATGACCTAAGTAAGGTAGTAGTAGTGCGTACCTGCGTAAGTCACACTCTCGTGTAGTTCATTCTTAATGCTGCTTGTCACGTCCGTGATGCGTGCCTCAATATAGTGCAAACGTCGCATAAGCTGTTCGCGTTCTGCTGCTTCTTTGAGACGTGCTTCCGAAGAACCCTCATATCCTTTGCGAAAGAATCGGCTATCGGCATGGTATTAGATGTTTTCAATCGCGTGACGCAGACTCCGTTTAAAAACTCACAGTGGATCCGAGGCTGTACGCTCAAAGGCTAAAATCTCATGCAAGACACTCTCTCGTGCAATAATGTGTTCGGAGGCAATCTTCCATAGCCGGATAGCCTAAGGAAGTAATATATGAATGAATACTGGTGCATTCAGGTATTATCCGCACTAGAGTTAACTGTTCACCGTTTCTAATTTGGGCGCAAACCGATGGCCTCCGTACTTTATTGCCATGTCCAGTTTCTGATCTGCCGGCATTTTAAGTGTTACCCAAAGAGCTTCCAATTCGTTTTGCATTCGGTGGATATCTACAGAGTCTGGCCTCCCGGCAGAGTGTTTTATATCCGCCGTCTTTGGGGTAGTGGGCGTTTTTGATCGTTCAGGTAAGTTTGTGGCGACCACTTCCCTTGAAGACCTGTATGAAAGACATCAGAATTCTTGATGACTATGGGGAAAGCAAGGGTAGTCATACCTATCTTCTTCGTCATCGTTGGCTATTGCATTGTTCATTGGTGGAACGTCAACAGGCTCTTGGCCGGATGGCGCTGGCTGGTTGATGAACGCAGCATTGTGAAGTTCTTCCATGAAGTCCAGAATCTTGGGGTTCCATTCGCCCCTCGAGTAGGACAGCATCTGTCGGCGTTTTTCTGCCCTCTCCCTCCTCTCGTTTTCAATTTTCTTTCGTTCTTCCTCGGCCCGAGCAGCTACCTCTGCTTCCTCTTGTGCCCTTCGCAGGGCTTCCACGTTTTCATCCTCCTTATACAATAAATCGAATACGAAATCGGTAGTTTTCGTTCGAAGAAACTCTAGATAGTCTTGAAAACAAATGTCACTGAAAGCTTGGCGACTACGCTTCTCAACGTCAAACGGTATATAACCGCCGTAATTGTATTGGAAAGCACCGTCATATCGTGAGGAAACCGTTTTACGCATGGCTGCCTCACGATTTCGAATGTACTCGTCTGCTGGCATGGATGGGCGTTTTGCATCTTCGCGCGTTCGCAACCGTACGGACGGCACAGATGCTCGACCAGTTATTGCGGATGTGGTGGTTGGAGCTGCGGCAGCTGGTTTCGCATGAAAGAGCGGTCGAATGAGAGCTGGGTCGGTCAGTCCTTGCCATGCGTAATTTACGGGGCCCTCTACATCTATTGGAGCTGCAGGACAAGCAAAACTATCCTCAGGGGCCACTGATTGTCGAATGTAAGCAAGCGCTCGCACCCACACGACACATTGAACACCTACAGTCATCTGGCTCCAAATGTGATTGGTCCAATGTTTTCATTATCTCGTCGTACAGTTCTTCGACTTCCTTGTATCTCGTCAGCTTCTCATCTGAAGTCTGTATGAGTATCGTATCTGCAGTCCAGTCAATGCTCGCAAAAGGACAAACCTATGATGTTGAGCATATTGTTATTCACATCACTTCCAAATTCGCTGACAGCGGCTGCTGGTTCGGTTGCCAGAGTGATGAAACCTTTCGGTATCCTCTCGGACACATGTGACTGGACCGGTCTCATTATTTTCTAAAGGGCTGTGTTCTCAGAGTATGCAACTTTCGCTAGCAAAACACGCGAAGTACCTTTTCCTCTTCAAACATTTTGACGGCGCACGGTGCATTCTTTTCAGACGGAGGGGATGGAGGTAATGACTGTGTAGTAGTTGCTTTAATTGATATTTCGGCTCAATGGACCCGGTTAACATCACACTCTTACCACTGTGTCGAATATACTATAATCAAAATCAGTTAAATGTCGTTTACGATACGTACTTAATGGCAAGTATCGAGTCCTCGGAACAGAAATCTTGAGACAATGTTGTAAGCCCAAGGATTATGAACACAAAAGGCAGACGGTCCCACCTCTTCCTTGAGGTCCATCTGTCGGCGGAAAGTTGACAGACCCGTATGTCCTTGCAAGAGAGGATTATCTCCTTCTGCCAAATGCAACGCTGCGCTGTCTTGGGCATCATCCTCAGGGTAGCTCAGATCATCCGAAAATGCTTCCTCATCCTCTACCGCTTCAGCGGAAAGTTCCCATATTCTTCCTTTGTTTATATGAGTTGTGGAAGGAAGCTCAACAATTTCTTCCGAAAGGAGACTGGGTCGATGGCCATTCACAGGTACGAGAGTCTTTCGTCTCGATTCCAACTGTGTCGAGGATCGTCGTGTTGAACGTCTCAATAACTTTTGTATATCATTGGGTTCATTCGACGCAGCCGATATCGATGATTGCCGCATGGAGCGACGAATTAGTTCGGTCTGGTGTTTTCCAGTAACAACTGGCGCCTCGAGCTTGGGAATTGAGTGTGTAACTCTTTCTAAGGCATCCTTCACCTAAAACCATCGTGTCGCAAGGTTATTACACGAAGCAACGAACACTGTCGAGCAATTACCTCTTGGACTTCCACCTTCAATGGGTCTCCAGGTCGGAGAAGGCTTGTATCGTGAAGTGTTTGACCCCCTTCTGTATCAGCCAACGCTTCTTTCATTATTTTTTCAGTGTCTATTCTACATTTCAGTTCATCAGACAGGTATTTCAGTCGTGGACATCATGATGGTCCTGCTCACCGGCGATTAAGCTCCGTTCTGAAAAATGCTCGCAGTCGCCCACTATTCACAGTCTGATCAAAGATGCTTGCATGCTCCATCTCTAAGAGGAGAACGTCACGATACTATTACCAGTTAACTAAATTATGAGGACTTACTCTCTTTCTTGCGCCGACAACTTCGCAGGACGTCATCTTTCACCATGCCTATATGACTTATAACGCTGATGGCAACAATGCGGTTCTGAGTCGGCGTCAGTTTTGATGCAATAAAATCTTGTACTTGATTATATCGTGCTGCCAATTCAATAATCAACGTATTTTCCTGGTACAAAGGGGTCATCGGCGAGCGATACAGTTGGAGGCATGATAACTCTCTATTTACCAGGCTCTCTCGTGCCTCTGGCGGAAGCCAGGTAACATTTTCCATTTCAGCCACCATTCGCTTTAGATGTGAGTTAATCGTTCCCATGCCTTCTGTCACCCGTATGCTGCTTTCTGCATATGACAAAGATTTTAGCACAGGGAAAGGCCTCGACTAATTAGCTAAGAAAGATACCAGCAGCTGTAGGCGGTGCTTGGCTGATTGGATTTTTGCCTAGCATCTCTTTCTGCATGGATATCAGCTCAAAGCGCTTATAACGACGAAATTGCAAATACTGTTTACTTACATCTACTCTGGCGAGGGGCTTCAGGGCGAGCTGCTGATACCCTGACTGTCCTAACATCTTTCGGAATTTCTTCCTCATGACACTTCTAGGAATTTCTGTGGTTGGGACATCCGTCACTGACAGAATCGACTGCCTCCCTCGTTGAAGCACACGCAGTTGCTTTCGAACAACATCTGTATGCTCGGCTTTCTCCGCCGCCTTCCTAAAGCAGGCAGGAAGGTGCTGCAACTCGCATGGATCAAAAAGTGACAAAATCCTGCCTTCTTGCAGGAGATGTTGGTTGCTTTGCACATCATGCATGGTTGGACCTTGTCAATGGTCAAAAGAGTAAGAGCTCAGTGAGAAGTCCGAGCTTGTTACTATCACGTAAGCATAGCATATAACCATTTTCGGATTTATTACCAATGAGATATTGGATTGATCGTTCTCGCCCATTTCATGCAAACAGTCGCAAAGGGCTGTTTGGCTGTGCACCTTCTGTGGTCCAAATGATGCACAGAACACCAATGCGATGTTGGACGTGGCTCGATACCAAAAGAGCCTGCTGATAGGGAACCATGATCACGGATAAACATGATCGACGCACGGAGACGTCGTAGAGATTTAGAGACATGTTAGCTGTAACCACAATTGGAAAAGGTAGGTAATACTGGATTCGGAAATAACATCTTACAGAGCACCAAATGCTGGCTATGACCATTTGACGCCAATTAACCGGCGAAAATGATATTTCGTTGAGATGTAACCTTTACGACAAGCCCCCCCTTGCTACAAGCTCTTCACATTACAGTTTTGATGTGATTAGTCTACCATAAACCCACCCAGAACAGCGCCCTCGCGCAATCATTTGTTCAAATACTTGTGAAGCGGCTTGATGCGGGCACGCTTCGACAGACCCAATCGCAGCGGCAAGGCATTAATGCAGGGGATTGGGCTTTCCGCCGTTCTTGACGCACTATGGGGAGGTGGTACAGGTGATATTATTGCACTTGTGGCCAATCTTGAATTCTCGGAGGGAGATTGCTCCTTATCAGGTGATGCGGCCTTTATTCCAGTCGCATCGTGCTGATCTGTGGATATCGGTTGTTTCGCACGCTTCTCAGATTGTAGCTGTTTCTGACTCTGCGGATATGTACTAAGGTTGCTTGACGATGTCCTGTTTGAAGAAGATGATTTTCTTTTGGATGCAGACTTGGTATCTCGCGTGCGAGTGGGACCCGGAGGCTCAGCCCTGTCTTCACTAGTTCCATGGCGTTTACAATCCGCTGCGGCATGATTGTCTGATCCAAACATGTTCTGGCGCAAGGTACTGTCTTTCCCATTGATAGTCGATTCTACTTGAAGCGATCATGTCAACATGATGACAACAACCCCGTCCCAACTTACTGTAGTAGGCTCACCAATTTGCTTAACACTATGATGCTCAGACCCCGCGGTCATTAATGTATTGGCATGATCCGATAATGGTTTTGGTGATTGCTGTAGCTGTTGTGGTCGAGATGTAGGCAATACGGAAGCAAGATGAGGGAGAACTTGCACATCATCACTGCCGCAAAGTTCGGGAGTGTCTTTCATGGACAGCTGAATAGCCTTTTGAAGGTCTGCTTGTTCCTTACGCTCCTGTCCGGCACCGTTGCTTGAGTCTTACATATCTCCACCGTAATTTGAGAAGAACAAACCTTCACACTAAGGCGTTTATTTTCTGTCCGACACTGTTCCGCTGAACTGGAGCATTCTTCATGGGTAGCTGATGTTCGCTTCTCAATGAATGTCTCAATAGCAGAGAACCGGAATGTTTAACTCTTGAAGGCGCACCAGAAGTTTTTTGCTTCTTTGCAGCATTGGTCGATGTCGAGTCCTGTTGTCGTCGTGATGGATGAGGATGCTCCCTCTTGTCGCAATCCAGCGATATGACCTCTGCATAGTTCACCGCCTTTCGAGTTCGCTGTGGGCGGCTCATAAGTTACCTTGTTTTTCCTTGGAATGTGGGGTTGTTTGGGAGAGATGAGGACCGCAGACGGTTGAACCGCGTTCTCCAAGCCACCTGCCTCATGGCAACCTGCAGGGCAGCTTCCAAAGGTGT
Organism: Spizellomyces sp. 'palustris'; assembly: GCA_006535965.1. NCBI lineage: Eukaryota > Fungi > Chytridiomycota > Chytridiomycetes > Spizellomycetales > Spizellomycetaceae > Spizellomyces > Spizellomyces sp. 'palustris'. Next base: position 138,508 of record QEAR01000016.1, on the reverse strand, counting down.
GGGTCCGTAATCACCGCGCAACAAAATGCCCACCTGCGATCACTTTTACAAGGCACTGCTGACTTGTCTCCTCAAATCTCCGTGCGTAGTAGAGCAGCGAAACACACCTCGCGAATGTTTGAATCCGAAATATGACGAAAACAGCGTATCTCCGGAATGTCGGCTAGCCCAGCGGGCGTATGTCGAGTGCAAAACGTCAATAGTGAGTGTCAAGGCGCTATTGGTGTGCATGCTATCAGAACGATGCATAATGAATATATCTTTAGATGAATCCACGGAAACGGTTCAGGGGACCGTATGGCGGAAGACCACCAAAGGAAGAAGACGAAGAAGAGATTTAAGAAACGAATGGAAATCTGAACATCTGCGAATCTAGTGCATGGACAGTGACCAATGGTTAGCGATCTATATTGACTGACTGACTGGCATGTCATGTATATCTTTGGAGCCCTGACATCAAAATCCAGCTGAGGAGCTCAGGCGACAAAGCTTGTGGAGCCCAAACGGCTAGTGGGAACGATGTTGCTGAGGCGCAGAGTGCGGTTCAACCACAAACACACTGGGAACATGCCAGTCCTTTAGAATACATGGATCTATTGTAGGCCTGCTTCATCAAAATAGGATATTATGGTTGTAATCTTGTAATAGTAGTGATGAAGCTTCTGATCATACGCTCGCGTAAGCGTGGCTTGCAACGGAGAGGCGTCTTGCCGCCCGTTGCTTTTATCCGTACCGACCATCTTTTACTCCCTCATTACAGTCCCTCTTCTGTCGCCGACCAGCAACCATGCTGGCCGTGTTCACTGATTATAGACATGAGCCAATTTACCCAGAGTCTTATCATCATCCGCTGAATGTACTATGGTTCTGTCAATCCCTTGCAGCACTCCTCCAAACCCTGCGAACGCGACGTTTTCTCCCTTCCCCGAAGCCTCCCCAGAACTCGCTTCTCACAAACCAATTCCGCTTGCACCTCATCACTCACACTATCTTCTACATCCTCGAATTGGTGTTCACGGACATGATGCATAGTTTCACCAGCATGGCTGTTCACCACGCATTTGGCATGCTCATCTTTGGGTGGTTGTGGATAGAGTGGGAAGGTATGTCCACCGTAGTTTTGATCCCGTTTGTGCTGCATGCCTGGTTTTGGGTATGGAGCATCGGGACGAGTTGGATCTTGCTGAGTGTCTATAATTGGGCATTCCTTGCGGTCGGAATGGCTCTCTTTGCCAACAATACTGTGTACGCCGTGAATTATGGACGAAAAATGGTCCCAATATCTTGGATCGGAGTGCCGCTCTTGTCTATAGTTGAAGTAGGTGTGAATGCGTTCACGTATTGTTGGAGTTACTGGGGGTATTATTGTCCAGAAGTTAGGCCACGAGGCTGGCGAGAGGCGTTCATACTGGTCGGTGGAATAACGGCCATCCTGGCGGCTTGTGTTTTGGCTAGTGTCCTGACGACAATAAGGCTGATGTCAGGTGCGAAAATCAAGGTAGCATAGAATTCTATAGTTACAGATAGAGCTATAAAATAGATAATAAATATTGTCCGGGCGTTCTGCGAAAATGCATGTGTGTCTCTTTGGAGTACAAGCAAAACATGTTTAACACGCTAACGGCTATGTGGCTGGGTGAGAAGAAAGTGAATGCGTCGGTTTGCTAAGATTCTGTTTGCCGTTGCCGTTGCATCAGTGTTTCCTTCAAAGCTCGTATCCGCCTTTCTATTGATTCCATATCTGTCTTCTAGATAGGACATATGTTAGCGATACTAAACGCCGCGCCATTGACACCGGTAAACCAACCTCAACGCCAGATGTACCCTGCCCGTTCTCCTCTCCAATTCCAGCGTTACGATTACCGTCCAGTGGCCCACTAGAGCTGCGGGTGCCGGCCCCTTGCACAGTCCGAGAATTTCCTTTCGCTCCCGCCATCGATCGAGATGTCCGCCCACGACTTGAAGTCGGTAAGGGAGGTACAACTGAGGCATGTAGGTCGCCAGTTGCTGTCCGTGTTACGACGGTCAACGGTGGTGGCATCTGTAAGACAGGATGCTCATGCTATGTCATATTAGTCCTGTTCGTTACAGTTATTACAGTGGCATTTTGATTGCTCACCGATTGTCTGTTTGGCTGGTTAAAGAAAAACGCCGCCCACGCGGGGTAGTCGGCTTCCAATTGTTGTAACCTGTCCTCAAGTGCCTTTATTCGCTGATATGCATCCAAGGGTGTTCGAGAAACTGCACAGAAAGAGGCTTAACGTGAATCTGACGTGTGATGCCTCCCTGCTCTATTATATACTCACCGAATTCAACATTGAGGTGTTCCTGTACATTCTTGATACGCTCTTCAATCCCGTCAAGTGGTCGAGACGAGGTATCGTCATATTTAGCCGGTCTTTTGCCTGCAGGATCTCGGTGTGTTGATCTCTCAAGAGGACCAGATTGATTATGAACAACATCTAGCTTCATTTGCACCGTCCGATTCAGTTGGGCGGCATCAACCCGAGCGCAAGTGCCTTTTAAGTTCGGAATCGATAGATAAGCGAATCTTCGTATTGATACAGGGGCCGATTCAAACTAGCCTTCACCCTCTTCAGCTGCTTTTGGTTTTAGAAATTCCTTTCTGTTACTCGCATTGATTTGTGCACGTTTCGTTTCGATAAAGTTTTGAATTCGTTTATCCATCTATTTCGATCATCAGGACGAGATGGGCCTTCTGTACTTGCAGCTGACAAAATGAACCTGCCAAAAATCAATCACCCACCTCTGCTTTATCTGCTCGGATTTGCACAAGTTCAGGATCCAGCCGGGCAGCTTTCGCGTCTCGTTCGTCCAAATCTGTGCGCGGACAGACCCCCTTGTTGGATATACTACGGAAAACTCCTAACCGCTATTCACTCACCTAAAAGTTCAGCCTCTTGCTTTCGTTTCATAGGAAGTCCATTTATTTTTTCAATATTTACTGGGTGCTCGCCAGGTTCACTTGCTCGAGCGGATAGCTCCAAAAAGGCGGATAGGATGGCGTTGGTTTTGATAGCGGTCAAAAATACACACAAGGCATCTGGTGGAGCGACATGTCTTGGTCGTTGGTCAATCTGCAGAGCTGCACCTTCCGACGGGGCAATAGCCAAACCTATTGGAGAAAGTATATTATTAGAGAATAATTAAACATGTTCCGCGAGCTGTGAGTTGGACATACCTACACTCCCAAGAAAGTCGCGTACAGCACCGAGAACTGCATCGGTTGCGGTCTCACAAATGTCGACGTTAGGAGTTGAAGAGGAAGGGGGCTGTCTATTCTGCACTATGGGTTGAGCCTCTGCATTGTCTATTTGAGGCGTGCTGTCGGAATGTGAGCCCATTGTCAAAAGCTCCTCCTGGCCAGACGGACTTTGAGCGCTGCTGACGTGGAGCTCATTTGGTGAGTCATCCTCGACTGGAATACAAAGGACTTGGGCAACGATTCCTTTCACCTTGCGCTTCCCATTAGAAAGCTACAAACAACCATGACGTTGCCTTACTTTGAATTTTACCCAGTGCCAGGCTTTGAATCGGGAAAGCTTGCCGGGACTACGTTGCTTATGGTACCCCCCATCTCTGTCGCGATTGTGATCTGACTGCCATCCTGATGTATGTCCACTTCTGTAGCCAGGTCCGAACGGACTGGGGAATATCGGCCAGCTGGCTTTGGACCTTTTGATTTCTTCCCTTGATTTGATTAGGGTTGGCTTCATATCCTCTACACTGGTATTGCCTGTATGTGGAAACGAGGACTATGGCAACGAAACGGCTCCGAACACGCTGCACACAAGTTTTGAAGGTACGTGAACTCTGTATTGTGCCAGGATTATCACTCAGACCTCACTTTCTGCTGTAGTATATCAGTCGCGACCAAGTAATACAACATCTATCACTCTCATCCAAATACGATCGCCTGTGATTCCTGTGAGTTCCAGCAGGAAAGAAACGGGTTTGGCACATTACTTAGGGTATATTTCATGCTTGTGATCAGAAAAAGGGGGTGCTCTTTTCAAAATCCTTCGCGCACTGGGCCCAACAGATGGCTTTTGAGTCGGTAGTACTAGTAACAGCAGCAGACGCTGGTCGGCGCGTGGATGGGCAAATTCGCAGCGACCGATTACGGTTCATCTCCACCTGCGACAAACACGCTCACGCGGACCGTCTACAGCAGCTGGGATTCCCGAAATTGGAAGCGAATGAAACAAAACATGCATGGGTAGCTAGCGACCTGGCAAGTCCCATACCCCCAGGAGCTGGTGTATCACGGTTCATTTTTGATGAGCTTCGGGACATTAGTGTTCCATTGTTGACTCTGATTTGGTTTGCAATTGAAGGAGGTGAGACATGGCTTATTTTTTGTCATGAAAGAGACATGACATAACACCAACTGCGTTTAGACAACTATCAAGACGCCCTCCAGCTTGCGTCGGCGGTCAGATCCTTGGTAAATCAAGGGGAAGGTGCGGCTGGGCGCAATGCTTTTCCTAAAGATTCATGAAGCTTAAACTTTTTTAACAGATGATTCAGAGCGGAATACATGGAAAACTCCATTGTCGTGGAAGGGACTGTATGGCAATGCAATGTTCACGAAAGCCCTGTTCCAATAAAATGGACCAGCGGCTCGTCACCCCTGTGATGACATCTCCAGATCCTGGTTCTCCGTCACCATGCTAGTTGCTCTTCAGTATTGGACTGCAAAGATAACTTATGTAAACCGTCTACGTAGAGGCAAATTGGTTGTGGTATGGCTCCTATCATCGCAGCGGGTCATATTCAGCCAGCAGCCTAGGTTTTGCGCTCCTTAATCCATTCCGGCTGAGTCTGGGATGTCTGCTCGTATGTACATCAGGTCCGTGGACCAGCTGCCTGGTTCCAAATAGTATGCTGTGCTTGTCAATTTACATGCCACTTTGCCGGAGATTATGTACAAATCAAAGCAGATCTCCCAACGCTTTGTCAACTCTATCTACAAGTATTGCCAAGAAGCTTGTCACGCTTCTATTTTTTGACTTTCAGCTTCAATTTTAGACCCTTCGGAGGTGCTCCAGCGCTTTCCGCGGAAGGTGTGGTTTCAGCGGCAGATTGGGACTTCGTCTTCTTGCGCTCGGAAGTTTCGTTGGCTGTCTTCTTGCGTTTTACAGCTCCGGGTGCGCCCGCACGTTCCTGACGGTACAAGAAGGTAATTCAGTATGGTTTCCGCGGTCTCATACACACCCATCTTGTCTTACCTGTGGTGTTGCCGATGACTCCGAAAGTGATCGTTCCTCCAAAGCCGGATTGGCTTTCTGCTTTTTGTCCTTCACCTGACCCGCGTCATCCTTTTCTCTCTTGCGCTTTTTGCTGCCTTGATCACCCTGATAGCAATTCATATTCCATCAGACAAGCACCAGTGCGTCGTGATCGCAAGGCTTCACACTCACTGCTGTGTCACCCGCTGGCGCTTGCTTTTCCACCAGAGCTTTCCATTCCTTTTTGAAAAACTTCTCCAATGCCACACCGCAATTGTGTCCGTAACTGGTTTTCGCATTATAAAGATAGCAGTTGGCGAACAATTGCGTCACATCGGCCTCAAATTCAGCAGTGCTATTATACACGTGCTGATCCAGTTTCGTTTGCATCGTCTGCAAATCGATCGGCGTTTTGATCTTGGTGTAATAGTCGGGCAACACATTCGCATCCACAGGTTCCAAAAAAATTACGGCACTGGTATGCTCACGCAGCAATTTCAGCATCTTTTGGATGATCTGTTCTTCTGAGGATGACAGTCCAGGGCGTGCTGGTTCCGGTTGGGGCACCGGTGATGAGCTGCGAGAAGGAGGCTTCTGTCCCTCTCGTTTAATTTGTAACGGGGTACTTTCGCGACTCCCCCCTGGAAGTGATAGAGACTTCCAGTCCTTTTTGAAAGCAGCTTCAAGCCCTTTACCTTGCTCGTACACCCAGTCCCCTTATCGCAAAATATTAGCAACCATCCCAACAAGAGTGTTTCGCTGGTGCGTCTGATGTGTAACTTACCAGGTAGATTGAACCTGAAACAATTGCTGAGCATAAGGTTCACATCATCGCGAAATTCATCGCTAGCTTTATATTCGCCACTTTCCAGCTTTTTCTGGACAGTACTGAGATCCATTGGCCGCTTGATAATGTCAAAATACTGGGGGATGTTTAGCGCAACAGGATCAACAGGCTGGAGGAATGCCTGCGCATTTGGATGCCGCTGCAGTTTCTTGAGAATTCTCGCGCATGCCTTTCCGTCCGATGTCGACTTCAGTGGAACACCTCGGTTCTCTTGGTGGCGGGAGTCGGATGTTACTCGGGGGGACGGTTCCACCACATTGGCAGAGACTTGGAGGGATTGGGGCCTTCCTTTAGCGACACCACTGGGAGCTGACCCCGCAGAGCCTGTTTTACTTCGCCCCCACTCTCGCTCAAAGATAGCTTCCAGATCCTTGCCTTGAATATAGACAGGTTCCCCCGGCCGATTGAACGTGAAGCAATTGGTGAATATAAGCCGCACGTCATTTTCAAATTGCTGAAGCGTTTTGTAATTTTTATTCCGAAGATTTTTCCGGACAGTGAGCAGGTCCATTGGTTCTTTGACAATTTCAAAATAGTCAGGATAAAGCACCCTGGACACAGGTTGTAGAAATGGCCCTGCCGATTGAGTGGCACTTTCCATCCGCACAAGAGCACGTTCGCACCGTGTCGCATCGGTAGCTGATAAGTCGCCCTTACTGCCAGCAGCTACTAACTTGGAATCATTGGTGGCTGCCATTGGTCGCAGTGCGTCTGGAGCCTGCGAACTCTCAGGCCATGTCTTTTCGAAAATACCCAGAAGTGCTTGGCTGTCCTTATGAACTTGAGTGTCAGGTAAATTGAACGTGATTGCGTTGTTCAGCATTAATCGGACGTCAGCCTGGAACTCCGCGGGGGTAGAATAGGCATTTTGGTCCAGCTTCTTTTTTATGGTCGAAAGATCCATGGGCTTCTTTATTATTTCGTAATACGTGGGTATATTCAAGGCGACTGGATCCACCTAAAGGGCCAAGCGCGGACAGCCATTTTAGTGATTCTTTTCAAGAAGATCTGATCCTCTGTTCTTCAATAACACGCTTACCGGAGCTCTAAACCAATGAGACAGCTCGTGACTGTATAAGAATCTCCATGTTTTCCTGCATCGTCGCATATCGTTCACGGATAAAACGGGCTTCGAAATTGCTGGGGTCGGCAATATTGATCGCGAAGGCGGTGCTGGTGGGGTTGGCGGAAGCGGTGCTGGTGGTGACGACGGCCGAGATATTCTACTCGCTTTGGTTTCCGTCACTGCACTTGGAATGCTAGGAATCGTCGTACTCTGCATTTTGTCCTCCTCCGTCGCCCTTCTCTGCATATCTAACGCCTCTGGTACCACAGACTCCTCGAAGAAACCTTCCAGTTTCTTCGCTTGCCTATGAACATTGCTTTCTTCGAGATTGTATTCATAGCAGTTTTTAAAGATCTGGCGAATGTCCATAAACAAGCGGCTTAGGTCGTCCGCGTAAACGCCTGCCTGCAGGTTTCTTCCCGCCGTTTGGAGATCCATAGGCTTTTTGATGACTTGATAGTAGTGTGTATTGGCAGGGTCAACGGGAAGAATGAAGGACGCGGATGATGGATGATTGCGGAGACGTGTTAGCATCCCTTCTCCAATACTTTTAAAAACGGGATCAGGCTCCTTCAAAATTTCCGGAGGTAAAGGGTTTGGTCGCAGAAACACTGGCTTCGTGTCCTCTGTTCGTACACGCGGTGGTGTGGGCTTACTCGATGATTTAGGCTTTGATAACGAGTCTGCGACTGTCATATAATTATCTATCTTGTTACCCGTCCAATGTGGATCAACGTAATCTTACATACCATTTTTGATTGTAACCTTCTTCACCGCAGGCGGAGCTTCTTCATCACTCGCGCTCTGTAACTGATGCATTAGTGTTACGCCAATCGCCACATTCAAATTAACTAGTCGTACATCGTCTGCCGGCTTCAAAGGCATTTTGATCCTCAATTTGGGTACTACTGGGCCACTACTGGCCGCTAATGGCTCTTCTGGCGCTGGATCGTACAAATATTCGCAAAATCGCAGAAGATATGTGCGCACCCGGTGATCGAGCGCCTCATTGGAACTATTTTCCAACATCAAATAAGAGTGAGTTCAATTAATACGACGAGCTCAACAAGATAGGTTACATACTTCATCAAATGCCACACTGTCTTCGCTATGTCTTGTCTTTGAGAGAGCTTGAATCTCATATAGTCCCATATATTTTGGCGGTTGCCATGGCCATTGGTTAGAACGCCGCTATTTAGGAGCACTCCGTTATTCCCTGGAGTTGACACTATCGACCCCTTGGTCTCTCCGGTGATGACCCCAATAAATTCAGCCAGTGCCTTCGCCACATGATACCGAATATAAGGGGCCGCATCGTCCGCGACCAGTCTTAGCAACCATTCAGCAATTTCGGGAATTGAAAGCCCGCCTAGAACTACAAGTGCATCGATCGCTATGATCCGTACGTACAGGAAGTTGCCATATCTGGATTAAGCAAGGATATAAGTATATTGACCTGCCTGCAGCTACGGATTTATCTTCACCTTGCGTGCTGAAGGAATAGAGGCATATCGACCGGTATAAGAGTAGCAAGCATCCACTTCAGCAATGTCTACGAAAGGAACGAGTCACCATATTAGTATGAAGATCACAAAAATATGCCGCATGATATCATACCTCCAAACACGCGGCGGTCACAGCGTTGTGATACGACGGCATTAATCGGTCCAGGTTCCTATAACGGTGAACTTCGCGCAGTGCTTCCCTGAACAAGGGTATATTCGCCGCCGTAGCATTCGTGCTTCCCATCGCGGACGACGGATCCTCATCATCGCTATCGCCACCAAAAGAAAACTCTTCCACGGTCCCATCGCCAGGAGGGATAGCAACTACTGGGCGTTTTCTGACTTGTCTGGCAGTAGGCAGAAATGAATTTCCAACTGCGACGATTAGGTTTGCTACAAAGTAGTTATCCGAAAACTAGGACATACAATCAGTTAAATTCAGCATGTCGAGAACAATCGCAAAGGGAGGTTTTGCTTACGGAATTGCCAGTATTATCGTTGAATTTTAGCAGGGCCAGGAGAAATCGGCGACATTGGATGGGTGCTATGTCGTCTAACTCGCGAACAGTAGCAATCGCCGAAATCAACGCCTGACCATTACATTTTTTTAAATAGGTGATCAGTTGGTACGGTAACCTGTCAAGCATTGATCGTACCTTCTTAACATAATACTCCTGCATCTCCGTAAAATCGTTGCTCTTCGGCACTACTGCTTCGGGGTCATTTGCATCACCGAAACAGAACTTCTCCCGGAAAGTATCTAATAGTGATCTCACACCGAGAGCACCTCTGTGCTCTGAAGTGCACTGAACATATACGGCCGATTAAATCGCACCCCTACGCATTCAGAAGGAGAACGGATCTTCATACCCTTGCCAGCGCGTACGCGGCTTCCATCCGCAGACCATAATATGCGGTTATATCTCCGACAAAATCACTCAAGACCGAACAAGTGCCTTGTGAAGGTAAGTGATCCAGTGCCTCAATGGCCTTAGAAAGGTAGATCATCTATAAGTTAATTCACAACACATCATCCTGCCGACAAAGCAATCCGCACCTCGTATTGCGCGTTCACATCTCGATCTTTCTGTAACTGGGCTGCCCACATGTAATCTGACTGCTCAAATATCTTTATACAAAGCCATTGGTTGTCAGGGTCTAGGCGAATCCACTCGAACGTCAATCTGACCGAGTTTCATTAGACATTAGGAATCATGGAATGCGAGATTCAATCTCACCTCTCAGGTTCCTCGTCAATCCATTCTATCCGTCCCTCTTCAGCTCTTGTTACATCTTGCGTGCCTTCCTCAGGCCCGCCAGCCTCTGTGCCTTTCTTGGATTTCGCCGTAATAGGTTTTCGTCGAATGCGTTTATATTTCGTATGATATTGAATATCATATTGTTTTTCCAAGTCTTCAATGTGGACTTCAGTATCGTAAGTTCCGCCAGGCTCATGTATTCGTATTGTGAACGGACCCTGCAGTGACAGTGTGTTAATAACAATTGCTACCATAAAGTGTTGTGGTACAACTTACCGTAAACTTTGGAGTGCTTCCGACAATGCCACCATTCGTGTTCTCTTGACGGAACTTGAACTCCACCATCATCTTCTTCCGGTTGAAATTATACTTGAAAGAGAATCGTGGACATCCGCTACCGTATATCCATTGATCAGCAAATGTCTTCAGCTCCAACTTCCCCGTGAGTTTCCTGGCTACTCTGAGAAAATGATGTGTACTAAGACCATTGGGCAGTTCCCCAGCAGCTGCGCTGAGCAAAATTTTGTTGACCATTTTTTGCAGCATCCCCTTGCCCATACGTCGTTCGAGCATATACAGAATTATCGGAGACTTCAGTGACAGAAACTCAGATCGTACCGATGCCCAATCATCGTCCGGATGGAAATGCTGCAACACCAGCGGGTCGATCATGGTTGGCTGCTCATCTGAACTCGGATCATCTGGTGCTACAGTGGTCGGATAAACAGGTGGCTGATTGACATCTAACTCGCATACTCTTTGCATGTCCTGGACGCAACGATGAGCCACTGCCTCCACTTGATCACAAGAATCCTCCGCCTTACCTTTTTAAGTCGAAATTTATACTCATTTTTGCCCAAAAATCTCTCCAGAAACAGCCCCACAATATAGTTGGTTAACCCAACAGTCAACCACGTATCAGCCCTACTTAGTGCATCAATACAATGGAATAATTCGCGGGCAATGTGTGTGAACGACTTACCATGTTTTCGGCACAATGTAGTGTCCAAACCATTGGGTGACGAGTGCTCGACACAGAAGCCGCATGGTCTCATACGTTTGATCAATTATATTATCTTCCAGCAGAAGGTGAGAGCTAAAATCCGGTGATTCGCCAAACGTTGCCCGCGGATTAGCTGATGAAAGCCTTGAGAATCTAGCACGCAGAGTTCGTACCTAAACACAGCCAGAGTTGCACCGACAGCCGCGGGGTTGTAGGTGTCCTCAAGGAAAACTTGCTTATATGAACCAAAAGGGAATGGTACTCCCAGATACTGTTCAAAAAAAGCTAACGCCTATCGAACCATTTAGTGAACGAAAGCGACAAAAATATTCGTTGAGTGCTAACAGCAAACCTGGGCTACAAAACTGGTCGTATACTCCAACTGCTCACGTCTCCCTGGCAAGCAAAAGGCGTACCCTCCATCACAAATATTACGGTCCCGGATAAAAGCATCGGCCCCTGCCGTATCGACTTCTTCTTGTTCATCTGCGTTCATGTCCTTCGGGACAGTCGCGCTCATCCACTCGGAAATGGGAATACCGTCAAATGGTCCGATCGCGAGCATTATGCTTGCAGGACAAACCGGATTGCTTAGCACGTAGCTGGATATCTTTTTTGTAGTATCCACAGGATGTAGCACTTGCTCATCCAACTCCCCGCTACATAGAACGAGCATCTCTCTGTCGCCTAGCCTCTGACCCGTCTCTTCATCAATTTCGTCGCCGACTCCTCCAGGGCCAAATGTTTCTGGCAACGCGTCACGCAGAGTCCGCGGTGTCACACACTGTATATCCCACGTACAACGTTCTTGATATCGGTCAATACACGGTATCCATAAGCGAGCACTTGAAGTTTGGTTATTCGAGTATAATTGAGGGTATTTCTGTGTAACGCGTATAAGAATTGTACATATATAAAAGGAGCTAACTTAATGGCGTTGCCAAAATTCCTTACGTCTGGCGCTACGAGTGCATCAGGAAGAAAAAAGTGAAGCCCTGACCTGGGCTCAGTTAATGTGAAGGTTACTTGAACCTGAATAGTGGCAAAAGTGGGGGCAGGCGGCCGAGGCCCTGCGCTTTGTTCTATATCTACAAACCGGAGGTTGATGAGCTATCCAACGGGTGACAGCACCGTAGGATCTTACCGGAAGGTTGCGTTGATAGCTCAGATGTGCCGTTCGTCTGTGTGGTCTTCGTCCATATGTAATGTCAGCTTCGAGAGGGACCCAGGATCTTGTCATTAGGGAACAATGCAAATACCTGAATAATGGGCACGGGCACCTGTTCTGGAATGTCAATCACCAGTTCGCCTTCATCGGACTCTTGGAGTGCATAGGTATAGTGTTGCCTGTATTCTGGATGATGGTACGCAGTTTTGCGGGATGAAGGTGGAACGACTGGAGTGAGGGGATCATCGTAAACGTATTTTGTCTCGACTTCATTCACGAGGACTTTTAGGATCTCTATAATCCAGGCACAAATCAATAAGAACGAGCAAAAGATGCATACTGACGAGGAAGTCATCGACATACTCGACTGTCTACAGTTCAGTCTAATTTGAGTTAGGTCGGCAGTCAGTGGGGTTATGTAGAGGATGACGCAGCCCTGTTTAGATAGCGACCATCAGCGGGATTCCCATTGCAAGAAGCTGAGTAAAGCTCATATCAAGCATCTGGAGAGCTTCTCCGGGATACCCACTTTTACGGTGCGTCTTTGAAAGTCGACGTCCAGAACAACGCTCTGGTGACTCGTAAGATTTCGAAAACGCAAGTACAGGAAGAGCAAAGGGCAACCAAGAACCAAAGGGAATACGACGAACCAGAAAAGCTCAGGTTAGAATCTTATATTGTTAAACACCGATGGCGTCGAACCATCACACCATCAATGGAGCTGCCTTGTAATAGGCCCCAGCACCCAACCGCCCTCGTCACCCAGCAATATACTCCAACAAAAAGTGTGTAGATACTTATAATTGGAAAGGTTTTGTAGTCTTCGCTTTCGCCACGAGATCCCCACTTGACACTGTCTTTTGCATGTCGTCATGACTCTTCGCAGGAGCACAGATTGTCATCAGATGTGTTCCAAAAAGCTTTCGCAGGAAACAAGCTGCCAGAGGTGATCTGCGAGAGCATGACCTGAGTCACATGATCTGATCAGGTGACAAGTCCTGCAAGCGCAAGTGTGCGGAAGAGCATTGAGATCTCTCCTAAGCGAGGGACGATGCAGGACCTGGTGCGCGCTTCGTTAACATCAGGAACGCTGTATACGATTGGGGACTTGCTGAATCAGGGCTTTGTAGAACCTAGAGTATCGGGAAGCGACACGGCTCGATTCCGTGATGTTGACTGGTTGAGGACTGGAAAGTTTGGTGGGTAAACATGGCGTTAGTTGACAGGTAGATTGGCGACCATTCAACGTTTGTTGCAATTTTATCCCAGCTTTGACCGGCGCATTGCTGCATGGGCCATTTTTTCTGTATGGGTTTACCAAGCTCGATAGGTTGTGCGGGCAGGCAAGGTCGCTGGGGGCCGTATTTAAGAAATCTGTTGCCGGCCAGGTTTTGCTCTTCCCGCCCTATGTTCTCTCTTTCCTCTCCATGACTGCTCTCTTGGACGGGCAGTCACCGTGGGACCGGATCCAATCCCGCTTTGTTCCAATCATGGTCAATGGCTCTGTTGTCTGGCCGATCGCCAACCTTATCAACTTCCGGTATCTTCCAAGCCAATGGCGTATCGCTTATATCAATATCGTTGGGATTGGATGGAATACGTATCTCAGCTTTAACACTCGACAGCATGCCGGGCGAGCCATCCAAATACCTTCCGATTTACGTTAGTAGCGGAGGGAAGAGCCACATCAGGGCAGTTGTTACATGGATGGTATCGATGGTAGCCGAGCGTCTGGTCCCGTTGGCAGTCATGCGCGTCATTCCACGCTCTCTTCTGCGCCTGACACCAACCCATGCAAATATCAACTGTCCCGAAGTGACCTAACCATTTTGAGATAAAATCTAGAGCGTGTCGCCTGCACCGGGGACGGCATGTCACGTTGAAAATACCGGTGCAGACAAGCGCATATGGCGTCTTCGCATTTATTCCTGATTGTTCAATGAGATAATCCAGACATAGCAGTATATATTTTATTTTGCGTCCCACCCAGCTGAAGAGGACGGTGCTGTAACTTCACATGAACGAATGATTGTATGCCAACCTAGTCTGTCTTGCTGCGGGTGCCTGAACCGGCGCCATCGTTGGCGGAATCCACAGACCCAACGCTGCTCAGTAGGCCCACAACAAAGCTGATACCATAAAAATGAATCATTAGAGACACGTTGGCATATCCATTCGAAACGGCACCTACATTATTGTGATGATCAAGACAAGACTTGTCCAGAAAATAATCTGGAAAGGCCCGCTGATATCCTGATATTGACACGCGTCGCCCGTCCACTTCACTGGTCCACTGAAGCCAGGCCTCGCCTGACCAGCATCGTCAGTGTACTGGTTGCCACACTGACATACGAAGCAGCTTGAACCGTTACGTTGGCCGCACGTGCCATGATTGGTACAGTTTGAAAACGTCCTGCATTTGGGAGGGCATTTCCAGACGTTTAGGCATGTTCGGCATCACGTGAGGGCCTTCTAACTGAGCACTTACGAAATACAATCCGCAAGGGTTGTTGGACACGGTGTCGCTGTAGTAGAAGCACGACGAGAAAGCAATGTCCTTGAAATCTTCGGGGGCACGGTCAAAATCTCGGCCAGCACGTGGCCATCGTGAAGTTCGGTGAAGGAGGATACCATCTAAGTCTGGATGGTTACAATCATGCAGTCTTCAAATGTCGTATAACAGCACCATGATACCTCGCTGATAGCCTTCTTAACCATAGTAGCTCCATTTTCGTACTGAGCGGATCTTTCCCCATATCTGTCCCGCAAGCGGGACAAACCGGAGAAAGTTACTGCAATAAAAGAGGGTACATCGATCGGCTTTCCCGCGCTTGCCACCCGCTGTACTTTAAATGCCTCAATGAGGCTCGTTGCGAATTCGACTTCCGCCTGCAGGGCAGAATGAGCGTTGCGACCTCTCGATTTACAGAACATGCTTCTTACCATGAGATGCATATCTTCCTGTAAAGGCGGAGTCAATAATTAGACATCAAGAGATCTAGCAAATCAGAGTGCATGTGGCGCGTCACATACAGGATTATTACTGTTTAAAGATTGCGCACTCTCTCCAAACTTCTCAATCGCGTGGGACCTCATGTCTTCATAGAGAGTTTCGGAAATCGCAGTTAACGTCTTTCGAATGCTTGATGGAAGCTTAACTTGCGCTGACACATCAACCCTCTATTCCATTTTGTCAGAATCACTTCATAGCGAATGCATTTGAAAGCGTGCCTACCTTTTCTCCGACATGGACTGCGGATACCTGTCCCATAACTGCGGCCTGGCCGTTAGATGAAATTATTAACGGCCAGCTGCCGGGAACATTCTTTACAATAGCACGCGCGGCCCGCTCGCCAAATTCCACCAACTGCGAGTCCACGGTGTCATCCTCTGTATAGATCTGATACGCCGGTACCGAATCAAGAAGACCTGATTCTGGTGTATTCATGACTATTGGTGAGGATATTTGTTCCAGTCAATAAAAAACTCATTCGGGACTTACCAGCATGATAGTCGTCAATGACTACCCACAGGTTCGCTTTAGGTGCCCCTAGGATATCAAATTTGATCTGAAGCCGAAGTTTGTTCAGAAGACTGTAATGATTCTGCTGAAGACCACATGCATGAAAATCCTACATCTTTGACGGCATCATCCAGTATATCATTGTCTTGCACTTCAAGTATATTGACAGGTTGTAGGATGTCACCAGCCCCGGCTGAAACCGCCACCACATGGGAAACCAAAGATGTTGCTTGAGTCCAAGAAATATCGCGCGGTGCTCCGTCCTTCAATCGGGGATATAGATGGAGAGACGCATAGGGTGCTGCAACAGACGCAAGAGACGAAAACATTGTTCAGTTTGCTATACCCATCGGCAATCATCGCAATCGAGGGTTACCAGAACTGTCCGACGCCGAAGCGAGAGCTGCGAGCGCCGCAATACCCGCGCATAACGAAACGAGCGTTCTACGGGCCATGGCAATGTATGCTTGTTATTGACGACTGGCCTTCCGCTATAAACCAGTGAACGCTGTTTTTCCAATCGCCCGCCTGGTGCCGATGTCCTCCAGCGCGCCTTCAACAGTTTGCTTTATCACGTGACCTGACGCGTACGTGATCTGCGCGAGAACAAGGTCTTCCTCCAGATTGCCTGGTTACCCGCTTGGTCCAATTTCCATTCTACCTCGGTGAATTCTAGTATGCATCATCCGTCAACGATAAGGACCGACTTGGTCGACTGTTCTGCCCTTTCATTGGAGCTTGCGGCAACCGACTCTCCATTTTTCCGGGCCAAGGTCGCTCTGTTTCAGAATGAGTTGGAGGCATTTGGAAAATGGTTGGACTCAGTCTGCAGAGTTTTACGCCAGTATACGGACGAAATGATCAGTAGGTTTGCGCGACCTAGTATTATGGAGCGTCATTGCTAATTCATGCGCCAAAAAGGGACTAATGAAGTGCAGTCTAACGTGATAGCAACATTGATGCCCCAGTCAGGCCTGCACCTCTTTGGTAAGGAACCAAAGCCGGTGACATATCCTTCAAATGCTAAACGGCCATTGGGGAGGCAGAGCGGACTATAACGCGAATAATTGGGGACGCTCTACAGTCTGTGTATCAAGTGAAGGCCAAACTTGTAAGGTTATTGATGTTGTTCTTGCACCGTGAGCGGCTAGTAACATTCGCTCTACTTATAGGTTGACGATATTATAGAGCAGCTTGTAGAACCGTTTCTTGCGTTTCTGAAGGAGGACGTTCGAGACATGAAGGTTTGCCGTGTTGTCACTATCTCCTACTGGCGTGTTTCAAATGTGTGCTTTTAGGATGTGACAAGAAATTTTGACCGAGTATTAGAGAGATACGAGACTGCCGTGACGCGATATGGTAATCTGTCTAAAACGAAAGAAAGCAGTGCGTTGCGTGAGGTTTGTTACGGTTAGCTGACGCAGAACGAGAGCGATCACGACACTCGTCCTGAAACTCGTGCTTTGAAAGGATGCTTTTGTTCTATATGAATTTCGCAAGCAATACATACGTGCATCTCTGGAACTTGCCCACCGGGTGATCATATTTCGGATTCGTGTACACGGCATGATCATGGAGAGGCTGATGAGTTATATCAGCTCCCATTCTGAATTTTACGATACCGCGTCCCAAGTTTTTAAAGGCCTGATGCCTCAACTAACCGGCTTAAAAGCCAAACTTGACGAGGTATCAGAGCATTTCTGTTGGATCTTGCCTGATTACCCTTCACACTAAGAACGATATGCAGTCCATCAAAGTGCGAAATCAGAGTGCGACCAAATTGGAGACTACGCGGAAGGTTTTGGAAGACGTGAGGAAGCCAGGATAGTGTCCTCACTTATTACATTTTCTGATTCTGCACATGTTCTAGGAAACCATAACTAAGGCGAAACCCCTCACGATCACGAGTACGATGGGCAATCCGAGTCTCGATGTACAGTCGGGCGAGAGGGGGGGCACACGTCACATACCCTCTCCATTGATCCCATCAGCTTCTACTCCAACGGAGAAAGAAGGGTATGGAATGGTTGTTTTACAAGTAGTGGCGTGGCCTCATCACACATCTTCAGGTACCTATTTAAGCGAGTATTTTCCAGCAAGCCTTTGGCAGTCCAAACATGGGCAAGGCGATGGTTTCGCGTCAAAAATGGAGGGTTTTCTTACTGTGTGATATCACCAAAGCAACGAGGAGTGGTGCTTGGCACTCCAGCCTTGAACGTGCTCTTGTGCAGTGTGCGCGTGGCCAGAAACGAAGAACGACGGTTCTCTTTCGAGGTATCTACCGTGCATAAGTACGTCCGGCGATCGAAATTTTTACAATGACAATAATCACACCAACGCCGCATTTGCAAACGATAGGAGGAATTTCATATTGCAAGCCGAAACAGAGGACGATATGAACGAGTGGATAGCAACGATCGAAGCCGCCAAATACCAAGCCGCTGGTGAAGGACCAGCCTCCACGCCATTCATAGGTGATATGGCTACAGATATTGCTGGCAGTGATGATGAGGAAGACGCAATTCCCTTGCACGAGATTAAAATGTCAGAAGGTGATATTAAACCATCGACTGCTGACAATGAGGGAGAAGAAGATGACGATGATGAAGATGAGAGTGATGGTGAAAAAGAGCAAGGCAAGCCAGACAGTCCGGCTGATCAGAGCAGTGGGGATGATGTTGGCATCAGATATTCCGACCGGACATTAGGCAAGGAGAATACGAAACTGCATCGACTTCTTAAGTCCGTTCCCAAAAATGACTATGTTCTTGACGGTAACTCTTCTATCTGTGAAGTGCCCATATTTCTGACTTTTCTGATGTGAGTCTCTTAGCCTTCTCGTGTGCCATGCAGAAGGATATAGCTATACATGGAAGACTTTACATTACCTATGATCGTATATGCTTCTACTCCAATATTCTTGGCTTCATTAGAATGGTAAACGCCAGTCTCTTGATTTCTGTACCACTCTGGACGCAAGAATTGACGTACCACTTGGCAGCTGGTGACGGAGATGAAGGATGTCCTGGCAGTTGTGCAAAAGAGAGGCCCTCTGTCCACAACAATCCTCGTAACCACGAATGAAGCCACCGTACGTATGCACTGGATATATGCGTAGGATGAGAGACATACGGTTTACCTTTTCTGTTCCGTGATAGCATTCGTTCTTACTGTTTTACAGTAAAGATGAAGCGCACTTCACCACTTTAAAAGCCGCATGGCTAAATGCCACGAATACAGAAGTATGTAGTGTGCTGTGCATAGTGTTACTGTCGCCACTACTTTACCAACGTCCATTACAAAGCAACGACTATCCCCGCAAGAACTTTATGATTCGGTCAGTAAGCGGAAGCATGCTACTGCTGGGGTCGAAACCGAGTCAGAAGAAAGCGAGGGTCGAGCGCCAGATGCTGCTCCAGTTGCAACAGATCCTACAACCGGGTAGGTAAACAACGATGTTTTGAATTCCCAACGGCACGTTGTAATGTTCAGCGTTTTGTAGACAACCCGCCGCCGCTTCAGGTAAGCTAAGCTGCTGAACGAAATTGCTAGTAAAAATGCTAGACTCATTCAAGACCCTTGTTGTCGAAAGAATACGACCCACCCTCCGATCTGGCGCTCCCAGCCGCGGAAGTACCGTGCGGATGTGGGGCTGATCATCAAGAAAAGAAGGAAGCGGACGTGGTATTCAATATACCAGCCAAGGTGCAGCCGGGACGATTACGACATTTGGGAAACTGTGTGGATATTAACCGCTACGTTCCAGAAATTGTTTGACGTTCTTTTTGGCAATGAGACAACATTCTGGAGTCAAAGATTTCATCCCAAACGCGGCGAATCAGGTTCGCGCTCCTCGCGATGTTTTCCCGTGCTTTCCAACTTAACACTATATTCTGTGCATGGCACAGGACGACAACTGGGTGTTTGGTCTGATGGGCCGGAACCGCAACGCGAAGTCAAATACATGATGCCTGTCAATAATCCGATGGGTAACGCTGGCCAAGGAGTCTAGTCCCGCAAATCACATCTCTAAGCGAAAATTCATTCCACCAGTGAAAGTAAAAGAAGCCGAGGTAATCGCAACGGAGAGACTCGTCAAGCGGAATGATTACTTGTATGTTCAGCTCTTGTATTTTCCGTCGCTCTTTCTGTGCCAGAACCCTCTCACTCATACAGTGGATAAAATCAAGCGTTTATGTTATTGAGGCTCAAAGCTCGACGCCTGCCCTTCCGTATGCAGATGCCTTTGCGCCTGTCACGCGCTACTGCGTAACATGGGTGACGAAGAATTCGTGCCGCTTGGTGATGACCTGTGGAGTCAAGTTCTTCAAGGTGGGCAGTTTTGCTACCGTTCCCGTTATTTGTACGTATATATATTCTGACTACGGATGGTGGATTTGTCACGCTAGAGTCCAATGGTTAAAGGTATGGAGTTGTACGCGCTATTCTGACATAAAGTTCAGGTGTAACCATACTTGGAATACATTTTGCGTAGGCATGATACGCTCCGCCGGAATGAAGGGTTTAGCAGGTACGGACATGGGGAGGTATTGTAGTTTCTGGCGAATTCTAAAAGCCGTTTCATTTGGAAGAGGGTGCCGCAGATACTGTAGCACTTTTGAAGCAGGAAATTGATGAGTACAACCGGAAAGTACTGGGTAAAACGCCATCTTCAGCGGAAAGTGCCGGCGCCGAAGCCATCGCCGTCAGTCCACTGACACCTGGTGACACCACTGGCAATGTGACCAGGCGAAGTGCCACTGAAGAGCTTCCGTTTGGACTGGGATCTCCGATAGCGGTGTACACCCTTGTGGTGTTATTGCTTATTTCATGCGTCTGTCATCTCGTAGGCTGGTTGCGAGGGCCCAGTCAAGGAAGTGTAATGAATATTAGCCCGCGGACAGTGGACTGGGTAAAGGATTTCAACCTTGGAGACAATGACGACTTCACGCAAAGGTAACCGGTGTTTCTTGGCGGGTGTCCTCAGCTATTGCATTTTAGTAACTGCAGATTCCTTCAGCTTCAAGACATTCATGACGTCTCACTATCACCTTCCAGAAGGAAATTCCACGATGTCGCTACGAGCACCCTCATCTCGAAGACGGTTGTACTACCATCCATCCCATTTGACATTGCAATCGCAACTCGCCCAAATTCATTCAGCCGTTCATGAAGTGTTGGCCGACATACGTGGGATGATGGAAGAGATGCATGAGGTGGAACGGCAGGTGATATGGAGCATGTTCATGAATTGGATTGGTGACAAGACTGCTCTTTGTCAGAACGAAGGGGGTTCCCATTGTAACGGAGTGGGCACATTAGTAAAGGAAGTGGAAATAGGCCAAAGAGGGGGATGAGCTGCCTAGTGTCCTTATTTAATCAAGTTATTTCATCATCAATGTCTATCTCGCTCCTTCATCAGCAAGTATATTGTCCTTGCGGGGATTCCAGCAGAAGATCTCATGATCATTCCCCCCAGAGTAAAGCTCCTTCAAGTTCGGCAAAAAAAAAGTATTAATTGGTTTGCCAAAGTGGAGCCTTGTAATACTGTCATTTTTTTTACCTCATGTCCGTGTCGAAGGGCAACACAACCCACCCGGCCGGCGTGCCGCTTTAGCCTCATCATCAATTCCCCACTCCATAAGTTGAAGACCAGTACCTGTCTATTATCAGACGGCTGAAAAAGCAATGGTGGATAACAGGAAGAAAGAGGTGTAATTGTCGGTTGAAGAACATGGAAGACCCGATTTCGCAAGTGTGGACCATAGTTCACCTGGAGGCCCAAATGGTTAACGAAAGTGAACCGCGCGAAGGGGACATTGTTAATCGCAAGTACCAGAGTGTTTTTGCCCAAAAAGACATCCCACAGTCGCAAACTTTCATCGTGCCCGGCGGAAATGAGATACAAGCCGTCGGACGTGAAGCCAAGGCCATTTACATGACCATTGTGTGCAGACGTAGAATCGTTGTCTCCATTGTCCTCCCGTCTCCTAGATCCTGTTACATCCGGTGCAGTTGAGAATATTTTTAGATACATATGCGCCAAAAGAGTTCATCTTATACCGGTTTCATGCTGATCGAGCGATATGAGACATGCCTTCGCTTTGCGTATATCCCAAAATCGAATCGTATGATCAGTGCTACATAGAGTGCATGGGTCGTCAATATAAACCGCCCCGATAGGCGTCAATTCCACAAGCACGCCTACCTTCCTGACGCTAACAAAAACTCATCCCGTGGCGACCACCGTACGGTGAGAACCGACCCCCTGTGGCCTTAACAATACGTATATTGACAGGCAGCGGATACAGATAATGCGCAAGTACAACAACGTACCCATTAACGAATGTGTGAAGGCACCCGTACGCATATCGCATAGACGTACTGACGATTCAGCCGTGCCCGCTGGAAAACGACACCTCGTCAGTCCAAGCTATTTCTGGCAGAAACAAGATCGACGTCCACCGAGATTATACTTGCAATCAAATTGTGGCTCGTCGCCACAGACGACATCTCATGTACATAGACATGATTTTCGATATTAAAAGTGCAGACACTCTGCGACGATCAAAAATTAGCGGAGGATGCGTAGTAGCTTCCAAACATTGAACATATACCTGCATAACATTAGTATCCCACACTTTCACCGTACCATCCATAGATGACGTAGTGAATAAGCCTGTATCTGACGGGAACCAGTGGACGCCTGTGACGCTATACTCATGGCCCGCACGCCTAGTGGTGATGGGACAACATAAGAGATACGTCACACATATTTCCAGTTGATCGGCCGTACAGCGCAAGCCACTCCATACCTTTCGACGGTCGCTACTGGACGCGAAAGGGCTCGTGCGGGTGCGGGTCGTCGCAACCCAGTGGACGCTCGGTCTGAGCCACTGGAGACAGCGTCCCACTCCTCCAAGTCATACAGGTGTATTGTCGTATCGGCACTACCTGCAAGTAAGCTGAAAGCTGGATGAGCTCTGTTCGTGCGACGCTTGAAAGCTCCCTTGAGACTACTACGCACTATCGTCCTTCCAGAGCTTCAATGTCCAATGCGTTAATAGGGCCTGTTGCGACCTTTGCCAGAGCCTTCGTTTTGCTCAATTCAGTAGTCAAAAAACGCGAAGATGACCAGTGCAGTTCAATTTTGGGCAGTTGCGGATTTTCCTCTCGCGAGCGCAAAAGTCGATAGGTCATCGCAGCGTCTGCATCTGGTGTTGTTTGTCGATTCTAGTGTGGAGATCAACAGCAAGTCGACAGGCGGCGATTTGGATCCGCGGAAGCAGTGCATTCCAACCGCATTGCATCTCCATCGATTACGACATCGCAGCTTGACGCTCGTGCTCGTGTCCCCGCACGGCATTGCGCGCTTTTCGTCTGGCTACCTCACTGCAACTTGAAGTGGCCTACGCTATGCTCCCCGCCGCAAGAGCAGCCGTGGATGGATCAAAAGAAGCCCTCAACGTAGCCATTCTCATTGTCGTCGCACTGTTGGGACCGACACTAGCCGTGTTGATGAAATCTGTCGTGAGTGGCATTCGATTGGACCGTGAAGTCGTATGAGTTGCTAATACAGGGATCACATTGTGTACCTCTCATCGGAATGCCTTTATGGCTTTCGTTATACCAGCGTCTAACGACGCCCCTTCTCATGTCGTCCTCTAAGCCAAAGGCATCCTCATTCAAAAAATCATCTAATCATCTACGAAAGCGTTCTCCTTCATCGTATTTGCCTGCAGCGAACAACCGCATATATAAAACCTCTACGTATGATGAGCCGCGGCTTCCGTTAGTTGTGGTAAAGACCATGGAAGCATTTGATAAGCTCTGGGATCGTGCTGTGATGACAGCTGCCCGTGCGATCGTGTATGTCGCTAGCTTTTTTGGTTGGAGGTTGAAAGTTCGGCAATGTTAAGAGTAGATTATTTATTCAAATTTTCCTGGATCTTTGTCTGGAGAATGGTGCTTTCTAGAAATATAGTTCATTTGTTTGCCACATCGCAAAACCATCTGCCGTCGTCGTCGCCGCTATCACATGTTGCTATGTGCATGAGATGCTGTGCCTCCATCGGTTGCTATGTACGTGAGCAATTAGTTTAGTCACTGTACCTTCACACTCTTTTTGGCCAAGTGTAATCTCGAGTTCATGTCCGCACTCCGCCCAAGACCATGCCCGCCATAACGCATGCCCAGCTGGTGTCCCTCCAAAAGGACCAGCATAAGATACGGAACATTTGCATCTTGGCTCATGTCGACCATGGTAATCATATGACCTTATGAAAAACTGATGCGAGCAGGCGTTGACGTTAGAACTAGGGAAAACGACCTTGTCAGATAGTCTTCTGGCTTCCAATGGTATTATTAGCTCCAAACTTTCCGGAAAAGTTCGGTATCTGGATTCTCGTGAGGACGAGCAACAACGAGGCATTACAATGAAATCCAGTGGGATATCACTCTACTTTAAAATTGTCAAGAGCTTGATAGACAGTGCAAAGCAAGGTACTCCTGAGCATTGTTTACAAATGCCGTAGTATACGTCTGACGCGGCGAAAGAGTCTTCTACTGTAGCCGATGAATATCTGGTTAATCTGATCGACTCCCCTGGACATGTGGACTTTTCGAGTGAGGTGTCAACCGCTTCAAGGCTGTGTGATGGCGCGCTTGTGCTTGTAGATGCAGTAGAAGGAGTTTGCACGCAGGTGAAAGGAGATATTAGAGGTCATTCATGTCGCTTCAGGATAGGGCATCTTACAATATGCATGTGTAGACACATACGGTGTTACGTCAAGCATGGATGGAGAACGTTCGGCCTGTCTTAGTACTGAACAAGATCGACCGCTTGATTACCGAGCTCAAGCTAACGTCGTCAGAAGCATACATTCATCTGAACAGAATTCTGGAACAGGTGAATGCAATCATGGGGACGTTCTACTCTGAAAGCATGATGCAGAAAGATGCAGCCCGATACAAGGTAAAGAGGCAGGCAAAACAATGGTTTTTCTTTATAACTATTGACCTTTATAATTATTCACTGGAAATTAGGCGTATCAGGCGAAAAGATTGATGACGAAACATGGGAAGGAGGAAGAGGAGGAAATTGAATGGAGACTTGAGCATCAGGATGACTCGTCCCTGTACTTTTCTCCAGATCAGGGAAACGTCATCTTCTCTAGTGCAATAGATGGGTGGGCTTTCAGGTATATATCCACACTACTGACTCGTGTATGGACACTTCAGCTGCTAAGAATTTATAAAGGATAGAGCAGTTTGCCCAGATATATGCCGCAAAATTGGGCATAAAAGAGGAGTTGTTACGGAGAGTGCTTTGGGGCGACTACTATCTAGATCCGAAAACGAAAAGGGTGCTGGGACATAAGGGATTGAAGGGCAGACCATTGAAGCCCATGTTCGTGCAGTTTGTTCTCGACAATCTCTGGGCACTCTACGACAGCGTACTGGAAACAAAGTAAGAATTAAAAATGTCGAGCATGGACCCTCATAGCATGGATTGGAAATACTGACTTTTCGTATCATCTAGCGACCGGGAAAAGGTGGAAAAGATTGTGAAGGCATTAAACGTGAAGGTGCTTCCGCGTGACATGAGATCAAAGGACAGTCGAGCTCTCCTACAGGCGATCATGAGCCAGTGGCTACCACTGTCGAGTTCTGTGCTCCTGACTGTGATAGAGAAGATTCCTTCGCCTGCCGTGGCGCAGACTTTGAGGTTACCGAAGATATTGTATCCAAAGGGCGACCAACCAGAGTTAGAATCGTTATCAGAATCTCGACATGCCTTTGAAACCGCAATTTACAACTGCGACCGTAGTGATGATGTCCCTGTGGTCGCCTATGTGAGCAAAATGTTTAGTGTGTCTGCTGACATGCTACCAACAAATCGACGTGTGCAACTAACTGCAGAAGAGATGAGAGAACGACGGCGAGCGGCCATTGAGAAGCAACAAGCGGCGGTCTTGAAAGGAGAGACAACCAGCGACAAGGCAGTTGAGTCGGGTCATATCCAGCTGGACGATTCTGGGAGTGCTGAAAATGCAGAGACGGGACCTGTGGTACTACAAGGACCGACGGACACAGTTTCAACCCCCGAAGTCCCCGAAGCGCCAGCGGAGGAAACGTTGATCGGCTTTGCGCGCATTTATTCGGGAACGATAAGAGTGGGACAAACTCTTCAGGTATTAGGTCCCAAGTACGATCCAGCTCTTCCCACACGATACCGGTCAGCTGTTACCATTGAGAAACTGTATCTCATGATGGGGCGTGAACTTCAAGAGCTGAAGGAGGTGCCGGCTGGAAATGTCTTTGGTATCGGCGGCTTGGGACAGCACGTGTTAAAATCTGCGACCTTGTCCAGTATATCAGAGTGTCCAAGCTTTGGAGGCGTAAGGGCTGACGCAGCACCGATCGTGCGTGTTGCGCTGGAACCAAGAGAGCCAAACCAAATGGGACAACTGGTCGACGGGTTACGATTACTCAATCAAGCAGATCCTTGTGTCGAAGTATACTTACAAGAGACAGGGGAGCACGTCATTGTGTGTGCAGGAGAGCTACATTTGGAACGATGCTTGAAAGATTTACGAGAACGATTTGCCAAAATAGACATTCAAGTGTCTCCCCCGATTGTGCCATTCCGGGAAACGGTGTCCACATTCCCAGCCATTCCTTTAACTCAGACTCCAAGTGGACAAAAAGTCGAGGATTCCACCGGTACGATAAATATGACTTCTCATATCAAACTATCATAATCATTTACATATATTGTAGATCCGCTTGACCCTGCCTCTCGACCCACTGAAGTCGCGACATCTCTTCCAACAGGAACCGCCATTGTTCAAACTCCCGACAAGCTGTGTACCATACGCGTAAGAGCAGTCCCATTACCGTCACGAGTCACTGCATACCTAGAAAACCAGTCGAAGACCATGCGTAACATTGTCGAAGAGCGAGACATTAGTGTGGATCAAGAGGGAAGTGGTGAAGCGTTCGTACGGAAGCTCAAAGAGGTGTTCGACGAGGCGTATAGAGAAAATGAAATCAAGGATAAGGAATTATGGAACGGAGTTGTCGACAGGTACTTGAGTTCAATCGCATAAGTTGGTATTTCATGTAACACATTCGCTGAGTTCGTCACGACAGACTGTGGGCATTTGGACCCAAACGTATTGGTCCGAACTTGCTCGTTAATAATGTGCCAGGTTATGAGAGATCCCCCTGGTTTCGCTCAGTAGCATCAGGGTCCGGGCGCTCACGGACTCGGTCAGATTCACCGACTGAAGAGATTGAGTCCACCGAAGCCATTGAAGCTGAAGATACACTAAATACCTCGATCGAGGAGCTATCTCTTGACGATGGTCATTTAGAGAGACGGATACCGAACATCCGGCACTACGAAGGAAGTATCAATGCGGGCTTTCAGCTGGCAACGTTGCAGGGCCCCTTGGCCGCCGAACCCATGATGGGCGTTGCGTTTTTCTTGGAGGAATTTACGATCGAAGGGTGGGAAGAAGCCCCGGACGCACAATTAAGTTTGTTGTCGGGACGGGTGATTTCAACGCTCAAGGAAGCTTGTAGACAGGCATTCCTAGGATGGTCGCCAAGATTGATGCTTGCCATGTATTCTTGTGATCTGCAAGCTCCAGCGGAAGTTCTGGGAAAAGTATATGCAGTCTTGGCCCGACGAAGAGGCCGCATCCTATCTGAAGAGATGCGAGAAGGTACCCCGTTCTTTAACATCAGATCAGTGCTGCCAGTCGTGGAGAGTTTCGGCTTCGCGGATGAGATTAGGAAGCGAACTTCTGGAGCGGCAAGTCCGCAGTTGATCTTTAGTGGATTTGAAGTGCTTGATATTGACCCTTTTTGGGTACCGACGACCGAGGAGGAGCTGGAGGACTTGGGTGAGAAAGCGGACAGAGAGAACCTCGCAAAAAAGTACATGGAAGGAGTTCGTAAGCGAAAGGTGGGTGACCGTTTTCCTTGTCACATTCTGGGCCTATTCATCCTAAAGCATCAGTGCCTGGGCTTATAGGGGTTATTGGTGGAGAAAAAAATTGTTGAGCATGCTGAGAAGCAACGAACTTTGAAAATCAAATAGATCTGAACGTTTCCCCAACGCCCTTTGTACATGATAATTTAATTCATAGCTTGTAAAAATACGCATTTTTCACATGTAGGCATGATAGAGGAATTTGGTAGCATAGTATTGAGAAGAGAGGTGCGACTAGTGACTGAAATGTTATTTGGCTACATATGTGTTCTATCTATCGCAATAACGTGCAGAAGGCCTCAACTGCACCACAGCTACCTAGCACGTCAATAAACCTGGACAGCCAAACACGCAGCCTGATGACCACCCGCCGCTATTTGAATTACAAACCAATCGGTATTCGAGAATGGTAGGAGTTCGCATGAGCTTTCTGGGTTTCCCAATGCAGGTCCCGATTGTGGAAATGCGTTTTTCGAGGCTATTGAAGAATGTCAGAATTTGCCACCACACTACATGATTAAAAAGATGTACCTGTGCACCCCTCTCCCCATTTATAGACTTTTCCATTTTTGGTCAGACACAAACTATGCCAATCTCCAAACGCTATCTGCCGAATGGCGTCGTGTGAATTAGCTCCATCGGGCAATGTCAAGCCGAAAACGTTTGATTTGTCTTTGCACCAGATTGGAATGACTTGCTTGGTACTTGACTGTTCTGGATGCAGGTTAGAAAGCCTAACATCTTGACCAAAGACTGCATAATGGCGAAAAAACGAAGACAGCTTTGTGAAGCCTAGTCCTGATAAACCTGGGACAATTAATGCCTCCTCGGCGTTGGGGCTCCATTTGTACACATCCCCATAGCACGTAAGGGCTACACAGAAATCCTCACCACCCCCCATTTCGACGTATGGGTTGTCCATAGAGGGCGAAGAAATCGTCCTGTATTGCTGATTTGTAGCACTTTCGGTGGGAAAGATGTAGATCGTACCCGAGCGGGACAAGGCGAGTCCGTGGGCCCATCCTGCAGCGACTTTGACGATATCCTTGTCACGAAGCCCTTCAATTTCCCATACCGATTCCACGCTAGAAAAGACAAAGACACGTTTACGGTCCAAACCGGCTGGGTCGTTTGTCAAGGCGATCCCAAACGTCCTTCCTCCGGTGACATCGAGCACTCTGGGTAGAGGCGAACCAGAATTTGCAACTTGGACCGGTTCTTGATAATTCCTGCTTCGATTGTCGCCCCATGTTTCACCGTTCATTTTGCCCCAAAACCAGATTTCGCCGGTCGCCGTAGAAGCAAGTCTTCCCCATCCGGTGCAAACGACTTTGACCAATTTCTTGCCAGCAAACCTTCCATAGTCGATAGGGTAGGTATTACTATCCCACTCAAATACTTTTGGACTCTTTAGGCGAGCATAGAGCGCTCGCCAGCTGGTTATTTCCCGCTGGGAGATAGATTGCAGGCCGTAGTCTACAATGCACCTGTGCTTCCAAAGACCCTCATCATAGCCCAAGTCACGAAAGTACCGGTTTGTTCGGCAGATGCTTACTAAATAACATGCTGGAAGATGCCGAAGAATGATGAGCAGACATTCTTCCGGTTGCGTATCGAGTCGTTTGGATAAGTCGGATGTCATGCTTGGAGTAAAGAATCCACCTCCAGTTTCACAGCCTTCGCGGCTGTGATTACACGAGCATTTCGTAATCTTTGCCCGACTCCTCAGAATGTCCGGCAACCTCCGTTCCCGAGACCCTAGAGGTCAACACACAACTCCAAGCTGCCAACAACCGGTGGCAATCCATTTGGAATTTTTATTCGTTTTATGGGGCAGCGGTTTGTTGGTTGCTGGTTGCTGGATGCTGATATTTTGAGGGAATGTCATCCAATCTGCGTATGAGTCCAAAACAGATTGGTTTGTTACCCACGCATATTTCCCAGCGGAATCTTCTTCCTGTAAATGTTCAATGGTTATCATGACTAGTAAATCGCTCAAAGTTCGTCCTCGCCGTCCTCGTCCCATTCGTCCGATTCGTCCTCTGGTGTTAATCCAATCTGCTGGCTGTGACTCATGTGACTCATATTCTGTATTTTTATCTTGGTGGAGATCTTGAGGGTCGAGGACACACTTCCTCACAATGGCCCAATTTGACGCTAGCAATCACCTTGCGGACGCAGGGAACATGGCTTCACAAAGTACGTCGTCAACACAAACATCTCACAGCGCGGGGGCCTCGGCGGACACTGTTTCAACAACCACCCAGACTACGAGCCATGTCCAACACTCAGTAGCAACAGGGACGGTTAATGCGGACACGACTGAAAGTGGAACGGATCCACTCACTTGTGCAGTCAGAGATGCGGGCGTCATGGTGGGAGCTGTAGAAGGACTCGGTCTAGCAGTGTCTGGCGGTTCTCCCGAAGTTGCGTCTGTTGTGGATTCGACAAGCAACAAGCTCACACAAGGGAAGGAGGAAAGTTCAACTCTCTCAGCCTCCGCGGTGCCACTTGCTCAATACGATGAAGAGATTGATTCCCCCAATGCATCGTCCATATTTCCTAACCCTCATTCCGGCAAACCGGACAACACACCAACTGCTGCAGCAAACTTCCAACTCCCCGATTATGTCCGCTTAATTCTGACCGCCCAAGTTTACGATGTCGCCATGGAATCACCACTTCAAAAGGCACACAACCTATCAACACGCATTGGGAATACGGTGCTTCTTAAGCGGGAAGATCTGCAACCCGTGTTTTCTTTCAAGCTGCGGGGGGCATATAATCGCATGCATCAGCTTTCAGAGGAGGAAAAAAAGAAGGGAGTCATCGCATGCTCAGCTGGCAACCATGCACAAGGTGTTGCTCTAGCAGCTCAAAAAATGGGCATTAGGGCAGCCATTGTTATGCCAACAGTAACTCCTCCGATCAAGTGGAGAAACGTCCAAAGACTTGGTGCGCAAGTGGTATTGCATGGGAACGACTTTGACGAAGCAAAAGCAGAATGTGCCAGGCTTGCCAAGGTACTGTGAACTGTCATTTTGCAGAATTCCACATCTTCTCAAGTCCCATCTGAGTAGGAACACGGATATATCAATATACCCCCATACGATGATCCATACGTCATTGCAGGCCAGGGAACGGTTGGTCTGGAAATAATGAGGCAGTCTGGACCAAAAATTGACGCGATTTTTATTTGTATCGGTGGTGGGGGACTGGCAGCCGGTGTTGCATCGTATGTGAAAAGGATCTTTCCCCATGTGAAAATCATAGGGGTTGAAACGCATGATGCAGCGGCAATGACACGTTCCTTGAAGGCTGGCGAACGTGTTATGCTATCGCAGGTCGGCTTATTCGCGGATGGTGCGGCCGTGAAAGTCGTTGGGGAGGAAACGTTCCGGGTCTGCAAGGAGTTGGTGGACGAAACTGTGCTGGTCTCTACGGATGAAATCTGCGCAGGAATCAAGGATGTCTTTGAGGATACCAGGAGTGTTGTAGAACCGGCTGGAGCACTCGGTCTGGCGGGGGTGAAGAAATATGTGCAGGAGAAGGGATGCAAGGGCATGACATTTGTTGCCGTGACCAGTGGGGCAAATATGAATTTTGATCGACTGAGATTCGTCGCGGAACGAGCGGAGCTTGGTGAGAATAGGGAAGCTTTGATCACCGTTATCATTCCAGAGCGACCTGGCAGGTATGACTACGGATTTCCGGTTCGTGTTAGCTATAAGTCGATCCTATCTTACGATCTTTGCTGTCAAAGCTTCATGGATCTGTACAAAGCAATCTCACCACGAGCTGTATCCGAATTCTCCTACCGGTATGGCGATCCCGCAGAAGCGCACATTTTCATGTCGTTCGTGGTAAACGACAGGGAAAAGGAATTGGGAGAGATTTTCAAGGAGCTTGATAGCAAAGGAATGCGTGCCATGGACGCTAGTCGGAATGAAATGGCCAAAGCCCACGCTCGATACCTGGTAGGGGGAAGAAAAGAGGTCGCGAATGAGAGACTTTTCCGATTTTCCTTCCCGGAGCGACCGGGCGCTCTCAGCCATTTCCTGTCCACGCTTCGCCATCCTCTATGGAACGGTTAGTGAAAGTGAGAGTCGCTTGTTTGATATTTGTATGCTGATTTACCTACTGTAGTATCCTTATTCCATTACCGCAATTATGGCGGCGATGTCTCGAGGGTGTTGGCAGGCGTTCAAGTGCCACTAGAGACGACACACGAGTTTGAAAAGTTTTTAAAGGACCTGAGATATCCCTACGTAGAAGAGACAGACAATTTGGTATATCAGCAATTCTTGCGGTAGTTTTCTGGGAGCGGCTATAGAATAATATTTTGTATAACTTATTCAAAAACTCTTTGGTATCACGTGCGTAAAGCCCGATATTAGCGCGCATGCCTTACGTCCCATCTTGCACCCATCTGCAGCCTTGTCCATCATGAGGTCCATTAAGACTCCTATTAGACTTTGTCGCAGTCAGTCGGGACTCTGGCTCACACGGTTCTACTCGAACGAGAGCAATCCCACTAAGAAGGTTGTTGTGATTGGAGGAACAGGGTTGGTATACTAGAGAACTCGGGTGGTTCCTCTGACTGATATGTATAGTGTTTACATGGTTTTGCTTCAGGTTTATAGGCCCATATATTGCCAGGTCTGTTCTTCAACACTCACCCTCTGCCGCCGTTCAACTCGCATGCCGCTCGCCACGCGATCATCCTCAGGTTTCCAGCAGCCACGGTGGTCGGCTCTTACCTGCGATCGCCGCAGATGTAACCGATCCCCAGTCCATTCGCGAAGCGTGTCGCGGAGCATCAGCTGTCGTCAACTTGGTGGGAATCATGCACGAGCGGAGACCACGGTACACATTTGATGCAGTGCAGAAGGAAGGGGCGAGAGTGGTTGCTCAGGCGGCCAAAGACAGTGGAGCCAAGCTGGTGCATGTCAGTGCCATCGGAGCTGATGTGGAGTCCGATGTGCCTTATGCAAGGACGAAAGGTGCGTCTATGTGCGGACAAAAACACCCACGATTGGGCTAAGAATGGATACGATCTTGGTTCTTAGGACTTGGAGAACAGGCTGTTTTTGATGTTCACCCCGACGCGTCTGTCGTTCGTCCCAGCCTCGTATTTGGAGAAGAAGATGATTTCTTCAACGTAAGAAAGGATGTGCTGCAAACATTTCTTTACCCGCGCGATCCGCGAAGTCTACATCGGTTGCATCTCACCATAGACTGGTGTCAAAACCTAGCGCTTTGCCAAACTCGCAAGAATACTTCCTTTTGTTCCTGTTTTTGGAGGGGGACATACAAAATTTCAACCAGGTATGCTTCTTCGTATTCGATGAAATATGTTATGATTTAGACCTGCTCATTCCAATTGCCCAGTCTACGTGGAGGACCTCGCCCGCGCCATAACACAGTGCATTGCGACCGATAAGGTCAAGGGGAAAATTGTGGAAGTAGGCGGACCACATGGTAACGTGTCTTTTATATGGTAATAACAGGACCTAAAGCTGAGCGTAACGTTTTCAGTGTATGAATTTAGGGACCTTATGCAGCTTATGTTGGATCAGGCTGGGATACGGCGGCTGATCATATCCGTTCCATGGGTACGCATGCAGACGTTGAGTTTCTACTGATGAGGTTTATCGACATCAGGTCCCAATATAGATTGTCGGCTATATCCAAGGATTTTTTCTGGAGCGCCTACCAGAGAACTTGTTCACGCTCACCCGTGATCAGGTCAAGCTTTTGCAGCGCGACAACGTGGTGTCAGGAAGTCATATGAAGCTAACGGATCTTGGCGTATCACCGACTCAGGCGGAAGATGTACTACATAGATATCTGAGGCGTACGCGTTTCGGTACGGGTGTACGTCCACCTACTCGTGAGTTTGTCTCTGCTGTGCACCGTACCGCTCTACCTGCTGATACATGGTCCTCCAGCCGCCAACACCCACTCGCGCTCATACTCCACCAGCACCCGTAAGCCGCGCATCGTTGAGACGATTGCCGAATATCGCGATCTCCGACGTCAGTGGCAGCGACAAGACCTCAGTGTTGGCTTTGTGCCTACCATGGGAGCACTCCATGATGGTCACGTAAGCCTAGCCCGCATTGCAAGAAATACCTGCGATATAGTCGTTGTGAGTATATTCGTTAACCCAGCTCAGTTCGCTCCACATGAGGATCTGGGAAAGTACCCACGCACCATGGAGCAAGATGTTGCAATGTTGACGGAGGTCGGTGTGGACGTGATCTTTCTTCCCAACGTCAAGGAAATGTACCCCGCTGGTATCGTTTTGGACGTCAAGGATCAACAAGGCACATTTGTTGAAGTGAAGGGAAAGTCCCACCAAATGGAGGGGTCTATACGTCCGCACTTTTTTCGGGGAGTCGCAACCGTTGTAACCAAGTTTCTGAACATTACGCAACCCACAAAAGCATTCTTCGGGCAAAAGGACGCACAGCAATGTGCGGTTGTACGCACGATGGTTCGCGATTTATTCATTCCTACCGAAATAGTAGTCGGTGAGACCGTGCGTGAGCCAGATGGGTTGGCGATGAGTAGCAGGAACAGGTATTTGTCGCCAGAGGAGAGAGCTGTTGCCCCGGTGCTGTACAAGGCTTTATCTGCCGGCCAAAGAGCCTTCAATGAAGGTACGGCAAAGAGCCGCGACGACCTGATTCGAATTGCAAAAGCAATCATTGATGTACAACATGGTGTGGAATTGGAGTATCTAAGTGTTGCGAATCCCTTTTCGTTGGCGGAAGAGGTGCAAGTTGGGTCCGAGGGTGCAATATTTTCCGGCGCTGTTAGGACTGGTAAAACGAGGATCATTGACAACGTCCTTTTGGGTATCTCGACCAAGACCTGGGCCAAGTGAATGTGACCTCTGGTCTGTTCTCTGAGGCAGATTCTAGGAGGTACTCTCTGTATGACGCTCAATGGTGACTGTCATGTCACAGCCACCAGAAAACCTGCAATAACTCAAGTGTGTACTGCGTTTTATAATTATCAGCAAATCCACTATTTAAAACCTCGTTCCCCTTCAGAGGAGGAGCCTAGGCTTACGCGTCGCAGATTGTTTCTATTGTACCGGTTGCTTCCCATTTAATCTCAAACCAGTTTGTTAAGATATAAGATATATTCGGCCCGCTCAATTTCCACCTTATTGACAGTTATACAATTACACTAGCAGGCATACCTGAGAGGGGAAGAAGGGGTCAGAGGGGTCAGTGTGAAGTAAGAAACCGGGCCCTTTCAATTCTCACCGCTTTGTCCATTCGCGAGCTACCCGATCATGCTCTTCGCGGTCATGTAAATACTGTTGAGCAATACTTCCCACAAGAGGGTCATCTGTTTCAAGATATCTTAGTGCTTACGAGTGGCGGGTCGACAGCAGGGGACTCATAGGTACGCACGTGGATTTGCATCTGTTAACAAGGAACAAATGGATAGGAGAACCTTTGAAATCGTCAGAGCTGGACTCCAGTTGTCCTTGAGAATGTCCAAACAGATTTCTCCTTTGCTGTTAATATTACAATGGTAGATTCGGGTGCGGTATGTGACCTGTAGATGATAGAAGCAGGACGATCCTCAGCAACAAAGAAATGTGGGAAAGTTGACTGCGGCAGCAAAATCTTTAACTAACCTTCGGAGGCTTAAAAGGATAGTCTTGTGGAAAATGAATGTCAAGAAAGAAAACACCCCCTGCATATGGTGACCCTGCAGGTCCCATTATGGTCGAAACCCATTCGTAAAGATTGTCCCCCTTGGGTCCCGCGCTGCAGTTGCATGGAGGATCCAGACTGATCTCTGCAAGTTCCTTTTGGATCCTAGAATGGCATAAAGAGAGTTGGGACACGTTCGGATAAATGTGCAAGCTCAATTTGAATCCTACCGCTTTGCGCTGTTGCTCATACTTGCCCTACCGATTCTCGTTGCTGCGGACACCGTACCCTTAGATGGAACGGTGGCGGGGACAGTGGTGGTTATACTGGAGGAATTAGAGGTAGACGGTGGAGTAGACTGTGAGGTCGAGGAACTTCCGTTGGCCGTGGCTTGGTTCGAGGAGGCCGAAACTGTTGTGGTGGTTTCGGAACTCATTATAACTGACTGCGGGATAATGGGCAGATTTGTAAACGTTGTATAAGTCTAGAGTGCAGCAAGAAGAAAACGGGGTAGTATCTAGGAAAATCGGTGCTATTGACGGATACTAATAAGCAGGGAAACGACGATGGAGCGGGGGGAAATGGGGTCCATGGGTCAAAGGAAAACCAAACTGTTCTCGATCATGACAAAGGTCGGAAGGACACATTTGAATGCATTAAATGCATATGTCCGAAATTCGACGGACGGATGGATTGTGACTGAATACGTTGCTATGAGCGGTCGTTAGGTCGCGAAGCAAGTCGAATCACGTGTCAACATGAGGTCCGCGTCTGCGCTGCTCGGTCGTTGCTGTCACTGGAGGTTTGCCATCCGAGCGGGTCGTCCGCCGAAGCTTTACCTGCCTCCCACACTTCCTCAATCCGGTATACCTCTTGGCTAGCCGTACTTTGTATAGTTTTGCCTCCATATGAACCAATGGGGAGAGAGCTTGGACTCCCCCAAAGAATTGCACATGAGCGACTTGGGAAGCATAGAAGACCATTTTGACAGTTTCCAACAAGGCGGTCAGGACTCGAATGCACATCACGCTCGATTGAACGGTACTACTCAGATTGATGGGATAGGGACTGTGTCAGAGGATACCTCTAGTTGGAGACCGTTTGGATTGGGGTTCAAAGTTCCGGTGTGGGGACGGAGGAGCACAGCGGATTCGAACTTGAGTCGAAGCAACAGTGAGAGTCGATTGTCTGTGGCAAGCTCCACAGGGAGCAATGGAGATCTTAAGGGAGAGTTGGTCAGGACTTCAGATAAGAGAAGCTCGCATCTCAGACATGAGGTCGGGAATCGAGAAAATGCAGATGGGTATGTGAAACGTTATAACGATGGCGTATTTCACGTCCATCTTTTTCAACGTGCGTATATGGGGAAGACTCAGACCCGTTCTTTCTGCTAGCTTGTCTTGGATGGAAGGCTCGGAGCATCACGGTGAGTATCGACGACATGGACGCATGGGGCTTTCTTGTTTTGACCGTGGACAAATGTTAGATATTCGAACCTTGTCAGAACTGACCGCGCGGTTTGCAAGGTATGTATTTATGGGCTCTTCAAAGCTGGCTGTATGTCTTATAACTCTCTTCAGCTTGATCATTCCGGGTGACATCGGCGATGCCGATCAACAAGTGCTACAGACTAGAATTGAGGAACTTCAAACATTACAGCAGGATGTCCTGGCTCATATTGATACAAATGATCTTGAAACAGACGAAAAGGCTCGAACACTGCTGGAAACCATCGTAGAGGAGATCAGCGTATATGGTGAATTTTTGGACTCCAGTGGTACGGTCTCATTGAGTGCGCACACACGCGTCTTATACTCACCCGAGAAATGCAGAGAGTGCATCTGGTCTCGGCATTTTGGCGAGGAACGGGGAAGAAACAGATGATGTCATCAGCTATGGGAGCTCCGCGCAGACCCCCGATGATATGCAATCCTCTGGTTCACAGACATTTGACGTACGTAAAATGCAAAAGATGGTTTTGGTACCGATACTTTGGCTGCAGTACCGCTTATCGTACTGCCCTATAATTTTAGGATAGTACATCGGATGCTTGTTCTGATGTTAGTGGTGTGGCAAGTCCACCCATACAATCTCCAGCTACCCAACCACCTCGCCCGTTATCGCATTTGCGACGAATTTCAACCTCCACAGTGGCCTCTGGTGCATCTTTATCGTCTTCCACAATCCCCTCCACTGCAGCCATGTCAGCAAGTAATCTAAGTGTGCTTGCTGGGCAGACGGTTCCACCGGGACCAAAGGATGTTCTGCGATGGACGTCGTTGCAAAAGTTATCGATGCAACTTATGTCAGGTGCCATGAGGCAAAAAGTTGGCGTCCCAACCGTGTTGTCTGTTTCAGGAGGTATCCTGATCGGCACATCCTGGTCGATGATTCTTGTTTACGACTTTGCACAAGTCTTGAAAACGATTCTTGGGGATCCTGCCGATGGTGAATAATGTACCGATGCGGATATTAGAATGTCGGCGTACAGCTGACTCCACTTTCATTTTAACGTAGCGAGTAATCCTGGGCCTGTAACAGCCCTTGCTCTTGCACCGGATCATAATCAGCTAGCTTGTGGTTATGCACACGGAATGATTCGTGTATGGGACATTCAGAGACGTGCAATCGTCAAGGCGATCATTCCTATTGGTGTCCAGCAAGAGGCGAAGTCGAAGAAAGATGGACATGCGCAAGGTGCGGCCATCATTCACCTTGCTTTCATCGGGACCAAAGGAGCGTTTGTATCGGGTGACAACCAGGTCTGTCAATACCCACTTTGCATCGCTTTTGTTGGCATACAGAGTGAAACTGGAATCTTGTATAAATCTGCAGGGCTCCGCTTTCTATCATGCATCATCGAAAGGACTCGTCATGAGCACTCAAATATCCACACGTATTCACCCGAGCAACTCCAACCCATCCATATCGACAACCCTCTATGCATTGTCTGCCCTCCCCCGTGTTTCAGGTCATTTACGATACCCAGGCGATCATTTGGACCTGATTGCCCTCAGCACGCCGTACAAGGTACATGCGCTTTTTTCACTCCTCCCCCCATGCAAGACAAAACGTGGCCTAACTTGATGAATAGATGGCCATCATCAGTCTGAAGCCGGCGCCGCAAACGCAGTTCAGATTGTCATGGACGCGAGGGTCCACTGTCACCAACCCGTCTGCGCTCGCATGCTCGATCTCATGTCTCTCATGGTGTCCTCCCTCTAAGCAGGATAAACATGGTGGGTGGAATAAATGCCTGACTCGGTATGGTGACTATACCATCGTCGATGACTCTGAAACTTACCCAAGATTACGCTCATCACGTTTCGTATGTCCGGATTTTCATATGATCAGGAAAAATAGTACTCCTCAGCAATCCGCTGCTCGCCTGTTCGTTCGGCAAACAGCTACGAATCATTCGCGTATCGTGGGCCTCTACCGCAAAGCGGAGCAAGCGAGACTCGGTCAACGTACAGTCGAATGCAGTGGACTACGCGGTCCAAGGAAGCTGGATCGCAAATGATGACCTAGTTGCTCTCCAGTGGATGGACGATAAGGTGGATTATTGTCCCCAATCTTCCCTTATGGATGTATGAGACGCTAACAGATTGGTATCGTAGTTACTGTCATGTCTAACAAGTCTGCAAGAGCTAATCCTCTTCGACGTTACGATGATGAGAGAGATAGAGCGATCTGATGTCAGCATGCGACAGATCATCTCCTCAGATCAATATACGCGCAGTTTACAATCGTTGCGCGTGACACCAGCAATGGCATACCATCAAAGTGTTCGTTCTTATAAAGGAAGATTGTTTGTTCTGGTAAGGCAATTTGGCTGCCGCTACTGGTAAAAACTTGACATTTATTTGGCTTTCCCCCTCGCAGGGTCACCGGGAGCTTACAGTAGCTAGCAGGCTTTCCTGGACAGATCGCCTCAAAGCACTTGTAGTATCTGGCAATTTTCAAGAAGCTATAGCGATGGGGCTTACGTTCTATTATGGCAGCGCAAAACGCGCGGTAATCGGATTGCCACCAGATGATGAGATGCGACGTACTGTGGTCGGTGACCATCTTACAGACCTGCTCTTGTCTTTTATCAACATGTCATTGACCAGCTATGACGCAAGCGACCAAAAACTTCTTGAGGGGGAGGATATTTCCGTGTTTCGCCAACTGGCGGCTACTGCCTTTGATACGTGCTTGGCTATTGGCCGTGATGATCTCCTCTTCGGCGACATCTACGATAATTTCTGTGACAAAAATCTTCAAGTGGTTTTCTTCGAGCTCCTGGAGGCGTATGTATTGGACGAGCGGATTACCACCTTCAGTAACCCGGTTATTGTCCAGGAATTTATTGCATTTTATGAGATGCAAGGGTGGTTGGACCGACTTGAGCAAGTGATCTTGCACCTCGACCCCATGGTATTGGATGTACATCACACTGTGGGTCTCTGCCTCAAGTACAGATTATACAGCGGTTTACTCTACGTCTATAACCGTGTTGGCGATTTTGTGACACCTATTATCGAGCTTCTTCAGCTATTGGAGTTGCACGGGAAAGCGAGGAACGACAAGCGAAGCTCAAATGGCAACGGGTCAGCGCTGTCTACATCTATAGCCCATTCTCCTGAGGATGCGATCTACACGTTGTACGTGTACCTGGCATATATCCTCACCGGGAAAGCCTTTCCTGTTGGACATCTCGATGAGAAAGAAGCTGTGGCGGCCAGGGAGGAGGTCTTCAGCTTCCTGTTTTCACCTTTTCATGCGATCTGGCCCCCTGGCACCGAGGCCTGTAAACTCGGGCGAGAACCATATCCATACATTCATTTGCTATTAAGTTATGATCCCCGAGAATTCCTGAAAGCTGTCGGGGCCATCGTTGCGGATGACGCATTGCAAAACAACAATCTTAAAATTAGGCCAAATGTCTTTGTAGCCGACGAAGATGGCATGGGCCGATATGCTGATAGGTACGAAATCAGCCGACAATTCATTTTGAACGCCTTAATTTCGGCAGTAGAGGGAAGCAGTCCACCGAGCGTAGATGTCCTGTCGCTGCAACATGGGGAGTCAATTTACGAGAATAATGTACTGGATCCTCGAGACGTCACTCTTTGCTTCTGTTTTGTGGCACGCATATATGCAAACTATTGCAGCTCTGTTTCTCTCCAAAAGGATGTTCTACAAAGGGTCCTTTTGTGCTTGATGACCTCACCGGACAGTACAACGCGCGAGGAGAGACAGCGGGCCATTGTGGGCGTGCTCCTGACTGGTTTTGAGCCAAGCAACGCCGAGCAGGATAAATGGCTGGACCTATACCAGCAAGGTGGCTTGTGGCGGCCCTACGAATTGGCAGCTCGCAAGCTCCAGCGCTACGAGCTCGTAATTTTGTCTTACTTAAATGACCCGACGCGCCAGGAGCAGGGCTTTCACGCGATTTACGAGCTGCTGGCGAGCGAAGAGCTAGCACCTCGACAGTCTTTGGCGGTTAAACAGAGTGTATTGCAAAATGTCGTGCAACTCACTCATATCGATGAAGTTGCAACCACGGATCTTGTATCAACATTTTGGCCAACAGAGCATAAAGCCGTCATTCGCACCCTTTCCCCGAACGCGGACGACTTGTTCACATATCTGAGAGGGCTGCTCGATGCGGAGTGGGCTCTATCTCTTCGAAAGACAGCCGACCGTCCTCGTCGGCGGAGACCAAAACAGGTTACATCTACCCTAGACCTTGGTGAAGATGTTTATGAGAAGTATATTGAGCTTCTATGTGTACGTGAGCCCCAGGAGGTGAAAAGATATCTTAATAGGCTTAGCGTCGATCACACTGGATATCCGTATGCATTTGATCGAGTACTGGCTCTGTGTAAGCAACACAATGTGCTTGATGCGGCCGTCTGGGTTCTGGAGAAGAGCGGGAATTGGGAAGGCGCTCTGCGGCTGATAATGGAAGGCGTACAGGTAGCTGTTGACATTATTACGAACACGGGGAACGGGCCAGGAGAAACATCTGGGGAGATTACATCCCTGAATGCACTTGAACACATCCAACGCCGGATAGACATGGCCTTGGATCTTTGTATGAGAAGTTCGGGAAGACTTGGCAGAGACGAGTGTGAATCTCTTTGGTTTAGTCTGCTGGATGCCATAGTTGAGCCACAAAAGGTAACAGCGCCTCCTTCGCCTACACGATCTGAAGATCGACCCCTGAGTGCAACCTTCCACGATGAGAGAGACCCGAAGGTGGTCGAACTGTATGATTGCCTCAAAGAACGTGCTCGCACACTACTTTACGCCATGGTCGGATATGTGCCATTCCACTCAATCCTCTATCGAATTGTCCAGTCACAACGTCGAGCATCGTTTGGCGAGCATAGAGAGATTATCTTTTCCATGCTTGAATCTTACAGTTACGAACGAGAACTTCTTCAAGCCACAAACCGCATCCTTTCGATCGATGTACATAGCTCACAAGCTCGCAGCAGCTCACTACGACGAAAAGCCTTGCGACCTTTTAAAGGACAATGCGGTGTATGCAAACGGATGCTTCACATACGGGCCATGTCCGACTTGCAAAAGAATAACAAAATTGCTGTGATGAAATGTGGGCATGCTTTCCATGCGACGTGTTTGCAGACTGACATGGAGAGGATTGCCAGCATGGAAGGATGGGAAGCTGCTGGTGACGCGATTTCTGGGTCGGGATGGTGTGTAATTTGTGCAAAGAACCGGGATAGGGCCAAGGCTACGGCAAAGAAGTTAGCCGCTAGTTCAGCTGAGAGAACGAAAGAAAAAGGAAAAGATAAGATGGTGTGGCTTTGTCTTTGCATGATGTTACTGCCCTCTGTCAGGTGACATTAACCGTATTCTCATTTCCAGGCTGTTGGGGCGGACGCAGAGGAACCACCAGATATACAACAAAAGCATCACGTACAACGAGCCAACGCCGAACTCTTTGTTCGGCTCTCGTCCCACATGCCTACTGTACGTACTCTCTCTTATTTACAAACAATGCAATATTTTAACAAAACCCAGAGGTAATAACCATTTGTCATTTCTTTCAGAATGAAATATATAGGCTCCTCCATCCACACCGCGCCAACAATGACGAGGACTCGATTAACATGAACGACGACGTCATCGACCTGGGGGAGCCGCCATACGACTTGGCGTCCGGTGATGGTCAACCTGCTTACCGCCGAGGATCAGAGTTCCCATCGCACCAGATTCAACATGTACCGCCAAGTATTGTCAAAACCCCGCACAAGTATTTCTTGAGTCTCGCCCCTCCTTCAATGTCTCCTTCGATAGACTCTGTTGACTGAGCTGTTGACTGAGCTGAGGATAGGGAATTCTGTGTACCTAGGGATGTGCGCTTTTCTATTTTAGTTTTTTCTTCCTGTGGCTTTTGATAAAATAGTGAAAACGAATGCTGTTTGCCTCTTTCTTTGGACTAGAGTGAATGTGGGATGAACGGTCGAGCGTGCGCGAAGGACACTAATCTAAACTGGCACTACAAGAGGGAAAAAATTGCACAGGCAATCGCACAAACTCTCATTGGGCAATTTCAGGGCAATCTTCAGCATTTGATCATTACAGCATGGTATCAAACTCTATCACGAAGCAAAGACGGCCAAGTCTTTTAGTGTTTCCCGGACGGCCCCTCCAACCTGTCCACCTGATCGCTTTAGTTCCTCCAGGGTTGTAGATATCTCGATGAACCCATGATGGCATGCTCTGCATCGTTGAATTCTGTCCAAGAGGCAAAGGTGAGCACGTATCCCGGCCGATTCCAACCAAAAAAACGGGCCATA
This sequence comes from Spizellomyces sp. 'palustris', assembly GCA_006535965.1. Classification (NCBI taxonomy): domain Eukaryota; kingdom Fungi; phylum Chytridiomycota; class Chytridiomycetes; order Spizellomycetales; family Spizellomycetaceae; genus Spizellomyces; species Spizellomyces sp. 'palustris'. The sequence continues at coordinate 95,385 of QEAR01000016.1, read as the reverse complement.
CCGATCTTCTCTGCTGATATCGACACCTGGAGAGGACAGACTATCCGCATTCATTGTTGATATGATAACATGAGAGAAGCTCTTCACAAGGAGTCGTATAGTTGCGCAGGCCGTGACGATAAAACTATGGTTGGGACATTAACAAACTCAGTTATCAAGATCCCTAGTTCTGATGGGAATCAACCAAAGTTGAACACGTACTCTTCATACATCTCAAACAGCAACTCGTTCAACATGGGAAGGAGCAAAATCGCAACGTCCAGCGTCAACAATTTCGGTTTCAAATTGATGATTCTCAATAAATCGATGCAAACACTCGAATCTTTGAGCTCGATCATTGTTTCTATGGCCTGTCGGATATTGGCTTCGTCCCAAGTTTGTCGGATGCACCGAATACTGGTTAGGCGGGAATTGAGAATGGAAGTGATGGAGGCGTGCCGGAACGTCAGGGAGTCTATAATGTCGTTGTCGGATGTCGGTGGAGGAGCTCCGGGAGACGACGGGGAGAGGGGAAGAGGTTGGGCGCGTCGTTGAGCATTCTGGTATCCGCAAGGTGTGAGATTTGTGCTGGCATGCATACTACATTTGCGATGTACATGTACCTGTATGAATTTTGCCACATCCAAATTGAGTAATCTCTGGCCATTCCCAGACGGCACAAAGGAGTTTGGGCCACGCGAGGCGTGTGTTTGAAGTTGTTGAGCCAATTGTTCGTCAGCACTTCGAGAGGATCCAGGAGCTGTCGCTGGCCTATATCCAGCATCTTCTGAGAAATTCAGTCGGTCCAGCGAAGTGGACATGGACCTTCCATACGGTGGCGTGTCACTTGGTTCTGGTTTCATGTAGGGTGATGACATCGATTTAGGGATACCATAAGGTGGTGTACGCTGGGTACCTTTTGGATGCAATTGTGAATAACGTTTCTATGCCAACTCCGCAACAGAAAACATCACAAACCAGCATTGTTTGGCTGTTGGGATGGGGGCGGGGTATGGTGTCGCTCCGCAAACTCCTGTCGTTGGGCAGCTGATAGTTCATTAAAACCTTACCCTGCATGTTCTCGAGAGTAAATCATACCAACCAATTTTTGATACAATGTCATCCTGAACTGTTGTTTGAGACCCTCGTAGTGATGATTCTATCCGAGCACTTTGATTTTCGCCAAGGTAGAGTCGGCCTACGGACGATCAAAGGTTGATTCCCATGATTTGACGCAATGAGTTCAACCGCTCGCAAAACCTTACCAATATCGAGTTCCGTGGTGTCGATGTTACTACGATTTACCCCGCCATACGGACTCTCGGGACCTTGTGTGAACCCTGCGGGTGCAGCCAAGTCCGGCGGTAGTCGGTCCGTTGGGCTTAGACGCGGCTGAGCAAGTCCGGGTCAGATGCTCATCCGAAATGTGATGTGATGCCCCGCCACTTACCGTTATATCTACCCCCCACACGCTCACGAAATTTTGATCCAGAGCACCACCTAGCACCTTCCCCTCCTCCAGGAGAATTCTCATGTCCGCAATGTTGGGCCAGCTAACGGAGATAACGTCGTGGCATACAGCGGGTTCCCATGTCCATATTTGCAGAGAATCAGTATATGCCGCATACACTTCATGTCCTTCCGTATCAAATTGCAATGCTTCCGGTCGCCCAGTGCTTGCGGGGGTTGCGGATATACACTCAAATGTTTGAAGATCGTAAAACCTCAACACATTATCGGCGCCAGCTGATACCATCAAAAATTCGGAAGGATTAAAAGCAAGTGACGTTATAGCGCTTGTATGATCTGAATATGAATGTAGTAGTTTCCCGGCGGTCATGTCCCATATCTAGACGTGGGGCATTTTCAATCCAATTGCAGCACAAAACAAGCGGAAAAGTTCCCTCTAATCCGTACCTTTACTGTTGCATCACTGCCTCCTGTTGCAATCCATCGCCCATCAGGTGTTATACGAAGAACATTGACTGCGTTTTGATGACCATGGTACGTCTGAATACATCCCTTCCGCCGAACGTCCCATATCTTAACCGATGAATCAGAAGAGCCTGAAGCAAAGAACTCGCCAAAGGGGTGAAATTCAACACATCGGGCTGCAGACTTGTGGCCGGCTAACGTCCGTATTACTGTTACGCGAACAAATATATCATGAGATGAACAAACTATCAGTCATCCTGGAGTTTAGAAAGTACCTTTTGCGTGTTCGAGGTCCCAGAGCTTGATCGTTCCAGAAGATGACCCTGCTACCACGATCTCCTCTGGCCAATCTAGTGTAACACATTCTATTGCACTTGCGTGCCCGCTAAGACTCTGAGAGCAATAAGGGAAACTTATCAGCTTTTTCTGTCAGCGCACACGCCGTGTGGAGGCAAACAAGATGCATGCCACACGGTCTACGCAGTCATTCCTCAACTCACCAATATCGGTGCCGTTTTCCCAATAGCCCACAAGTTCACTTTTCTATCCTCCCCGCCCGTAACCATCACCCGCCCCGACTTTGGTCCTATTCGCAAGCATGTTCCGTTCGCATTGTGTGCGACAAAATCATCTACGTATGTCCATGGCCGTGTTAGCTTTTCGACGACTACATGGCGAAAGTCTTGAACGAATAAACATACAGATCTTGGACGCCCTGGTATCGTTGTTCATTTTCACGCTGCTCACGCAAAGAGCCCCTCTAAAAATCCCCCTACGCTTGTTCCTTCTCTACAGAGGAGTTCTATTTGCTCCTGCAAGGTAGCTGGTACGGTTTTGCGTCGTGACAAAGCTGAGAGACTCGGCTGAGAGTATTTCAGTGAGAATGTTGAAATGGCCCACGATAGAGCACGCAGGTTGAGCTGATAGCAATAAAGGTGTCCTAGATTACAAGGAGGCCTCGTTGGGTGGGATTATCTGGGAAACTGTTCAATTCCAAAAGGCAATCGTCTTCTTGGCGATGTTTGGGAGCGAAGCCCGTGGTACTATGGGCATCGACCTATTTAGGTTCAATTACAGCATTCACCGCGACCGTCTGAGTCAGCGTCGCTCTCGCTCGCCTTCCTCCAAACAAAAAGCAACTTTTCTTCTTATCGTCCGCTTTCTTTGCGCTCTTGGACGGCCCTTCTTTCTCCATCGCCCTCCACAAATGGAATGCGGTACATGCGCTTCAACGCATAGGAAATTTTGGTGCTCCAGCTGCATAAGTGAAAGGTAATGCTTTGCAGTAAAACTGCACACTTTTTGCTCAACTAGTCTGTTTATCAGACTTCAAAATCACGTATCCAACTACACTGTACTCGCCGTTGAGAGGGATTCACTGGCAGAGCGCATTCATACTATCCTTGGCTCTAACCGACCACCTACTGGAATATCCCCAGCCGAGGAGGCAGAAGCTGCAAAGGGACATATAAAAGCTTTAGAGAGTTCCATTGCCGCGGCGAGGGAAGCAGTGCAGAAAGGCAAGCTTGTGCATGTCTACATGAGACCACGAATATGCGCGAACGTGCGAGTTTATTAAAGAAGATCACATCTAGGTAGGGAAGAGCTCAAGACTGTACGCCGTACTATCAACCAGCGTCGTCAGATTCTAGCGCAAGCACACGCCACATTAGAACACAAGTGGTTACGAAATATCGGGAATATCCGACAGGAAGTGGACCATGGACGGGGAAAGTATCGGCAAGCGGCCGAAGTGCTGATGCAGTCCCGTCGGCTGTTGGTACGAGAGGTTGTGTCCATATTTCGGTTGAGAAAGGTTCAACGTAAACAAGGAAAAGAAGCGATTGGTGGACCTGTGATGGGCCTTGGAAGCTCCACCTTGTCCGTTCGTAATGGAATATCTTCATCATCATTGGTTTCATCGGGGATGACCACGACACAATCTCTGCCCGTGGCGCGGAGCTCTACTAGTAGTTTACTCTCTCCTTCACCCGACGTGCCCGAATATCGTATTATTAACGTTGGATTTCCGATATTCGGGTATTCTCTGAGTGAGTGAGTGACCCGAGATGCAAATCGGCGTCCTGCATAACGTCTCCATTAACACCAACTACACAGGCTCCCCGCATGAAAGATTCAATGCTGGACTCGGTTACGTTATCCACATGACCATACTGCTTTCCCACTACCTTCATGTGACGCTGCCGTTCCAAATCGTCAATAAAGGTGCTCGGTCCTTTGCGCAAGCGACCTATGTGGATTCTTCATCCGAATTCAGGTTGGAAGACTTGTAAATACGCTTTTATCTCACATGCTCCAAAGCACTAATTGCACTTGTTCCTACAGTCAATTGCCGTTGTACCTTTCCGATAACAGCGTTGAAGCGTTCACCGTCGGACTCTCAATGCTTAACTATAATATTGCCTATTTGTGTTATACCCAGGGAGTTGATATCCCAATTTATCAAGTACACAATACGCTGGAGAACCTGGCATTGTGTTGTCAAGGGCCAGATCTGGGCTGGTGTGTTTTGTTCATGCCTAGAAAGTGGTCCGAAATGAATTGCTCAATGATCATCGTTTTTTTTAGTGACGTCAGCCGACCTCGCCGGGACAGTCCTGATGGTCCTCAGCCTACTACAGTGTCGTACCCATCTCCACGGGAACCATTCTCCTTGGACTTTCAAAAAGTTGTACGGCTACACATTGCAATAAGGACACGGAGATGGGTAGTGAGCGAGATCGCCGCGCTAAGGAATGATGGTGAGCCAAAGTCAGAATTTACCATATCTCCGTCCTTGAGACAGATTTTGGAGGAGAATTCCGAAGATGAGGATGAAACTGTATCTGGGTGGCATTTAGTAGATGAGCCCCTGCTGCCGCATGTATGATAATTGTATGTAGATATATGTTGTGTTGTATATAACGTTAAATTGAAAGAGGACGTAGGAAAAAGTCTTTCACCAATTGCCTCTATTTACAAGCGGTCCTTTCTCGGACACTTGTGTCCACCCCCACATGAGTATCATAGTATTCTAAGCATAATTTTTGCTTCGCTGGCCAGCAAAGTTTCCTTCAAAAAAGTCCGCCAAAAAGTCAGAATATTTCCCTCTTCCGTTGTCGTCCTCAAAAGGTCGGACTTTCCGATCGGGCTGCTCGTACGTGTTGTTCGGGAAGAACCGCTGGACATGATCATCTTGCTTCCATTGTTCAAGGGTTTCAGTGAGCTCGTTTCGGCCTTTGAAGATGAGGATATCAATGACTTGTTGGTTCTCGATGGAGCGATTTGCTTCAAATTCTCGGCGCATTCTTTGGCGAACCTGGTGTCGGAGTAAAGGATTAGACCTGTACGATGGTGCACAAAGTCTACACCAGCCGTTGGTTGTGCTTCTTGCTGTTCATTCCTGGCCCTAATCCTGCTTCCTATTTACTGCATACCTTCCACACGGGATACGGCAGCTTGTACATTTCAACAATGTCAGGGGCTGCCCTGACGCAGTCTCTGTACAGCTGAAGCACGCGCTTCCGCTGTTCCTGAACATTCCGAGAGATGATGGTGGGAAGCGGTTTAATTAAAGTCATGGTTGGGGTATGTTGTGGTGCAGTGTTGGCCCAAGTCGCAATCCAAAAACGCAACTCGCCTTGGACAAAGTCGAGTCTGCCCTCGAAGGCGGTCATGTGATTGAGGTCATGTGATCGATCGGTAGCCACATAAGCCACTTTCGAGCTCAGATCAATGAACGGCCCTTGATAATGGTTGGTCAGCCCATGGATGCAGGTTCGTCCAAGTATCCGCAATAAGCGAACGATATCTTTACGGACAAGGCGCAAAGAAACTCAGCCGTCTTTTCATAGAGAACAGGACGAGTACTTGTATTCTGGATTCAAATCACTCAGCCTGGCTCCAGCATACTCTGTGTGTCCACCTTGTGTTTAGGCAAAGGCCATCCTCAATCTCAAGCCACTATGGCTCATATTCTGGCGATTCAATGACAACATTCTGGAAGAGCCGTTTGCACCTCAAAGATCAAAATGCGACAACTTTTAACATTGGAGATTGGAAATTGATTACCGTGCAATGATACGGCCCGTGCACTGGTGCTAAAGAACTCCGGGTAACAAGGTGCCATTATCCATAAGACTCTTTAAAATCATTTGTAAACGAGAAATTAACAGCCGCATCATACAAGTGTTTTGGACGGCTCATGATTTTCATACCTTGTATTGATTCGTGATAGAAAAACAGCAAACGTCAATACGCAACGAATCAGTTGCAGCTCACCTTGCATCAATGGCTCATCTGGCACCATATCCTTCTGCCAAAAGTTTCGTTTTTATTTAGGCCAATGCCGAATCTTCCTTTTTGCCAAACAAAAGCCGCCCAGCTGTCAACTTGCCTTTTTCCTCGTGACTGTGGGGGGGCGTGTCGACGCGTGACTTGCAAGCAAATGGCGCTTGGCACGTCATGCAACGACTCGCCTTCCTCCTGTCGCTACCCTCCCATTTCCTACTCGGTTCAAAGGTTCCATTGCCAATTCTTCTTGCCAATACACACAAGTCATTGTCACAAGTATATTCAAAAGCAGCTTTTGCTACGAGATAGTTGGCGCCCACGGCATTGTTTTGTTCACGCCGCCACAATCGCTTTGTTTGGCTCGTCCTGGGCCACCGTCTTACGGTTCTCTCAAGTTTTTACCCAAGGTAGTCTTCTTCCCTTCTTTTTTCTTTGGCTTTGCTTGCCCACATTCCAACAGTGCGTCGTTGGTCGGTATCAAGACCACCCGCTTTGCTTTCCCTACAACCCGACAATTTCCGACCGTCTCCATACCATGGACAAGATGGACTTGACTCTCCCCTTTGGGCCAGACAACCACCAGACCCGTACCTGGAAGCTTGATGAAAGCCGCAAGGAACAGGCTCGATCGCTTGCTTCCCGTCTTGGAATTAGCTACGCTCCCGGAACTGCTCCACCTTTGCCGTCCGCAGCTACTCATCCCGAGCTCTACGAACTCGCCACAAGAGCACTCAAAGAGGCAGGTGGTCCACAATTCATTAACCCCGATCACATTACCGCCCGAAAAATGCATGTTGCCCCCAATTCTGACGAGAGCATCTACCTCAATATCCTGGGCGGTCTCGCTGGATACCTGATTTTCGATCTACCAGATGGTCAAGGCGGGTTTGTTCTCATTGATCCAAAGAGGGAACGAACCACCGCCTGGCATCCAGAGAGGTCGACACGAGAGGCCGCATGTGTGTGTGGAAGTTTGGTGCTGCGGGAGGCCAAGAGGAAAGGTCTCGCAGAAGTGGATGATTTGGCAAATGCGTTGAGCTCCATGGCAATCGATCCGGAGACGGGATTGATGAAGAATTTGGAGGAGGCGTTTGGACACATTGATATTAATACAGCTGCTAACAAGGTGAGAACACCATACCTGGAGGCAAAGCGGGGTCGCCAGTTGTATTTACACTATATCGGTTCGTTCTATAGGAGCCAGACATAGAAAGTATTACTCTTACTCAAGTCGACTTGCCCAGCGTGTCATCCACCCCGACCTGGTTGAGCTATCCACACGCTCCCGGTGCAGCGGAAACAAGAGGACATAGGTTATCAAATCCATGGTAGTCAAATCATTTCACGGGTTATCGTGGTACGTTTACATGATTATGATGGCTGCTCAAGGACCCAATATCAACATTGTCATTTATAGATCGTACGGCAGTACATCATTAGTCAAGTCATGTTTCTGTTATTCTCAAAATCGAACCGCAGCGAAGGGGGTATGGGAGGACTGAGGACATTGTGCGGGGAACATTTTTCCTTGTACTGGCGTACAGCGGCGTGCATTATTGATGGTATCAAGGGCTCATGCAAAAAGTACATCTCGTGAAGGCGCCCTTGACGTTGTGCAGAGATGTGTTCTTTCGTTTTCTGTGTGCGCGAATGGTTTATTGGTAATATAACAGACTAGGACTCTAGCATTTTTCTGACCATTTCAGCAAATATAAAAAAACAGTATTATTATTTACATTGACATCACAAGTGCCGCAACCATCTGCAAAAGTCATCCAGATCTATTGGTCGTCTCTCACTTTATGACCTCTAAGACCTCTCCAATGCCTTCCTCTCCTCCTCTGCGGCCACCAGTTCAGGATCCTTTCCTTGGTTGAAATACGCCTTAACAGCTAAATAATCACAATAAACCGTCAGTATGCGTCCTACTTTGCATCCGTCAGAGACTAGAAGGGACCTTACCTGGCTTCTTCTCCTCCCACTTTTGTTCCACCTCTATCTTTGCATCTTCGACGGACTCTTGGACTTTGTGTGCCGTATCTACCGCAGCGAGTTTTGCTGCTGTTGAGGCGTGCGCTGAGGCTTCCGCTGCGTGGTGCGCTGCCACCTTGGCTTCGACTTTGGCGGTGCTGAGTTCCGTCTTTGGTGTTTGGTAGCTGGCCATGGTATGCTGTTATTGTTTGAATTTGATATTTGTATGTACGAATAGTTTTTCAATAAAAACGGGGGGCAGGGAAGCCTTGGACGGTCTTTTAAAGGCGCTCCTCGGAGGAATGACGTGGATCGAAATACGTAATGGCATGCATGACGTCAGGTCAAGGAATCGCGTGAGTGGCACAGCGGGACCGATGTCAAGCCACAGGATGCTCCAACTAGATGCCCAAAACATATATTTATTTACAAGTACAGTTTTCTATGAGAGCTACTTTAAAGCTTCCCGAACATCCATCAATGCTTTTCCTAACAAATTCAACCCCCATGACTTCCTATCAGCTCCTGCCGCAGCCCTAGCCGTGTACCCGATTCCCCAAATTCTGTCATACGGACTTGCTTCGACAATCTCCTTGCTCCCAGTATTAAGCAATACTTTTTTCATTTCAGGATTTTGCCCAAATTTCAACATGTTGCCATTAAAAACGATGCGATATCTGTGGGCGGCCCATTCGGATTGAACAAAGTTCCTCACACGTTGTCCGAGCGCTTTGACTTTTATTGGACGTGTTTCCGCAAGGATTTGCTCGGCAATGACCTCGTCATTGAATAGAACGGCTTTGTGGTACATCATGTAGTGTTCGGCTGTTGGGAAGGTGATGCCAGCTTCGGTAAAGGGGGAAGGAGCCCACTGGGAAAAGATTCCGTGGGGACGCTCAGAAGTTTTCCAAAAGTATACTGCGCTCATTATTGTCACTTTTCTCGTAAGGAAATGTAGATTGTTGAAGACAAGGACTCTAGTGCCTTCCTCTTGAACATGCCCTCCCTTAAATGCAATTTTATTTAGACAGGTATCCAACACTTGCCCACCACTACAAGATATTTTCTCTGCACTTTCACCACGCATTGGCAAGTGACTCGCCCACCACCGTGTCAAAGCTGAATTCATTCGTCGGGGCTACGGCGGTGATTCCTCGGAAACGCGCATGTGGCACAGTCCAGATGTTGGTGGACAAGTTGCTTATCTAAAGTCACATCGCCACAATGTGTTTATTCCAGGCTCTGGAGCCGGTGTGTGGCACGCACGCCAATACCTGTACAAATGGATATAATCCAATACGCAAAAAGCAATTTGAGGTTCTGTGGCCTCATTTAAACTTTTGGCTCAACGAAATATATTCTGACATAGAGAACAAAAGCCGCTTGTCATAGAAGAAAAAAAATATAGTGCTCTTATAGTAGATGCTACGTGCTGGGTATAAAGCACATTTCAGGCCCTCACAGGGGAATCGCCACTGCAATGGCGGTCATAAACACCCCCGCTATAACAGCCCACACACAGATCCACAGCGTCAACTTTGCTTGCCTACTCAACACCAATGGCTCCTCAACAATTTGGATGACGACCTTACTCCTAGTAGGCAACTGCGATTTGTCAGGTGCGGGCTGTTTATGTCTTTTGAAGAATCCCGGTTTGGCGTCCGAGGCAACCTCTGTGACAAGTATTTCTTTTTTACGAGCCGCCATTCGAAGGGGACACATCTTACTGTAGACGGCAACGTAGAGGAGGCCGGCTGTTGCAAAGAGGGGAAACGCAGAGACGCGAGACCAGCGCGTCACATTGTTGTGAATCTAAGCGTCATGAGTGAGTTAGATACAGGTACATGGCTGGACGGTTGGATGAAGTAGCAGTCGCAAAACGTACCAGCAGAGCCACCAATAGGACACCCAACAAGGACGTCAAAGATGCTGCCACAGTCCGTGAAATCCTTGCAGGTGTCTGCACATTCTGGGCAGCATAATGCATAAACGCCGGCAAACTAGACGTCCCCATAATATCAAGACAGTGCCTGACAACTGGAACAAATACATCGGGATGTGTGGTACTAGCTGCCTTGTCGCAAATAGATTTGCGCAGGGCGGCAGTGATATTGAGCTCTTTCGATGACCCAGTTGTGAAAAAGAGTTGAATGGCGGCGCTGATCTCTGTCCGAAACGGTTGTCTTTTGGCATCCTCGGTACAAGTCAGCACCAGTTTTTCAGGGGGCGGACACCCGAAAGGCAGCCATTCCGCAGACGCTGTTGCTCCTGTAGGAGGACCATCGACAGTGACGATAGAAGTTTTGAGTGGCCCCGCTCCAACGCCGACCCCGCTTTGGCCCGTTGAAAAAAGTGCTTTCACGAGATTATCTTCGGTGTGAGCGGTATCTCCTTCATTTTCAGCGCTGAAAACTGGGGCGGGTGAGAGCGCACGTTCTGACTCTGGAAGAGCCATAAATCTGTGGCGGTAGCTGATAAACCACTCGAGAACATCCAGATTTTCCTCCGAAAACTCCTTTTTCTCTACATTAGCAAAAGGATCATTAGGATTAATGATATATACGTTTGGAATAGGCAGAAGGAGCGACATACCTAAATATGTTCTAAAATCGGACAACGACAAAGGAGTGCATGTCTTCCCCTGCAGTATCCTAACCAGAATGCTTTCATTCTGCAGCACATTTAGTTGTTGCTTTCTCTTCTTTACGTCTAGTGCTGTTTCGACTCCATTGATGGTCACCGCAGTGTGCTTGGCCATCTAGTTGCGATAGAGGTAACCGACAAGGTGAGAAGTTGGAGCTAGCTTTTGCAGTTGCAGTTATAGGTCATCACCTGGCCAGGTCCTCGGTCCAGCAATAGCAACGATCCTCAATCAAAAGTGTTTCTAAATTTAACCTTTTCTTTTTAGGTTTTTCCAAAATCCCAAGGCAGGATGATCGAGATTATCCAGATCGGCGAATGCCCTTTACGTATTGTTTTCCAACCTCTGGTATCATATATGGCTGAAGGCCCAACAAAAAGTTCTAGCGCATGGGCTTGCGTAAACACAGCGGCCCAAATGGCAGGTTGCCTGCAATACCAGACGACTGGTTGTAGATATAACAATAGGAATACAACTTTTTGTTGACCAAAAGTTATTATACCGGGTCTCTGGTTTAATGGGCTCCGGAGCTTTGAAAGTTTAAAAGCGCCAAGTTGAGGACATTTGGATCTTTGATGTTGAATATGAAGGAGGGCTTACATGTGCTTGCGTTGAGGATAACTTGCCAAGTCGTTCCCATTATATCCATTCACTTGACGTCGATGATGTTGGTGGAGTTACGGTGGATTGATCAAGACGGGTGATGACCAACTCTTTGTTGTCGTGCCAGATGTGAATACCGCTGGTGCACGGTGTGAAACCTTTCACGGCTGTTGCTGGACGGGACCGCCCGTCAAAGGAGATTAGAACTGGACGTAGAGAATATCCACAGCAGCCGGACTCGGGCGTACACAGCAACAGACTTTTGAGTTTACTAATAACTAATGGCGGTCGCCATGTCCATTTGTGCAGCTTTTGCAAGTGATGAAACGGTGCCCACAACAATTATCATTTCGGTGCTCAAAATCCTTTCGATTTCCTTTAGTTCATTGCACTAAAGCCATGGTCAGGCAACCTTTGTATAGATGCACCCTCATCAACTGGATATTCAAAGACGGACAACTGACTCCCACGTTCAGGCACTGTTCCCGGTTGGGGCTTTGCGTTTCTATTCCTGGATACCTCGTTCATTGCACGAAAGCCTTCAACATCCACAGGGTCGAGTACAGCGATTCCATCATGGCACATTTTGGAATGGCGGGTTGATTGGAGGAAATGGGATCGCGTGTCCAACGGAGGTACGCGTCGCCAGCCTTTGCTCCTTCCCATTTCACCCTCTCGCATCCTTTCAACCAACACAACAACAGCCCTACCATGTCGGCCTATCTTCCTCCTTCCGCACTCCAAAAGTACCTCCTCTTTGTCGGCACACTGGCCTTTTACAACGGTGCGCAATGCTTCCTCCCCAAAATGCGAGTGACAGGTCGTATTTACTCGGAAAAGAAGGGTGAAGGTGTGGTTGCTGGCGTTATGGTCAGTCTTTGTTGTGGATGGCCTATAAACTTGTAATCGAACCCAAAATTGGACGTTGTAGCGACGGACCTAATGTCTCGAATGATGGGACTCTGGACAATTACCTCAGGTCTTGTTCGGGTGTACGCGGCCTGGAATATTCACGACCGAGTGTAGCGTATCCCTTATGCTTTCGGTTTCCTTTTGTAAGCCCAACATGCTCACACTATGATGGTCCTCTAGGCTTTACAATCTCACAATGTACACATTTGCGTTGGCATTATTTTCGTTCACAACTGAGGTCTTTGTCTACAAGACGGCAAAGATTTCCAGCCCTGGAGTGTGGCCTGCCTTGCTCATCTCCCGTAAGTGCTCGTTTTCATTGGACTTTGGAAGTGATTCGCGCCGGTTTGCGTTCTTAACCACCTTTATGTTAGCAATATCACTGGCATGGATGTGGAACTCGTATGCAGATTTTGTTCGTGGATAGATGATGTAGGGCGTGTTGCCAATGTTGCCAATGTGGGACCTGTTGCCAATGCGGGCCATGTAGCCAACGTGGTTACGGGTGCAGAGTAGACCGGGAAGCAAAGGCAGAGCGACCAGTAGATAGATCTTATTGCCCACTTTTTAGCATAGTCTAGATGTCTCTAGAGAACGATGATTCCAGTCATTCTTTTTGTACAGAAGAAGAGGTCGACAGTTCGTTCTGCATAAAAACGTCCATTTAAGCAAAACGATGAGATTTGCCTTTTGGCATTTCCTTTGACATCGACGGTTGGAAAATCATTTCTTGAAACCCCCAGCCCTTTTGTTATCAAAAGAACGGCCCAATCATTTCCAACCACGCTTTTCAATGGCCTTCCATCCAAATATGGTCATATGAGCTGCGCACGTGCTTTGGCCAAACGAACTGCAGGTCTTCATCCCCTTCTCTTCTCTCGCATTGCCGTTTGAAATTCCTTTGCCCCATCCTCTTGTGATTTGTGCTAGTAATCGGACGGGCTTTTTGATCTGCACGCACCATTTCGCAAACTCGTTTAGAGTTTAGTGCACGAACAGCAGGGGGAATTCTTAACCTGTCCATTCTTCTTGATCATCCCGTGTTGTCCGTGATTGCAAAACACTTTTCAGACATGGAGGGCGCTTTCACAAAGACACCTCAAGAGGTGCTCAAGTTTTTAAAGGTTGATAAAGAAAAGGGTCTGACAACCAAAGATGCGGAGAAGAGACTAGCCGAGTATGGTTCAAATGGTACACTTTTTTTTGTTATTTCTCCGTTCATTGATTGACATGCGTTGCTCACGTCTTAAAAACATTCTTTAGAGCTACCAGAAGAGCCCCCAACACCTATTTGGGAACTGATTCTTGAGCAGTTCAAAGACCAACTCGTGATTATCCTCCTCGTGGCCGCAGCAATCTCTTTTGTCCTCGCGTTTTTGGAAACCGACGAAAAAGAGGCTGGAACGGCCTACGTGGAGCCGATTGTGATTCTGTTGATCTTGATTGCGAATGCGGTAGTTGGTGTTGTTCAGGAGACCAAGGCGGAGCGCGCCATTGAAGTGAGTGTCAATCTGTAATCGTTTCAAACACCTTGGAGATAGTTTTTAACCGTCATTTGCAGGCTTTGCAAGAATACTCACCCGATGAAGCCAAAGTCGTCAGAAATGGCTCGATTCAAAAGATCAATGCACGCGAGCTCGTTCCTGGGGACATTGTTCATCTGGCCGTTGGGGATAAAATCCCGGCGGACTGTCGTCTGCTTCACATTATCTCATCGTCTTTCAAAACCGACCAATCCATTTTGACCGGTGAAGCCGTCTCTGTAAGCAAGGAACCCAATGTGGTCGTCGGGGATGACCGGGCGGTAAAGCAGGATCAAATCAACATGCTCTTTTCGGGTACAACGGTCACAATCGGCAAAGCTGTCGCGGTGGTTGTTCAGACCGGTACGGACACTGCCATTGGAGAAATTCATCAATCAATCACTTCTCAGGTGGATGAAAAGACCCCCTTGAAGCAGCAGCTTGATGACTTTGGTGACCAACTTGCTCGTATTATCTCGGTCATTTGTATTTTGGTTTGGGCGATCAACATCCGGCACTTTACGGACGAAGCTTTCCATGGTAGTTGGATTAAAGGTGCCATGTACTACTTCAAAATTGCCGTTGCTCTTGCGGTCGCCGCTATTCCCGAAGGTCTTGCCGTAATTATCACCACTTGCCTTGCTCTTGGTACCAAAAAGATGGCGAATCAGGGCGCCATTGTTCGGAAATTGCGTAGTGTTGAGACCCTTGGTTGTACCAGCGTGATCTGCTCTGACAAAACTGGAACATTGACAACAAACCAAATGAGCGTTCGTCGATTGATCGTATGGGACTCCCTTGCCGAATCCACCGAGTTGCAAGTTGAAGGTACTACTTATGGACCTGAAGGGCGAGTCCTCCATAAGCAGCAGCCAGTCGACCGCAATCTCTTGGCGAGGAACTCTAGTTTGAACGAACTGGCTCATATTTGTGCACTTTGCAACGACTCAAAGATTATTTTCGATGAGGTAAGCTGAAGACATTGTATCTGCTGTCAGACTTTTGGCCGCTCACATGGGTTTGCATTTCAGACTTTCGATGCATACCAAAAGATTGGGGAACCAACGGAAGCGGCGCTGAAGACGCTGGTTGAGAAACTGGGAACTGATAACGCCGATATCAATACTCGGATTCCTTTTATTGCGGATACCGATGCATTAGGTCAGCTCTCGACATCAGATAAAGTGAAACGTATATCTCAAGTGAGCGACTATATCGAGGCCAAGTACAACCGGGCTGCGACACTTGAATTTTCGCGTGATCGCAAGTCCATGTCTGTGCTCGTCGAGAGACTTGACGGTGCTGCAGGCGTCGGTGCGAGGAGTCCCGCTCCCGGTAGCAAATCTTTGTTCGTCAAGGGTGCTCCCGAGCAGGTTTTGGAACGATGCGCATACATTCGTCTCTCGAGCACTGGCGAGGCGACTCCTTTGAATACTCAGCTTCGGGAGAAAATTTTGAAAAAGGTTGCTGACTGGGGTGAAGGTGAATCATTGCGTGTGCTTGCATTTGCCACAGTGGACAAGCCAGCTGTGCCCGAGAAGGTTGACCCCGCCGCATACGCAAGTTACGAAACGAACATGACCTTTGTAGGTCTTGTCGGTATGATGGATCCCCCTCGCCCTGAAGTGCGCGAGTCCATTCGCAAGTGTAAAGCTGCGGGTATCCGCGTCATTGTTATCACTGGAGACAATAAAAAGACTGCAGAGTCCATTTGCCGTCAGATTGGCGTCTTTGGTGACAAGGAGGACATTACACGTAAGAGCTACACTGGTCGCGAGTTTGACGATATGTCTGCGAAAGAACGGATCGAGGCTGTTCACCGCGCCAATCTCTTCTCTCGGACCGAACCTACCCACAAGCAACAGCTCGTTGATCTTCTCAAGGGCGAAGGTTTCATTGTTGCCATGACTGGCGATGGTGTGAACGATGCACCTGCGCTCAAGAAAGCTGATATTGGTATTGCAATGGGTTCTGGAACGGATGTGGCGAAACTTGCTAGTGACATGGTACTCGCTGACGACAACTTTGCGACCATTGTGAGTGCCGTTGAGGAAGGACGCAGTATTTATTCGAACACGAAGCAATTCATTCGGTATTTGATTAGTTCCAATATTGGAGAGGTCGTTAGGTAATGTCATGCCTGTTTGCGAATTCTGCACATATTAGAGTCTCATGTCCATGTGTTTACTTGACACAGTATCTTCTTGACCGTTATTCTCGGCATGCCAGAGGCCTTGATTCCCGTGCAGCTTTTATGGGTCAACCTTGTCACCGATGGTCTTCCGGCGACGGCTCTTGGATTCAACCCTGCTGATAACGACATCATGCGCCGTCCTCCTCGTGATCCGAAGGAGCCTATTGTGACCAAGTGGTTGTTCATTCGATACATGGTTGTAGGAACTTACGTTGGCGCTGCGACCATTTTCGGATACGCCTGGTGGTTCATATTCTACACTGGTGGTCCGCAGATTACGTTTACGCAACTGGTGAGTGCTGGATATGTGGTTCATTTCATGACGATTTTCTTGCAGATGGACATTCTGACTTATATTCTTACTTTCCAGACAAACTTCCACAAATGCAGCACTCTTTTCCCCGAAATTGGCTGCGACATGTTCTACAACAGTTTCTCTCAACGGGCGACCACCATGTCGTTGAGTATTTTGGTTGTCGTGGAAATGTTCAACGCGATGAACAGTTTATCTGAAAACGAGTCCCTCCTGACTTTCCCGTTGTGGAAGAACTTGTACCTTTGCGTTTCCGTTGTCATCTCCATGGCATTGCACTTTATGATTTTGTATGTCCCGTTTTTCACGGTACGTGTCTTTGCGTTATTTTCTTGATCATTGGATGACGTGATCTCTTATTCCGGTTCATTCATGCAGACACTTTTCTCGATCACTCCACTCAACTGGGAAGAATGGCAGGCAGTGTTGTGGATCTCGGCACCGGTCTTGCTTGTGGACGAGGTACTCAAACTCATTAGTAGGAATTTTGTGGTCCCTTCCCCAAGGAAGGTGAAAGCAGAATGAGGGCAGTTTAGTTGGCGGATTGGACTATCTTGGGGAAATAGATGGGCCAGAGGGGGATAAAATGCAGGAGGCTCTTTATTTCTTTTTTTTTTTGATACAGACGAGGGCCTTTCTTTTGGACTGAGAAGGGGATTAAGAGTGAAGGATGGGAGGAAGACGTGTATATTATTAGAAGGATTTGAAAATAGTCAACAGATATCTCCTTGACGTTTTTTTTCCATATTGATTTTATCGTGGGATCCTGTACAGTCTTGTGTAGTGCGCTCCACTCTGTCAACCCTTTGGTACTCGCGATATACATATACTTTTCCGACCTGCACAGCAATGGCATAATCCCTTCCAGAAGCAAGCCTATGAAAGAAAATATCACTGACACCCATACGATCTGCTGACGGTGCTACCTCTGCCGCAGACGCAGATGTAAATGTGTCGATGGGGCTTTCTCATTTGTGGCGACATACGTCTCTGTATTGGTAGAGACTCGGTCCCGAGTGTTCAGTAAAAGCGTTATAAAGCATTACATAGTATTGTGAGGTCTTACAAGATCCAGTAATAAAGATATCCGTAAAGACTGGCTAAGGGTACGAGAATACCCGGCATGGGGAATGGTCAGACTAAATATCCTTAATTCTATTTGCAAAAAAGTATGGGCATGTAATTTTACATTGCTCATCATTTGAAGTTTATCGGTCCTTGCTCCGTTTTCATGAGGTGACGTTTTAGCTCGGGATACAATCAGTAATCGGTGAAAATCCCCTGCGAGCAACATGGGAGAAGTCGATGGACCTACGGTTATGATCGGTACCGTAAACCGCACAAAAACGCTGGCCATTTTTGACAAAAAAAAACAGACGACTGGTTTTTTTTCTCGGGTCAATGACCAAGGCCCAACTTGAGCGGACAAAATGGTAGTGATGGGTGCCCCGTAGATAGTGTGCATCCTTGGCACTATAATTCCGCCACATTCGCAACGAGCTAGATGTAACTTGTGGATTGTTATCGACATGGCAAGTGGCTATATGTCCAGTTTAGAGAATTATACGATAACACAGTTACAGAAAAAAGTCGATTCAAAAATTGAGGGCTTTGGTTAGCGCAAGTTATGGATCATTTGATGGAGGTCAGCAGAGTGTCTTTGGGAGGCATCGAGTCCACTACTTTATTGTTCTGAATAAATGTGACAGAATTGTCAACTACTTTTGTTTATGTTAGCAGCTATGTGACTATATACGTTCCAGTGCCATACCAACGAAAGTTAACCTATTCAAAGACGATTCGCAGGGCCTATCCGACACAAACGAATCAATCCATTAATACTCTGATTGATTCAAGGTGCCAGTCAAAAGGAACCACAATTTTGCAGACTTACCCAGTTCCACCTTCAGTACGTCCTTCCCCGCTTTGATCTCACTCAAGGTAGGGCACCTGCCCAACCTCAACAACTCACTCACATGACTCACTGTCGGATCCTTATTCAAACTAGCACAACCCACAATGTTGTCCCCTTTTGCATACCATGCAACAAATGTCGTGTCCTCTCCCTTCTGTGACTGCAGGTCGCCCTGGACAAATACAGTCTCAAACGGAGCTGTGCTGACGTATCTCAGAGATTTGCCGTACTGCGCCGTCCAAAAGTATGGCGTTTTGTTGAAGGTTTGAAGAGGCTCCGAACGAGACGAGAGTGCAATATTCCGAGCTACTAGACGTCCAGTGTTGCGGGCTACGTTCCAGTGCTCGATGCGGGTTGTTTTGGGATTCATGGGAGTTGGGAATCGTGCAATATCGCCCACTGCGTATAGCTCCGGGTGGTAGGGTATGGATAGGTTGGGTGTAACGGTAACCGATGAGTCGTCGTTCAGGAGGACGCTGGGTAGGTAATTCGTTGCGGGCGTCGCGCCAATGGCGACAAGTACAACATCGGCAGGAAGTATTTCGCCGGTTGATAAAAGTACTGAGGCGACTTTTGTGGGATCTGCGTCTGTTGTGGTCTGCGGTTGAGTTGCGACATCTTCTCAGCTCAACTATTTGGAGCATTACCTGACGGAGTAAACTTTTTCGGGCTCACATTCGCCTTGAATTTCACTCCGTGATCTTCATGCCACCTTCTGATGAATTTCCCGACTTCGTCTCCTAGAACACTTTTCAAGGGTACCTGGGGAACCCGTTTGAACAAGGTTCAGTATATCATTCTAGGAGTACAAATCAACTCGGTTACCTCGCCCCTTGCCACGATGGTAACGTTGGCCTTGTTATCTTTGGCGAGAACGGAAGCCACCTCCATTCCAATGAACCCGGTGCCGACAATCACAACGTTCGGCTTTTCAAACGATTTAATGGCTGCAGAAAACGAAATACTCATGGCATTGATACCGATGTACTGGATGCAACGAGCCTATGCTGGGAAAGAAACAAACCAGAGTGTAAGGCGGTGGCGTCGATGAGCGATCTCAGGTAGTGGACGTTTTTAAGATGGTTGCCTTCGATATCAAGAGTCCGTGGCTGTAGGTTAATCATCACAATAATAAGTAAGACAGAGCTATAGATACGCAGTTCGCAAACAATATGATCAGACTGACCTGCGATCCCGAAGCCAAAACCAAGTACTGGTATTCCTGAACAGTCCCATCCGTTAATTCAACCTTTTTTCCATCAATATTGACCGACTTGACCTCCTAAACCATCTATACATCAGTATTTTTGGTTAATTATTCCGTAAACGATGTGAAAATTGACCTTGCTGGTGATGAGTTCGATTCCCCGCTCCTTGTAGAATTCAGCGGGCCTCAAGGCAGCCTTGTCAATTGACACATCGAGGGACTTGCTCAGCTTGGTTCTATCGATGGGAAGGTAGGGTTCTTTGCCGTAAACAATGATGCGACCATCGAAGCCGTGCTGCAGGGTTATGGAACATAGGATCAGGCGAGATGCCCAAATCTGTACGCAAAGCCGCCACTTTACAAACCTCACGAAGCGCCTCAGCCGCCGCCTGTCCTCCAGATCCATTCCCAATAATGACCGCTGCGTCCGGGCGACGGACAGGTAAACCGCGAATGGGAGGAGACCGGCTTTTTTTCAACTCTACTCCAGTAGTGTCAATGCTTCGTGATCAGACTCGTAGCAAAACATCCATCACGGTAAAGTACCTTCAGCTGACACGTTAATTAATATTTGATCTCCTACCACACGAACATTGAAAGTCTTGAGACAATCCATGGCTGGAGCATCCTCGATATCCCCTGTTTTGATATTGAAGCATGCTCCATGCCAGGGGCTGCAGCATGTGCAGATGACATATGGGCAGCTCAGTTGACATTGTCAAGGATCGCCATGATATCACAATAGTTCCTTACCAAGTCAACCTTCCATCCGACGTCAATACGCCCTTCTCCAAGGGTGCCCCATAATGCGTGCATTTAGCCGATGTAGCGTAAATTGTGTCCTGGACTTTTGAAAGAAGGACTTTTTGCTTGTCCCCAACATCTACAGACTTCCTACACACATGGAAAACCGTTCGCCGTCAGCCAAAAAAAAATAAAAATGAAAAGGGATCCCAGATGAAGAGCAAACCTACATTTGCCCATTTTGCAAGTCATTGGGTGTCGAGACCTCTCCTGGGTTGGTGGACATGGTTTTGGACGTCAACGGTTGAAAAGAAAGCACACGATACACGGCTGTTTTGAGAGTATGCGGGCGGTGTAGGATCTGCTTTATTCTGTGGCCAGCACGTAGCATCAATTCCCACCAGAGTAATGGAGTCCAGGAGTAATGGGGTTGAAAAGGAGGGGGGGAAAAACCAAACGCTGAGCTTTTATAGTTGCCTGGTTGGAGTTTTGACGTCACGCAACGGATAGCGCGATCGACGCGTTTGCAAAGCGACGTTAGTTTTTCGCCTTTGTTCAAAACTACTGTTGAAGGGAAGAGGCCGAAAATAACGTTCGCCTGGCCTTTGAAGCACTAATAAAAGTGACGATAACAAACGACAACCAATGTGAAATAACTCTTTTAAAAGGACATGTTCACTTTTGCAAGCCGCCACTGAATGGTATAAGCTTGTGGTTCTTTCCTGCAGCATTTCCTTCTGCACTTTGGCTGAGCGGGCCGGGGCTTGTGGCCGAGGCTGGGCGATTAACGCTGGTTATTTTACAAAAAGCGGAATTTCGTTGCGCTCTGGATTTGGCCTTCCAGTTGGATGCTGTTCCCAATCAGGACAAGGCGATCACAGCCGTTCCTTCATGCATATCGACATTATAAGCCCGGCCCATATTTCCTGATGGTGTTTTTGTTTTGTATCATATCGAGGCATCTATCGCATGCAAGCGGGACACTGCGACGCATGACAAGACGTGACGTCAGCAATGCTCGATCAAACAAAACCCTCACAGCTGCCTTACGATGCCTTTCGTTTGCCAAATCCAACTGCCAAACTCATCGACCCAAACATTGTCAGCTAAAAGCAGAACAAAACACTGCAAAAACATGCCGCGAGGACACACAAAGTTCGATGAAGCCATGGCTCACGGCGGGAAAATCTCCTACCACCAAAAATCCCCAACTCAGTCCGGCGTCAGCGTATATGTAACTCTTCCGGACGGAACCCTCAAAAACTTTTCCAATGTCCATCCTGAGCGCGTCGAAGCATATATTGAAAAGGCCCGGCATCAAGAGAGAGAAGGGTCGCCTCCCAATAAGGACACAGAAACAGATCAGCAGTGGAAGACGGAGCAGTGGATGTTTAGGAAGAAAGAGCATCCAGATTATGGTATGTCTTTATTTATTTCTTTGCCAGATACGCAGTGGAGCCCTTGCTAAAATGCCATTATTTACGTTGGTGATTCCAGCGACCAAAAACGTCAGTGGGTAACCATTAACCATTGTAGCGACTTTTTGCGAAACTTGCTGTGTATTAGCAGCTGGGGACATACTGCATCTATCAATTTATTACCAGTCAGGATATGATGCATTGACTGCAGGTGACAACTTGCTCACTTGCGACGATGCCCAATCTTCATATGACCTTCTCCGAGTCTGCAGATTAACACCCTCAGACTTGGAGCTGTTCCATTTTTGCATTTCTGCTTCTTTGGTGCGTCTATAGATATCCTATAATCGTAAGTATGGCCCCGTTTGATGGGGCTATAACATCATGGAGCATTGGCCTTGCTGGTGATCCGCGACAGTGTACCACATCCTTTCCGATCAACTCTGCTGCTTGCAGAGGCCTGCGAGTTGCGAACTTTGAATACAATTTGGAAAATGGATTGGGCAATTTTGACTTTAATGATGGTCACTATAGTAGAAACTCGCCTTAAAATTGAGGTCTCCGCTCCGAATAGCTACTAGGTTTCCATTGTACTTGCATATGATGAGCTTCGCTGAGGATTTTGCTGTTTACGGGGTCGAACGGTTTGACCAATGGGGCCTATTCACTAGAGTAGCATCTACCCCACCGAGGCCCCATGTACTGGAATCTCCCTCAATCAGGTATTAGATTCAGTGGATTTGGCTGTGGGCTATCTTGCTTCTCATACAATGCTACTTGACAATGTGCGGCGTAAGAAGTGGTGTCAACATCTGTGAGAAGGAGGGTCACCGACCACTGACGCCACTGTATTTTGCGAGTACCAAGACGTCTCTTTTGTCCACCCTGTAGGATCCTGGAACGGCGTAAGCGTTCATTCGACCCGCGCTTCCACTTGCGATCAACGCGCTACCAGCGGGGTGTGGGGTTAACTCTCCTGCGTTTTTTCGAGGTTGGGTCATATTGTCGCTATACTAACAAAGATGGCGCACATGCCTTGCGTTTCCCGCCGCGCATATTCTCGGGTGATCGAGCTGCATGGCCCGGCGGCACTCTTATGTGCCAGTTGCGGGATGCCCTCTGAAAAAGCCCGGACACGGTAGACATTAATGAAGGACGAGTAACAAACATATCATCCGTCACTTATCAGCCGTTACCTGTGGATGTTTCAACTGAACGGCAAACCTTTCAAAAAGCAGACCAACCGTTTGAGGAAATGTTGGCAAGCAGCTACAGCTGCATGGCGAAAGACAAGTCCGCTTTTGTCGGGTTGTTGAAATCGTGCCAAAAGGAACGGGCGGATGCTCCTGGCGGTCCCGGAAAGCTATCCTAACAAGGATATTTGGCGACGATGATACTGGGTCGAGGTAAGCTAATAGGCTCATAGAGGAGGGTTTTTTTATGAATTAAGTTCCAATCCGGTGGGAAAGACTCGGAGGAATCCATTATTCCTCGGCTAGTGCCGAGAACGCCCACAGATGTCCCCACTTCCCATAACATTGGTACCAATTGCTGGCCTTGTCGGACCTATAAAGTGACGAATCCTGATGGTAGACGCATGTTATCCTTGTTCTCGACCAGGAATTCCAACCCTATCCAAGCTCAAGGCATAAATATTCTGTATTTGTTAATTCAAAAATCGCAAAGCTAAAAATACAAGGAGCCAAAAAATCACATATTCTCTAGCCGTACGGTACATTCCTCCAACGCCTGGATCTCCACTCATTTCATGCCAGCGCGATCTTTGAGATCCCACATGCAGCCATGACATAACATGGCCTCCTCCTGCTTAAAGTCCCCTACTTTAGTTTTTTTAGCATGGTCTTGCTCTTCATCACGAGATTTTCGCTTCTTGCGGGCACCGTTTGAAATCGGTGCTGGGGCGGGTTCCATTGGTTTATCTGATTTTAGTAGGTCATCCACATTGTGACCCGCCGCGCGAATCTGCTCCACAATGTCTTTTTGTTTCCACCACGCTGGAGAAACGGTTTTGTGACACTGCACGCAAATTCTTGATATAGATGGGTGGTCGATAAAGGTATCCAAGAGCGGTGATTGAGCAGACTGGCTCATTGCACTGGATGACTTTCTTCGAGGAGCTTCAGCCGCAGTGGGAGACACGGTTGAGCCCTTCCTACCACCGAGTTTAGGGACTTCCAGTGTGATTGGCGATATCAAACTTTTGATGCTGGGTTCCTCGTGCAACCCGCCTGCGGAACATACATGACAAAGGCAAGTTCCTTGTAGGGCCATGGAATATGCTCGTTTTTGGCCACTGGTTGTCAGCGGCTTGGTGTTTCGTTTTTGGGACAAGACGAATTCCCGAAGTAGAAAGGGTCGACTGTAGCTGTAATCTAATTCCTCGGGTGGTACGTGGGAGTAATATGGTGTCAAGGACGAGGGCGCCGGTTGGTGAAGAGAGCTCGTTCCTGCGGCTGTGGCGACCGCTTTGATTGTCTCGCCGTGGAACTATGTGATATCTTTCAGGTTAGTAAAGTGTGGGGGAGTGTGGACATCAATTCCAGGTCATCGCCTTGGTCTACTCACCGAAGACACATTCCGACGGTCATGCCTGGGACAATGTGCCAGAGCTTTTAATTCCACCTGCGATGAAGATTTTGACAATCTGAGAGATTCGATCGTCATTTCCCACCCAGCATATTGCGCACACGTCGCATGAAACGATACTGAGCAGTTGCGCTCAGAACAGGTAATGCAGGCTCCTTCGGGTTGTTTGCAGATGCAACATAGCTATAAAAATGTTATTCACAGGCACTATGGTTGGACGGCCTGCATACGCGAACACTCACCTGCTTCCATCGCTTCTTATCAATCAAGCCAATACATTCGACTGGCTCCTCCGTTTCAACATTTCCAAACTTCACTTCCGGCATCCAGATCGCACAGGTCAGATGAGCCCAGTTATTTCCAATAGTCCTTTTCAACGCTGATTCGCGTGGCGAATTGACAATGGGACAAAGTACACATTTATACAGCTAGAAAGTACGGTCATAGTTGTCAAATCACGGCAAGTTGACCAAAAAGGTGCAGGGCAGGACTTACAACTGAGCATTCAGGATGCTGTATATTCCGGCACCGAGCGCACTGAAAAGTAGTTTCGATATGTTCGGCAGGAACACCGTAACATTCTGGGCAAGTAAATGTCAGCACACCTTGAAGATTATTTACAACGTTTTTAGCTTAAATGCAAACCTTTGTGAACGCGCAATTTACAGCCCAAACATGTCAACAAAAGGTTTCCGGGAGGTTCGTACAACTCTGTGCAGACAGCACATGGTCGCGGTGCGTCCGATTCAGGACTCGAAGGAACAAAATCTTCGACAAATGTGATCTGTAGGTAGTAACATTAGACCATCATTCAATTAGTAGCGCCGTCCACTTGAAATACCTCAGGTAAGGACACTTTGGTGACTGCTTTTCGGCTCTTCTTCTTGGGAGGTTTCCTTTCACTATCTGACGGCGTTTGCGCATTATCAAACGAACGTTTACGCTTTATGGTCCTCTTGGGGGCTGTTCAACAGTCCATGTCAATTTTCGAAAACAAGGTTCCTCAAATTCGCGGGTATACGCACCACTCTCCCTATTCGCCCTCTTTTGAGTATCACTGATAACTCGCGTGACACCATATTTGAGATAATGTATGCCACAAGCCAAGCAAAGGATTTCCTTCTTTAGATCCTTTTGCCGATACTTCCATCTTCGTGATTCAGTTGTCCAGCAATTGGCACATTCTTTCACACGCCCTTTTCCGGTTGGTGATGGGGGCATGTCGTCTTCGCTCAGGTCTCCACTACTGAGATTACCTTCGGCGTCTGCCGCACCGTCCATAGCGTGCTTTTGACCTTTAAATCGCTTGCTGGTGACGAATTAAGCACAATATTTCAGCCATGTGTTCCAATCCACCCAACGGGTTGTGCCTTGTATTGGTTACACACCTTGGTCGATACTTTTTACAAAATTGCGAGTAAACGGCAGCGTATCGTCGAGATTTCTTCCATTTGTAGAAGAAAGCCACCACCTCCGTCATCGGCTTTGCTGGTACCTATGCGGACAAAGGAACGTTTACATCTGGTTTTTCCCAGCGCCATGTCCGCAAAAGACATCTCGTACCTCTCGGTGCACTAAATGTAATTCATGCCCATACTTTGCAATTCCGCCTTCAAACGCCTTAATTTCATTTTCTGCCCAATCCACAACACCTAGATCGCGCGCCTTCAATTCAAGCATGACTTTCAAGGCCGTCTCGATATCGTAATTTGCTTTATGCAACTCTGCCAAAGCTCGATCAATAAGGTAATCGGATGATTTCAATGTTGACGGCATTTCTTCGTGTATATGCTCCATGTATGCATCCACTTGAGGATAATCAATGTAAACATAATGTTTTTTTTTGCCTAGAACAAATGCGCAAGACGTACGCTGCTGATCGCTCATATGGGGTGGCATTTTGAAGACGACTTCCGCAGAGCTACCACGAGAAGGTATCTCCAATTCTTCATTAACTAAATTTCTGGCTTTAGTAAGTGCTGCACATGCGGAACAGTGAGCGGGAAACTCACCATCGGAATCCAACAACTTCAGTCTGCGCTTGCCTTTCCCGCGCGCTACGGGCTTGGAACTTCCTTTCGCGCTGGAAAGAGGTGACTCCAGGGGGGGAGTCTCGGTTCGACGACGTTCGCTGTTCCTTAAAGACGAACGTGAAAACCTACAGAGAGGGGATGGCGGCCGGCATAAGCGTACCTGCGATCGGCAGTCTCCTCAGCGACATCAGGTTGAGGTGGTAGTTCAAGAGGCGGTATATCCGCTTGGTAGTCGATACCAACTCTACGGCCCCAGATGAGCATTCAGCTTACGATAGAATAAAGGAGAAGATCACCTCCCAACATACCGAGAGCCACTGGACGTGCGACGACTTGTTTCCGGGGGCGGAGGAGTTTCAAGGTCCGGGATATCGGCTTGGTAGTCTCCGCCGATTCTAAATGTCGTTATATAGCCAGTTGAGATACCTGTAGCAGCGACAGCAGGTACGCAGATATACACACCTAGAAGCTGATCGGTTGGTGCCGTCTGGCTTCGCTTCAAGGTCTGGCAGATCTGCCTGAAACTGCTTTCCAATCCTACATGCAGGCGGTTAAGCATTTCAACTGTATGCCAGTATCAATTCAAGCAATTCTGTTACCTGCTGGCTGCCCTGGGATGCCCTCGGTCCGGCCCTTCTTCCGCTATACCACTCCAATGAGTTGAAGGTTGCAGTTCAAAATGCGGATCGATAGCAGCTTACCCAAAATCTCCTTAAACTTTGCATATTCACCAAAATATCTGTACGGCCACATAGGCTTGGCAGTATCTTTGGTTGGGTTGATTGGTACCTCTACCTCCTCCATTGGCACTGAACAGAGCGTCATCGTAACTTGTACTTTCACGGTGTACAAGCGCAAGCTAAAACAAACCTTCAGTTTTGACATCTTCGTCCTCGGATGACGTAGCAGAGTCGCTATCATTCGATTGCGAAGGTAAAGAAGATTCCTTCTTCCCAACCTTGCCTCTGCTCTTTCCCAAAGATGTTTTTTCCTCCTCTTCAGCGGCATCCGATGCCTTCTTACTACACTTGGCGCATTGCCAAGCATATCCTTTGGGCGGTTTCTTTACGATTCCCACACAACCCAAATGGAAGGCAGCACGGCACGCCACGCACTTGATGACAGCTTCATCGGGATTGCACCATCGATCGCAGCTATTGCACACCCGTCGTTCGGTAAAATCCGAGGCTTTGCCAGCTTCAACGAGAATGAATTGGTAGTCACTCAGAGCACGGGATACTTCTCTCGGAAGGTTTTTGACGAGTTCAAGAGGCACCACATCGTACACTCGATGTGTATATCTGTCGTATACTGTTACAAAGAGTGATTTGGATTGGTCAAATGCGAGTCTGCATGATATGGAAAGCATACGACGTACGTTGATCATAGTAGAAGCAATCCTCCTCTGCCCGCCATTGGTCCATGTCCTTAACATGAGATATGTGCTCTACTTTGCATTTTCCCCGAATGCTCGAAATACTTGAAATCGCAAAAAGCGCTTTGAGTGATCGGACATGCATACACACCAACCAAAGGACGACGACTCACGGATTAATATCCGAATGCATGCTCGCCAAAAGCAATCGAGGGTCATGCTTCTTCCCTCTTCCGCCGGGGAGAACATCTTTTGGTCTGTAGAACCAGCCTATGCGCGCCACCGTCTGCTTCCCCGGTAATTTCCCCGAGACGAACTCGAGGATACGGCCGACGTAGTAACTGCCCATGTAGGCGGTATGAGCGCATCAGTAGGCACGGTAAACAAAGCTGGGGTGGAAGGCAGTCGGTACTTACAGCTCATTGGGAATATCGGGCGCCAAATACACGTAGTCTAAGAAAAATTGGGATATGAAACGATCCAGATATGTGAGCAAAAAACTGAGCCAGCATCTCGTGCATGACTGTTACCAGTCACCCACTGGGGTGCTCAAACGTTGTCATGGTGGGCTGTATGCTCACAATGATGCCATACATACCGTTCAAAGCATACGTTTCTCCGTTTTTCGCCACTATTTGGGTCACAGCAGCCTTTACACTATTTGCCGAGCCAGCTACGGAATTCCCACCTCGAGATTTCCCCTTGGCCGGCGACACACTCTTTCCGTTCACCGGAGTGACAGACAAAGCAGCCTTCTTTTGTGCTTGTTTCATATCGCAAGCTGCGGGTCGTGTAAGAAGATATCTGTCGGGGCAGTGCGCAGAAGGGTGGAGATATCCTTTTGCGTTATTGCGCGAATCCCCCAAATGGGAGCGAGAAGGGTTAAAGCTGGAGAAGGAGGATGCAAGAGTATTGGTAAAGCAAGTGAAAAGTCAATGTGCAAAGTAACAAATAACGACAAGAAGAAGAACATTAGGCAGACATCAAATGGGCAACGTTGGGGGCTCCTGAACATTTCTTGTTCGCGTCAACCACCTGCAGTTGTTTCCACAATATGTCACGGCCTTTCGGACTCTCAGTTTTTTTTTTACTTGCGTCTTGTCATCGTTAGCGGAAGGGCAGTTGGAGTAGCATGCTGGTCTTGCGGCCTGTCAGTCTTTTTGTTGGTAGATTGTTTTGCAATTGGATAAAGCATCCTTTACAAAAGTCGAGTTGGCCAAGCCAGAAAAAAAAAACGGAACTGCTGACAATTGGTTTACGACACTGCCGATTTCGCTCGTTTTATGGCCCAATCTTTTATTGTTCTACTACGGCCAGGAACCAAAAGGAATCTTGTTCATTATGAATACCATGTTATCTATCGGTCAAGGCATCTGTTGTGAATGATCAGCCATTCCACTTCACAGCTGGTCATTAGAGTGAGCGATTCCTCAAAGTTTTTCCAATGATAAGAGTGAAATGCTGTTGATGGAAGCCCACTTGTCCGAAAGGTCCCTGGTCCCTGCAAACCATGACCGAATGGACCAATGAACCCACCGATTAAAATGGACTGGGAAGCACACACATGTTACATAGCGCACATGGTAAGTACAGTCTCAATGCGCGGTTTATCTTTCATTGCTTTTACATTTCTGAACGCTAAATGTCTTTAAAGTAAGGTAACTAGTGTTTGTCCATTAAGGTGCACATCTACATCTGGTAGGAATGGCTTTCGATGACCTGGTGTCTGTGGGTGGGCGACAGAGTCACAGATACAGAATGCATAATCGAGTAACTCTGAACGCTTCATAGCCAAGGTTTTTGTTTTACAGACATGCGATCACTTACGAGGATGTGTTCTGTGATTGTAACTCTTTCGTGTTTGGCGGGACGCTCGCAACAACACACACAACGAGTCCATGCCTCCTACCCTTCTTCTTGAAACCCATCCAAACGTCGTTGCGAGGGCGCCAAAGATCCCACTGCCGCCTCAAAGGAAGTTCTGGCAAGAAGAAGAAGAAGAAGAAGAAGAACGCGCGCGCCTTTCTTTGGCGGTTGGGTGTTGGAGGTGCAGGGAGTTTGCTGTTACTCAGCGTGGCTGTGTTGTAAACCCGCAGCTGTGCAGATTGAAATACTTGAAAAACAAAAGGATTGGACAATTGGAACGAGGAAAAGCCAGAGCGACGTTAGAAACCTGCCATAGAGCCCTAGCGTACATCTTTGAGCCCTGAAAATAGCATTCCTGCTCATTTTACAAACGCACCGCCAATACGCGAGAAATGCCTTTCTGGTCTCTGCCAGCGGCATTCACTACCCTTTCCCTCCTCCTCTCCACCACCTTTGCTGATCCCTACCACCCACCACCGCCGTATGAGGACTATTATCGCGATGAGTATCCTCAAGATGACTACCATCCGAGAATCTTGCGCGTTCCGCTGCACAAACCTGTCCGTCATCACTCTTCGATTCTGGACAGATTACTAGAGGAGCAGGCGTATGTACTCTGCTGCAAAAAGGCTTCAAATACAGTTGCCTTTTTTGTTGACTGTCTTTTAGATATATCCGTGAAAAGTACAGTAACCACCCAGCCGTCCGTCCCGCATACGTGACGCCACCTTATAAGGAGGAGAAGGCGGAAACTGGATCTGGATATGGATATGGACACGAACAAAAGTACGACGAATATGACAAGTACGAGAAGCCAAAGCCGAAGCCAAAGAAGAAAAAGGGACCTGTATCTGTTCCGGCTGGATTTGATCCGTTTGATTGTAAGTTGCGTTGCGCATATACTACGTGACATGATAACAAAAACTCTACCGTTGAACGACAAAATAGTTATTGGACAAGTCGAAATCGGCACCCCACCTCAAAAACTTACCGTCCGCTTCGACACCGCCACGCAACTCTCCTGGGTCAAAAAAGCCGCGTACAAGGAAAAGCCCAAAAAGTACGACGACTACAACTCATACGACGACAAGTATGATGAGTACAAAAAGGACAATGATTACTACGAGCCCGAGCGCGAGCTTGTGTACTTTGGTTTTGACCCGGACAAGTCCTCGACATGGCAGGACGGTGGCCGTGAAGGTGATCTAGAGTACTACGGCCAAGAAAAGGTCACAGTCAAAGAAGGGCGAGATGTAGTCAATGTCGGTGGCATAGAAGGTATGGTCTTGTATATGGTCATCTGGTATGAATCTGAGGCTTATGTATCTTACTGTTTAGCAACTGTCACTTTTGGACTGAGAACGCAAAAGGAGGTTAGCGCCAATGAGACTGTGGACGGACACTTTGGTATAGCTTTGACTTTGGCCTCACACTATCCGCCACAACTAACTCGGTATACTAGGGCTCTCACTGCGTAACCCAGACCTGGACTTTGACCCGTGGCTGTATCAAGCAGTCAAGGAAGGTGTTTGCGATCCCATTTTTGCTCTGGACCCGCCACCTGTGGAACCGCCCAAAGCGTATGCTCCTCAGCCGACGCCATCGTATGGAAAGCGCGATGAAAGCTACGATTATTACGCGCCGCCAAAGCCCAAGCCGACCACTGCCCAGTTGTCGATCTGTGGATATGAAGGTCAGATGCCCACCAAGTTTAACCATGTTACGCAGAGAGGGTTGCAGTATGGGTATGTTTTAATCACGTTGAGCTATTATTGATATACTATATCGCGAGGGACTAATGGCCTGGTCACGTTAAAAGATATTGGCAACTCAACCTGAAGAAAATCAAAGTGGGCCAAAGTCTGGTTCCGCTGGTGAAGGAGTCCCGTGAAGATTCATATGGGTACCAGTCCTACGAGCCCAAGCAGAAAGAAATCGATGCATTGATCGATACCGGGTCGCCTTTTATCATGCTCCCCAAAATTGCCGTCGATAAGATTCACAAGTTGATTGGCGCTACATGTCCAGGTCAGGAGTATGGGTACTCTGAATACAAAGACGATTACAAAGACGACTACAAAGACGACTACAAGAAGTATGATAAAGACACAAAATCCACCCATAGCCGCCGCGCCACGTCTTTGAACTCCAACAGCACATCTGGATTCTGGCGCTCGCAAACCGGCATCAAATCGCATGACCTCTGCACGGTCCCGTGCGTCTCGGTCCCGTCACTTGCAAACGTTACTCTAACGTTTGACCAAGGAGACTATCCCATTCTCCCCGCGGAATACATTCAAAAGGGCCCAGATGATTATGGAAAGCAACAATGTTACTCTATTTTCACAACGTTTAAGCCGGATAGTGTTGTGCTCAGAGACCAGCCGAACGAATTTGGTGAAATTTTAGCTGTTATTGGTTGGTTATACCATCTATTTCATTTATTTAAAAGTTTGTTGCCTAACCTCTATTGTCGGTTTAGGTACATCGTTTACGCAAGCCCACCAAACTGTTTACTATCTGGGTAACATTGGCAAAAACAGTAAACGTCGTAGGCAACTGACGGACGAGAATAGCGGCGAGATTCCAGGGGTTGCTATTTCGAGGTACTATTCATTGGCATGGAGTCCTTGATACGGTCTGCATTGTACTGCGTAGTGCTCTTTATACGTAGGTTTGGGAGATGTATTGTTTATAGTGTATCTGAGAGATGTAGCTTGCGTTTATGGACTGTGGGATGTAAGGTTTTTGGCTTTTATTATATCAGGGTGTGTATATTGGGAGAGTTTATAACATTGCCAGGCAGCAGTCATGTTTTTCCAACAGTTGATGGGGCTTCCTTGGAACACAGCTGCTATAGCTGGTTTCAACAAGATGCTGCGGCTATTATCCGGAGATCTCTCGCTACATTTTGGGCCTTGAGCTGCAAGAATGGTCGTACCAATTAATGGAACACGATCCATACTCTTTGTTTCAAGGAGTTTTTATTGTTTGAAGCGGCTATTATCCGGAGATTTTATAAAAGGCTTTTCTCACTTTTTAGGAGATTACAAAAATCTCGTAGTGAATGGGCATTGTTCCCGTTCTCTGCTGACCAGAAAATGAAAATGCTCCACAGTCCTGTTCCTTGCATATCGTCAATAACTATTATTGAACACATTCAACGATTCCAATTGCATGAGACAGTATGAGATGACACTCCTTGCGTCCAAGGACCTTTTCATCTGCCGTTCATTCCACCTGCCGTCGGAAGCAACCCCCGCATAGATAGCAAATAGTCTTGTTTCAAGGCAACTGCTTCTTTTGAACCCATTGGTTGGTTCATGTCGCTGAGTTGCCTCCCCAGAACGGCGGATGGGGGATTCCAGACACTCCTTCCGAAACGCCCCGTGCAGCCGCTTCATGGGTGGACAATCTTTTTCATGGATTACAAAGTTGGGGAAATTTCGGAAGGCAGAAATGCTCTAGACGTTAGGTGGACAGTCAAATTTGCCGGCAACCGATCATCTGAAACGCAGTTTTTGAAGTGGTTGGCCTCCCATGAATCCACTGCCGCGGTTTTGCTTTGGCTAACCGGGTCGTCGGCAATTGAGGCGTTCCATGAAAACCTCGGGTTCGCGCAGCCAAGCCACTTGGTAACCCCAAACGCCGACACCGTGTCGCCGTAGATTGTTTGGGCGATTTTGCCCGTCAAAAAGTGCTATCGGAAGAAACGGGATTTTAGAAAAAAAAAATTGGGACAATGGATGCCCTTAAAAGAAGACAATGGAGAATGCCCTTTGATCCCGCATCAGCCGATCACAACAAACACTAAAGACAAGCTTAAACACAGAACAATGGCTTGGAATTGGAACACTTTCGACTGGGACAACACAACCCATCGGTTCGTTGCGCTATGCTACTTGGCCGATATGATCATGTGGCTCTACCGCCTGGCAATGCGATTCCAGCTTTTACCTAAATCCGAGCCTTACCCTCTCATTCGTAAAAAGTTTGCCACAACCATTCTAAGAGGAATTGTACTCGCCCTGCATATCGGATCAGGTTTGACGGAGATCGCTCTCGGATTCGCTGCCTTCTTCACGGGAAATGCGACCCTCGCCAAGATTATTGCCGCTGCTGCCATCCTCCTCCATGTCCCTACATCCATGTTCATGACACCACATGTGTATGGAGCCCGCCGGCTTATGCGCCCCGCTTACATGATTATCATGTTCTTCCACGCCTACAGCGCCGTGAATCTCTGGTTGAACCCAACGTCAACTGAATGGCTTGTCTCGACCATTAGTGTTCTGCACACGTACATTTGGGTTCGGATCTTTTACTTTATCTTCGCTAGAACTCAGACCCTTCCCAGTGGCACGTACACCCTCTCGGTCCTCGTCGCTGGATACGTCACCTTGCCTTACTTTCCCCGCAACGTTGCAAAATACTCGACAGATCTTCTCTGCACGACGTTCCTCATGCTGTACATGACGGTAGAGTACCTGGTGTACAAGCACATTTTCAAGTACACTGGAAAGAAATTGGCATCTACGGAAATTGATATCGATGTGGCGGATCACGAGTTGGTTGTCAAGCATCAGATACGGCGGGGCGACAACCATGATGTAATTACCATTGAAACTATTACTGTGAAATAGGTTATATTATTGTGTATATGATTAGAGTTGGATGTTGGGATGGCTATTGTATATAGGGGGATGTTGGGATGGCTATTGTATATAGGGGGTTAGTGTCCATTGCTTTTGTCTTTTTAAGTTCTATACCAATAGGAACATTTTATTTTTTGGGAGTATATCTATCCACTGTTTCATTGAAGGCAGTAATGAATGATTGTTTACCATAGCAAGGGAAATATTAAACTACATCCTCTCCAAAAAAAAGGGGGAAATAGATACTAGATGATGTTATAATCGCAGGTTGCCGAGTGTCAAAACTAACCTATAAAGAATCGGGTATAACTTACAATTAAAATCTGTGCTCTTTCATAGTAATCTTGATAGCAGGAACAAACAATTTCCCCATCTGAATTACGAAAATACTAGTTTGCTTCTTGAGATTCTATCATGATTACAGGCTCCTTCTTAAACTTGAAATGTCAGGAGAGTCCATCACAAAGGGGACACTGTACAAGCGTTCAATTAACATCTTCCTGTACTATGGGCCCTGCTCTATTCTTCTAGTATATCTTACCAAAGTATCTAGCGCATACATCACTCCATGACTCGGTTATGCTCCCTCTATGCATGTATCTACTGTTCTACCAGCACCCCGCCAACCCATTCCCCATTCCCAAACTCCATCTCACACGGCAATGACTCAAAGATGCCGACATCATGTGCCAAAATCTCCTTCTGGTCCTTGGCAAATCTGCAAAAGAAAGGAGACTTTCAACAACTTCATAAATAATCCGAAACTTGGGCAGAAACACGAACCTAAATCTCCCGCAAAACTTTTTATTCCCAACAAACACGGGCCACCAAATCTGATCGTCCGGCCACATTATGTGAAATGGAATCTTGTCAAGGGAAAACCATTCTGGTCGCATTTCCTCGGTCCTTTATGTATTTTTTTTGGTCATTCAAAAAAGGCACTTTCACAATCGCACTGGCATGAAAGACATACTCGGTCACGACACCCTCAAATGCCTCCCCTCGATACACATGGACCTCCAATCCTGTTGGGTCACCGTCAAAGTGGAACCACTAGAAAGTATTATACTCAGTTAAAAAAAATGGGGATCGAGACTAGCACGAGAGAATCAAGTTTAACCGCAAGACCTACCAACATCCCCGCTCGGTCCAGGTCGGATACACGTATCCCTGCTTCTTCCTACGACATTCCACAATATGAGGACCAGAAAATGCAGCAGTAGAAAAACTGTACGGTAAAGCACCTCAAGTTCTCTGACAGCACCCTCGAGTATCGTTTCTCCTTTTTCAACTTTGCCTCCAAACCTATTGTCAAATCGCCGAAATCCATTGCAAAACGTTGACATCAACAGGTCAAGATATGGCAAAGAAGAGGATGCTGGACAGTACCCATTCCAGTACCCAGCCCCAAACCCCCGTTTCTTCATTCCCAATAAAACTCGTCTCTACATTCAACAAAAAACCAGTCGTCAGTATATGAAGCGTTTTCAAACCAGGATTCGTTTTTTGATACACAACCTCGCCATCAACGTTGCCAAATACAAACACCAACGTCAAGACTTTTTTGGAGGTTATTGGAGAGGTTTTCATGGCCAGCATTGCACAAGAATGTATTGAATAAGGTCTCGAAAACGTCGCGCGTTTGTCCGAAATGTCGGCCAAAACACCAAGGATTTCATGCTCTGCGCACCATAGATACAATCAAGTTCAAATGTTTCTT
Source organism: Spizellomyces sp. 'palustris' (assembly GCA_006535965.1). Lineage (NCBI taxonomy): Eukaryota > Fungi > Chytridiomycota > Chytridiomycetes > Spizellomycetales > Spizellomycetaceae > Spizellomyces > Spizellomyces sp. 'palustris'. Next base: position 59,481 of record QEAR01000016.1, on the reverse strand, counting down.
TGAACATACGACTTGAATCTTGCGGCATCCACGACAGCATCTTCAAGTTTTTGATTGTATGCGGGTTCTTTATGCGATATTTCTTTCCAGTTGCCAGAACGCCCTCACAATCTTTGTCAAAAAGGTAACGTACGCTTCCTGTAGCTCTTGTACACAGTCTGTATCTGGAGCGTTCAGTCCCTCTTCAGCACACAGTTTTTGACATGAGCACATGGATATGAGCAGATGTCGGAACTGCATATCTTGATGTCATTTTATGCATAGACAGTGATTTTGAAATGCTTTTCCGGGACATTTGTCTGGATGTCACGACTCTTTGAGAGGTTAATGAGTTAACAATGCACATGATATAAAACAAAATATTATCAACTCTACTGGCAGAAATAACTACCACCATGGGATTCAATATTGCTAGCCCCAAAAAAACAGAATCCTGTAGTAAACTGGCTTAATAGTTTTGCATTTCTCAAAATGACCGCTCAATCCTATATGAAGCTGCTATGCAACTCTATCACCGATCCTATCATCCCGCAGATCATCATTGTGTAGACCTAAATATGCAGTTTCCAATACGATTCATTACACCATTCCCTTCATGTCACATGGTATTTTCGTAAAGAAAGGGATAAAGCGACAGTGAGTCTGGCCATCTGCAATCGTGGCTACTAGATATGTCCAAGGTAATCTTCGAGGCTACATAGCATGGCTGCATTTTGGGGCCAAACAGTATACCTTGTAGATTTTGAAACCATTTAAAGTTGAATTATGGGGAACCATTTCATAGGGCACTACTGGGATGATAACACCATGAGATAATGAAACGTATGAAACTTGAAAGATTAAGCATACTACCATTAAACATGTTCTTTCAGTAAACCCATCAAGAAACCTGTTCTCAGTTAAGCCAACTTCCGAGAAGCGGAAGCATTAAGACCTTTCTCCGAAAAAACCCACTACATGATGCAATATTGAACCCTTCCGTCGTTGACGCCAATGCCCCTTAAATCATTGCTTGAAATCGTCAGAACGGGCATTGTTATTCTCGATGATCGGTGTCGAGATCTGCGTTTTGCTCTCTTTGACATTCGTAAAATACCATTTGGTACCGAAAAGTCATTACTCAACTAATATCCGAGCACTATTATAGTGACAACTATAAGGTTTGAAATGGGCAATCAGCAACAATGTTCCTAGGTCCGTTAGGTACTATTCAAAAGTAGCATGCAAGAACATGAAGAGCGGCTCAGAGAACTACATAACCATCGGTTCGAGAGATTTTCAAGATGTAGTCCCACACCCTGTGTTTTCCTTTAGAAAACTTTATTAAAAATACACCGAAAGGTGGGTGCATCACTCGCAACATAAATCCCGGATTCGAATGAAATAGTCGAGCTACCGAAAAATCTTGAGTTTTTCAAGGTATGAACGGTTCGAGAGATCGACATGAACCTCTAGGGAGCGACCAATAAAACCACTTGTCTTGATCCTAGTAAACTCTATACCAATCTAGTCATAATAGTTGCTCGTCCTTTTTCTTTCTATCCCCTCCTGTATAACATTATCAATTTGCTTACACCATTCATGCATGTTGAAGCTATCAATACATTGGGAAGTGCAAGCTCGCTAATCCCAGCACTATATTGCTGGGCAAATGCACGGAGCAGGGCCATACCGCTGGGCATACAAGTACGACAAACCATCCAAGCTACAAAGGAACGCAGACAAAAATCAACTGTACGTGGGTGGGGAGCATTTTATGGTTTTTGCAACGGTCAATGAAATGCCATACGCCTTGCCCATACTTGTCCTTGGGAGAAATCAAAAGCCCAGTAGCCGCTAAATCATCAAGCCAGGTGTCATCTGGTGGTGGATTTGTCCAGAGGGGCTGAGGAAGGGTTCAGGATCTTTCCAAGGAGGTTGGTCTTCAGGTAGGAAACAACCCAATGGATCTTCCAGCAATGGTCATGGTAAGGGAACCAGCAAAGAGCCCAAAAGAGGTCCAAAAAATAGTGGGACATTATGAATTTTGCATTTTTATTCAACGTTGTCAGTAAAGCGTAAACGGAATCCACTAAAACGTTTGTTCATCGACAGGTTCCATGGGGTTGGCGGAACCGTAACAATTTCCAAAGTTCAAAGGGAAAACCACAAATGCTTAGAACGGTCCATTTCTCCACCCATCACCACACACCGAGCCCCCCAAATCAAGCAGACAACAAAAGCTCTACCCCCAGACAGGTCTTCTACCCAGTTTCAGTTAAAACAAAAAAAAATGCGTGGAAAAAAAGAAAAAGAAACATCACTCCAATCCCACCAAAAGAAAATCAAAGCGCTAATCAAAGAACCCCCCAAATCCCCCAAAGGAAAAAAACAGAAAATGTCGCCATGTCCCAATCTAAAAGATAGAACATGCAAGGGTATAACAGATGTTTGCTTGAAGTAACCGAAACCAAATGTTCCCCAGCCCTAACATACAGGCAAAACGAAGAAATCAGCCCAAACTCCCTACCGACCATCCCATGCATCGACATAAACCTACCTTATTATTCATCAGCTTCATCCTCCGGTTTGACCTCTTGTGAATGTTGCCTCTCTTCCGGTTCGCCCTCCGGTTCCCCTGAAGATGGCTGAGAGCCACTCATCCCCGCAATGCTGGCAATTTCGACCAAAGCAGACGCCGCCTCGCTCAAAGAGTTTTGCATTTCTGCTGAGGCTTCAACAGTCTCTGGCGCCGGGGCAGGTGTGGGTATGAAAAGTGCCATCATGTTATGCATATGGTCGGGTGACCTGGAGAAAAGAACCAAAGATGAGTTGCGACTTCTTTAACATTTAATCACACAATTTTGCTACTCACCAACTGTTGATCCCGGGCACCAATCCAACAGAGCGAAACACTGTACAAAAATCTTTGATATTAGGTCCCAAATAAAACATGACAAAACTCTCGTATGGTTGCGGCAAAGGCGGAGGCGGAGGAGACACTGCTAATGCCGAATTTTTATCTGCCTCCTTCTGATCCTGCTCGGTGGATCGATCACGTTCACCATCCGCATGTTGGGGGGGAGGATGAGGGAGTGGTACATGCGCTATCGGCGGATTATTATGTCGCAGAATACAGTAAGGATGCTGGAGAATGGGGGTAAACCAATCTGCTCCAAACTCTGCTTTCAGCAGAAAAAGTCCTTCGACGAATTCTTTATTTGCAAATTTGGTGAAAATGATTTGCAAAAGCCGCTCCAATCCACCCTCGAACGACGCGTGGTGTGAAGCCGGGCTGCCGTAAATCTGTGTTGTTGAGAACGGTCGAATGCCAGAGAGGTTACACCACAGTCGGCCAAACCATGATTGTTGTTCGGCCGCCTTAAAGTCCCGCACTGTTTGCATAACCATATCAAATTGCTGCCCAAGGACCACGTTCTTGCTAAGCTCGAAAATAAAACCGTCATTGAAAGGCAGTCGCGGTCGCGAATTTTCATCCGATAGATCGCCATCGGACAAGTTGCTGGCCGTTGCGCTGGGCAAAGGTGGTGGAACCGTCACCGGGATAGGAATGGATATGGGTGCATTTGGTGGCGGGGGTTGAATGATTGGTGGGAAATGCATCTCCTGAGGTCCATCAGGTTCCGTGCGCCTTCGTTGTGTACATTCTGGTTCACCATCTTCGTCGCGGGCATGCTTGCCCGGCTTGACTGCGTGCACACCATGATGCCCATTAACATGCCCAGGCGTCGATACAGAACTCCGTCGCCGACTGCCACTTCCTCCTGCGGCTTCCTGCACGCCATTGGCCAACTTCCCATGACCTCCTCGTCCATCTTGTGTCGAACTAGAGCCTTGAGAGAACGTAACCGTACTGTATGGCGATCCCGAGCCCTCGTTCGCTTTTTCCTGCTCCGCGGCAGATATTCGAGCTTTGGGAACTTTGAGGTTATGCTTTTCCAAATACATTTCCAGAAATGCTGTGGTTATAACGCCATTGGGAGCCTGCCTGCAAACATCCATCCAAGTCTCCACCAATTTCTTTTGTGGGACTTTGGACAGCAGCTGACAATGTGACTGATACATGGGGGGCCGATATTCCTTTGACAGCTTTGAAGCAATGTCAGAATAGATTCGGTACGATATTATGTACTCGTACGTGGTCGACTTGGAAAAGCCCAAATGGGCCTTTGTCCATTCCAAAAATTCCTTCTGGGTTTTCATCAGCTTATCTTCATAATAAAGCTTATGCAGGGTCTGGCCAATGACCACAAAAGACGATACATTTTTAGTCTCGTTCAGGATACGCGATTTGTGCTCATCAAGGGCCGCCGCGTCCACATCCCCCATATTCGCGGGCTTCTGCCAGGGTATTAGCTTGATTTCACTCTTTTTCTTCCCGGACTTTCGTGAGCTCTGTTTGCGTTCGGTATTCGCCGACCGCCGGCTTGCTTCCCGCTCCGGAGAGGGTAAAGCTCGCTCGAGATGGTCGTGAGAGTCCGTTGCCTGATATTCCTGAATGGTGGGAGATGAAGGGGCGGGTGAAGGGGGACCTGTTGAGGGAACAAAGCAGTCAATTACCACCAATATCGATTCTTGCTACAATCACGATTCAAACCTCGTTTGTTCGCCCTGGCTCTGGTGTCAGTGGGAAGCGGTCGAGGCTTCCGAGGTGTCTGAAAGCTTTGATGTGCTATAGACCGTGAGTGCCGAACGCGATCAGGTGTAGGCGGCAAGCGAACTGGACTGGTCTTGCGCAGAGCGTCAAGCAATTCTTCAGGGTCCGACCGGCAAAGAGGCAAATGAACGCCCTCCGAGTCGACTGAATCAAAACCAGAAGCGTGCCAACCGTCCGTCTGTGCACTCGTCCAAGGATCGCTTAAAGTTGGTTGTTGATGAAGCGCAAGAAGAGTCTGCGCGGCGTCGGAAGGAAGGAGGTAGTCTTGCTTGGCTGGAATTTTGACGGAACTGTAGACCTTGAAACGACTGCAAAAGCCGTTAAGGTGGCAGGGCAGAACAATGTGCTCACAACAAACAGTCGCCTCTCAGATTGTGCTGACCCGTTTACTGAATTAGTCCTAGAATATAATGGTAAACCAAGTATATCCAAGGCTGTTTTCCCGACCTGTCGAAAAATACATGAGAGAATTAGTTAGTGCCCAAGAAAGGGACGATGCTCGAACAACAAACGGCCACCAGACTGTGAGGTACTTTGGCAGCAACATAGAGTCCATTCCCCAAGTGCATACACGGCACATTTGCTATCGGGGACAAGGGTCCGAGAACCTTGTCTACCAGCATGACCAAACACTCGTATGATATGCCGCATCGACACGACCCGCAGACCAACCTACCTTTTTCACACCGTCATGCACAAGGCCAAAAACGACTCGATGCGCACGAGATGGGAAACTAAAGGCCGTATGGGAAGAGTAAGATACAAGAAATGCCTTCAAAGCCCGACCGTCTTGTCTGGACTCAGTTCGTCCGAATGGCGGCCCCTTTCGGACGAGGACCCAAAAAACTGTTCGCACGCGTCTTTTTGTCGCTTTGGGGACAGCAACAGAAAAAGCCACGGACTGCAAAGCGTCGATCGCACACCACAAATGGCAAAAGGATGGAGGAGGATGCGACGACGACGACGAGAAACACTCTTGTTACGTATCAAAAAAAGTTCCAGGTAGAAAATAGAAACCAAGTCGCGCTGTGGGAATCCGAAACTCGGGAATTTTGTTTGGTTTCCGCCTCCCGGTTCGCTTCCATTCAATAAGCAGCAACAGCGTTCCTTTTCATTCATAAACACACATGTGCACTTGCGTTGTTCTCGCCAGCGCTTTAAACAGCACGGCGACGACGACGATGGCGATAAATGAACTTTTTTGACTTGAATTTTTTTGTCTGGCCGATTCGGACAAAACGTTTTTCAATCTCGTGTCACCTTTGGAGCAGTTACACGTGACTAACTTTCGTGGCTTGACATGCCCATATTTGGCACAAACAATATTGTGGCTTGTTTCATCAAAGGACGACGACGAGAATGAACGAAGCAAGGATGGCCTCTACGGGTCTGACGGCCATGACGGCGATCCGCTTCGAGATTGCTATTCCCAAGCGTCCAAAAGCAGGCCAAGGACCAGAAAATACACAGCATCCACCTGTAAGCGTTGATAGCAGTGTTATTCTTCTTTGATTCTTAGAATGTTGTAGGTCATATATCATTTATTATAGTGTAATTTGTTCAATTTATACAAGTCAACAGCACAAGGACTGCATCGGATTCTGTTTTATCAAACTCGAGCCCGCACCAGATATATACATTCGTTACTTTTCCGTACTTTTCCGCACTCCATCTCCATTGTCAATAGCGTCAAGTCGTTCACTTTGACGCCATCTTGTATCCAGATGTATCGAGGATCTGTGTTCCGCACATTGCACATATTCCTGTCGTAGCAGTTACATGTTATTCCAAACTATCCACGCTAGCCTTGCAACCAAAGTGATCTCACCATTTTTGTATGCACACCCTTGACAATAATGACTTCCCGCCTGATGAACTCGACTCTTGCAAACCCGACACTTGCTTTCATAAGGCATGAATTTGTTTTTCTTGGAAGATAAGAGCTTGTTTTCATTCACTTTGCGGCCTTCAGTGCCTGCTGTTGAATTACGAGATCCCTCTTTCCATTTGTCAGGCGCCGCTAGGGTTGCAAGTTTCTTTTCGCCTGTGGTGCAAAGAGTGTCAGATGGGACGAGACTGAGAGAGTAATGAGCCTGTTACATACACTTTTTGCAAACCATTGGCCTGGATGTGCAATCGGAGCGTTCTTGGCGAGTGCAAAAGGATCTCAAGGCGACAAACGAGGCGCTTCTACCAACAGTCATCCACCACGTGACTCGATGACGGCTTTTCCAACGAACTGGGGAGAAACTGATTGGCACACCGATTGGCGTCTTGGCAGCAACGTTGACACGATGCCCGATGTTCACCGTCACGATATGACCCTCCCTGCATCAACCATAACCGACCTCATCTCACAAGTAACATCCCAAATTGCTTCGATCCGAGACGGCCCAACCATGGACCTCGGCCCAACCGATCTCGTTGAGCAAGCTGGGAGGGCAGCACGTCATGCTCGTTACGTTCCAGGTGCAGATATACCATTATTGCTGGGAGGGCGCCGTCCTGTGCGGTCGTCATGGGATGTAGAGGAGGAGGACGACGAGGACGAGGAAAAACCCGACGTGGAAGACGAAGGAGAGGGGGAGGGTAGAGGGAATCCGGGGGGGAACGAGGCATTAGAACGATGGCTCGTTGATTCCACCTTGATTGAGCTTGTTACATCCGCCCATCCTCCACCCCTCTTGTTTGATCTTCCCCCTTTTGACTCGACGGCTCGACTGCGACGCCGGTTACGGCGAACGGATCCCTCAGAGAGGAGCCGGCAAAGCCGATGGCGAAGACGACGGGACCGAGTCCGTGCACTGCGAGGCCTGGATGAGTCTGATCCAGCTGCGGTGGTGCAGAGCATGGTGGACGAGATCGAGAAGGCCTTGGCGGAACGATTGGATCCAAATGGCGTACCGAAGGAGGATCCACCTTGCAAGGCACCGGATTGGGCGCTTTGTTGGGAGTTGTTGGGCAGATTGGATCGAGTGATTGTTTCGAGGGACGGAGAAAGACCGGAGAAGGGGTGCTATGGGGAAGGGCATAGAGCAATATTGGTTGATGGGGACGCATGCAGGTAGAAGAAACACGAGCTGTATTGAAGAGGCACGCAACGCTAAACTTGAGCAGGAGGTGTTTTATTCTACTTAAAACTATGCCGTCTAAGAAAACTACGAAAAAGAAACAGGATGAAGCCCTTTTTGGCATATCAAATCATAATAGAGGAGGAGTTCCCGTTCACGGGCATTATCTGCAGCGCGAAATCCCACGCAAACTACTAGTAAATTCGGTGTTTCCCTGTCGTTCTGCCAGCAGTACCGCTAATCGACGCTGGGTCCACACGTTCCCTCTTGGGACTGGTTGTAGTGTCTACAGCCACTCCACCAGCAAATTCGGCCAATGAAAGTGAGCTGGAACCACCCCCAGGTGGGGCAAGGTTTCTTCTGCCGGGCTTATGTTTTCTTGGGCTGAATTCCGGCTGTGGAGGATCATCGTCCCCAAAGGTAATGGAGCTTTGGAAATGCTTTCCAGGAGATGAGACTCGGAGGGAGGCGGGTTTGGAGCGGGGGGTCTCCGTTGGTGATTGTGGGCGTGTTGGCGGAGGCGACGGTGTCTGCGAACCGAGAGCGACGGAGCTCCTGTGTCCTGGATCACCTAATTGACGCTTCGCTGGGCGACGGATCCGCTCGTCTTCCCCTAGTGGGACAATGCTCCCTGACGGCCTAGACGGGGAAGGAGCCGTGGGCGCAGACGGCTTTGCATCCTTTTCCTTGGTTGATAGGATAGATCCCATGGAACTCTGTCCACCCGGAGATCTCCCACTTTTCTTTGAGATTGACAACTTGTCGATCCCATCTGCCACGTCCTGCGTGTCATTTCCAAATACTGTGCTTTTGTTCTTCCTTCCCTGCCACGGTTCCGTCGCTGTCTTTGGCGGCGTGGTGGGTCGGGACGGTGGTGGCGTTCGAGCGTCCGCCGCTGCAGCTTGGCTTGTGGATCGCCATGGAACTGAAGTCGTGTCGTCACCAAAGACGATGCTAGTGTGTCCACCAGGCGGAGGTCGACGGGGCTAGTGGGGTGTATAGTCAACAACTCTGGTTTCAAGTTTATTTACAATCCCAAAAACGGTCCTTTACCATTTTCTGTTTCCTTTCGGCCTTGTCTCGTGCTCGTTTTTCGTTGTCGAATCCTTCACTCTCAACCTTTTCGACGGACAGACGTTTTGTCGACGGTCAAGAGACGATGATAATGTCGTTTCCTTTTTACTCGTCGCAGGTTGAGCCGCTTTCTTTGCCCTCCATCCTTCCTTGCCCGAAACGCGTGGCTTAGCACTACTGATGAGTCATCTGAGCTTGTCCCATCGCGTTACAAGCGATCGTCCTTCTGACCGCGCTGTTGTTGTGAACAATGACTGGAGTAAAGGTGGGCTTCCAAGGCCAGAAAGGCGCATATTCGGAGGGTGCTTTGGTGGAATTATTTGGGTCTCAGGCACGTTGGGCGGGCAATGTTGTCGAGCCGGTCGGGTTCGAATCGTTTGCCGAGGTTTGTCCCGTTTGGTTGAAAGATGCTGAAAAGGGGCACGGGTTGAACAAAAGTTTTGAAAAACAAGGTTTTCGATGCAATCCAGAACCAGTCTGTGCAGTATGGGCTCATTCCCATTGAGAATTCCTCTACAGGAACCTTTCAGTACGTACTGACACGTCATGAATGGTTCCAAGAGCAGTTCAGTCCGCTCATCCCAGCAGTTTTACATACGATCTCCTCCTCCGACATTCCTTGTACATTGTAGGAGAATACCAGTACCACGAAAAGCATTGGTAACGCGTTCAATAAAGAGCATGCAGCGATTTGTTCCAAGAACTTACAAAAAACGAAAAGTCTTGTAGCACTTCCGGACGTCAAATTGGAAGATATCACTCAAATCAAATCCCACCCGTACGTTATTGACCAGTGTCGCAAGTTCCTTACGAACCTGGATAAAAGAATCACGATCACTCAAGCACAAGATACGGCCTCCAGTGCTGCTAGTATCGAAACAGAAAAGCTCACAACAACGTAAGCAAACTTTCTATGATTGAATATTTATCCAATAGATTCCCACTTAACCCATGCGTGCAGAGCAGCTATTGCTGGAGCCCGCGCTGCAAAAATATACAATCTCAATGTACTCAAAGAAGGCATCGAAGACGATGAGAACACTGTCACCCGGTATGTGCTTATATCGCGTACGCCAATTCAACCGGAACGGCACCAGGACCCACGGACGAGCATATCGCTATGGCTGAAGAATCAGGTTGGGATGTTCCATAAAGCCATTTCAGCATTTGCACTGAGGGACATCAAGTGGGTGTTCACGCTTTGATGATGACTTGCCGCATGAAGGATGATGTTACTGAAATCGTATCTTGGAATGCAGCATCTCAAAGATCGAGTCACGACCGTCCACGAGGTCAATCCAGCTATCAAAGCCGTGGGAATATGTTTTGGTACGTAGTCATGATATTTCTGGCAGATTCTTGTACGTGCATCCGCTCATGTTTGATTGTGTCCCAGTACATTGACGTCGACGGTAATTCATTGGATGCACCCCTCGCAAACGCTATAAAGAACCTGGAGGAATTTGCTTCACATGTGCGCGTCCTGGGTACGTTCCTCGCACTGATTTGTTTATGAGTAGAGAAAGGGTGGTAATATTTGGCCTTTTTGGCTGCATATATAGGATCGTACCCTCGATATCAGCCCCCTGCACAGGTAAATACGGTTATTTTGGTATTTGAAGAAACATTCACTGATTGCATGCTTTGAAGCGGCCGACGGGTGTGTTTGGGATTGGGATGTGAGCAGCTGCATGTTACATTTCGTTGTACATTTTGGACCAAGTCCATCTTTTGAATGACGATAATTGTATTGCCAACGGTCAATTATATTTGACATACGGTGTGCCTCAAACTCAGGTTCTGGGATATCGAAAAGCCCAGATCATTTGGCCGTGAAGTTGCGGAAAGTCTTCATGGATAGAAGTGTGCGGAAATGCGCTAGCATTGAATTTCATCGCAGCCTGTAAGGTAGTCCTTGCTTGCAGGCCGCTGGATTGTACATCACGAAACTTTCTACAACAAGTACCTTTGCCAAGCATAAGTAGACGATTTGAACCATTCCCGATAAGTCGTGTGTGCTTTCTTTCTGATCTCATTAAAGATCGTCTTATCAAACCGACCACCAATCGTGATCGGTCAAGAACTATTCAATTATCCTCTGTACAGTAACCTGGAAGCCAAGACATGGCCAGTTCCTTTTGGTTACGAGTCGAAAGAGTTCAACACGGTCGCAAAAAATGCCGGAATTGGTCATCCATATAACGAAGAAGGACTTATTAAACGGCATCTAGTAGACGTTGCTCATGAGGTCCTGAACTATGGTGCTGGCAGGAGGATTGACCGGCAATCCATTGTCGTCAACAAGGAAAATTGTGGTGATATCGTCTACGCGTTGAATACGCTTCCCAGTCCCAGTACATGGGCTTCACCAGCGCTCTTGTCTGCAAGTCATAGGTTCCGGGGAAAGGTATCTGCGCAACCATGGTTAAGACTGTTTTGCACTCATGCACGTACAATCGGTTGCCGGGCGATCGGAAGCGCTGATGACAAAGATATCGGTCACGTGACGGCAAGTTCGCTCCTTGTTGGCTTTTCAATGCTCTCCTCATCTGACACTGAGATCCCCATCCAAAACCGGCGTAAAAGAGCAACCAAGATGACCACACCGGGCACTCACCCACCAGTAACCAAATTTCCACCAGGATTCGATGCCTCCCGTGTAAAAGCCGTGGCCTGGTAAGTAATCTCCACCACTCCAACTTTATCTCGTATCTTCTTACGCCCCCCCGCCAGTGACATGGATGGCACGACCCTTCTCCCCACACACACCCCCTCTCCCCGAACTATATCAACCTTCTCCATCCTCCGCAAAAGACATCCAGATATTCACATCCTCTTCGCGACAGGGCGTCCGAGATCAGCTGCAGGGAATATTTCACCTTTACTTGCGACGGTGCGTAGACCCGTAGGAGTGTACCTAAATGGAGCACTGGCAGGCGAAGAAGTTCCTGATGTAGAGGGAGGGACAGATTTGGAGGTCTTGTACGAGCGACCTGTCGAGTGTCCTGATGCGCGGTGGTACTTGGATTGGGGTTTAAAGAGGGGATATACTGTTATTGTGTACAGTGGGGACGAAATTTTGACAACAGTGACCAAGGATCCGGTTTTCGATTTTATGAAAGAGGCGGGTGAGCCCAAAGTCCTTGTTCAAAGGGATGTGCAAGAGTTTGTCAATGGAGTATCGGAAGGCGTCGTCAAAGCCCATAAACTGGCGTTCGTGAGCATGGATCATCAAAAAGTCGATCGAATCCGGTCCGAGCTGGACTCTGATACTTTGAGACCAGCTTCAACGACCATTCTCGTGCGTACGGGTCCCGAGCGGTTGGAAGTCATGCACACAGATGCTACCAAAGCCCATGCATTGGCTGTATTGTGCGAGACTGGCAAGCTGGGCGAAGAGGTCGGGTTGGATGCAGCCTTGGCTTTTGGGGATGGAGAGAATGACGTGGAGATGCTTCGTGAAGTCGGGATGGGGGTTGCAATGGGGAATGCAGTCCAGAGGGCCAAAGATGTGGCGGGCTTTGTGTGTCCTAGAAATGACGAGGATGGGGTCGCGAGGGTTTTAGAAGGGTTATTCCGGTTGTTGGAATGAAATAGTTCTAATGGACTATGGGAAGTAATAGAGACTCTGCAAGACTTTTTCTGACAATTGTACAAGATTATATGTCGTATATATATTTACACAAAAACTAGAGAGCTGTCCCCCTCTCAAAGTTGCCCTTAATCTCTGCAGTGTATTTATCATATGATCGTGCAATCTTTTTGTTGAACTGCATGTTGCGTTCGTTGATGTAGGTACTGAGAAGGACAAGTCAGCAAAACCAACCAAAAAGGTAAGCAAACCTGCGAGAATATACGTACACTTCGTCATCGTCATCAAACGCCCGTCGTCGGGAGAATTTGTTTCGCGCCTGTTCCCTAAACAATCGGTCAGCAATACAGTACGGGGGGAAGCAAAAATCAGTGCACTTGAGTGACTGGTACGTACTGCTTCTGTAAATCTTGGACCAGTCTCTCTACCGCCTCCCTGCTCGGCTTGCCATCTGGGTTCGCATAAGCCAATGAATCTGCATCCCGGTAGAAGCTGCTCTCGCCTCCCTCAGTAGCCACCACCGCTGCACGTTGTTCGGCATACTCGATCAAATTGGGTTTGAGCTCTCGGACGAGTTTATCGTACTTTTTGGCCTGCGCTTGGGCGTAATCTGTAAAGGCGTTGTTGGCGTTCTTTTCCTTTTGCTGCTGTTTTTCGTTCCATGCTTCGACTTGCTCGGCTGTGTAGTGGAGGGCTCTTTGTCGGGCGTAATCCTCCCCAGCCATTTCAACCGTCTGTAAGAGCAAGGACAAGTTGAGTTTCCTCATCCATCCTTGCTGCTGCACTAAAACCTTGTTCCAACCTCTTTCTCGAGCAATTTTTCCGCCTTTTCCTTCTTTCTTTCGATTCGCACAGCTTCTCGAGGGTTCTCTTGCTTCTTCCTATACTCTGCTTTGACGTCCTCTCGATTCAATCTTTCCGACTCGCTCTATTTGAAAGTTCAACTCGTTAGCTGTCATGATCGCAGCAAGAAACTCTCTCTGACACAAGCAGTAAGCATACCCGCAGCTTTTTGAGTTTCTTTAATCTCGCCATTTGAGCGGCCAATTTTGCCTCTTGGTCCGCTGCGTCATCCTTTGAGCTTTGTACGGAATCTGTTTGTACAGGATATAATGTGTTTGAAGTCGTGGTGTTTGATGTGTTGTCGGAAGTTAATGTCTCGTCTGGCTGCTGCTCCTGCGGTGCTTGCTGCGTTGGTTCTGTGTGTTTTCTCTTTCTGGCCATTGTTTGAATCTCTAATGTGTTGACGGTGCTGCTGCTGCGCACATGGAAAGCACTTGCTCGTTTGTTGCCATGCCAACAGTGAGCGATCAAATGTCCACATGCTGACTTTCCTTGGCTTCTTTTTCATCCTCTCTTTGTTTTCCAAGGACTTTAATCTTTCGCCCATCCGCCTATGCCGTCAGCTTTCGATGCCAAATCTATGAACAAGAGGTCACGGAAATGGAGATGGCCTGGAGTTGCCTCGCAGCTTTTTCCTTGGCTTGAAGGCTTTTCATCCACGCCCTAATGTGTGAAACAGCCGTCCGTTCATGCCACCTAGCCAAGCATCTACCCAGCCAGCCAGCCAAACAACGCATGAAACGAACGAACGCACAAAAGACCAACATTCCCTTCCTTGCCAAGAGCCTTTAGTCTTGGCCAAAAGCACCTTTGAATTTCGTTGTCGTCAAACGAAACTATCTAATATGACATAAGCAAGAAGGTGGATGTGGCTGGTGCGAGGTGGATGTGGCTGAGTATGCCCATAAAAGGAAATCCGATTGTTGTGGTTGCGCCTCTCGTCTTTGCCATTCAGCGCTTTATATTCAGGCCCCCGTCGTTCCTTGCGCTCCCAGCTCTACGCATCTCATCATCGTCATCCTCGCAACCTCCTTCACAGCCTCCGCGTCTTCCTCCTTTTACCAACACACTCGTTCACACCCTCTTTACATTTCCTCAACATGTCTGACGACGTTGCTGCTGTAAGTTTCCGTTGTTAGATGATAGCGCGCGTCGTGTTTGAACGCGTGCAGTCGTGTCCATCTGCGTTTAAAGGGCGTCGCAACCCTTTCTGCTGTCGTGAAGGGTACTTGCTCGTTGGATATGCAAGTTCACGCGAGATGCACTTCTATCACTGCCTCGCGTTCCAGCATTCTTTTATCGCGCGTTGCACCTTTTTTTTTCGTCAACGCTAATCGGCTTCTTCTCACGCCATCTCTCTTTCGCTATTAGCTCGTTATTGACAATGGTTCTGGTATGTGCAAAGCCGGTTTCGCCGGTGATGATGCACCTCGTGCGGTATGTTGGCGCTACTGCGCAAAATATTTCATAACATTTGGCCCTTTCTAATGAAGGATTTCTTTTGATTATCTAGGTGTTTCCATCCATTGTCGGTCGTCCCCGTCACCAGGGTGTGATGGTGGGTATGGGACAAAAGGACTCGTACGTTGGTGACGAGGCGCAATCCAAGCGTGGTATCTTGACCCTCAAGTACCCCATTGAGCACGGTATCGTGACCAACTGGGATGATATGGAAAAAATTTGGTAAGTTTCTGGTGCCGCGTGACGCGTATTCGAGCATGCTTGTCTTTGGTTTCTGACCGTTGTCGGATTTTATCCTCTAGGCACCACACCTTTTACAATGAATTGCGTGTTGCACCCGAGGAGCACCCCGTCTTGCTCACTGAGGCCCCCTTGAACCCCAAGGCCAACCGTGAAAAGATGACCCAGATCATGTTCGAGACCTTCAACACCCCAGCATTCTACGTTGCCATTCAGGCTGTGCTCTCCTTGTACGCCTCTGGTCGTACCACCGGTATCGTACTCGACTCTGGTGACGGTGTCTCCCACACTGTGCCAATTTACGAAGGTTACGCTCTCCCCCACGCCATCCTCCGTCTCGACCTTGCTGGTCGTGACTTGACCGACTACTTGATGAAGATTCTCACCGAGCGTGGTTACTCGTTCACGACCACCGCTGAACGTGAAATCGTTCGTGACATCAAGGAAAAGCTGTGCTACGTCGCTTTGGACTTTGAGCAGGAGATGCAAACCGCTGCGCAGTCCTCTGCCCTGGAAAAGTCGTACGAGCTTCCTGATGGTCAAGTGATCACCATTGGCAATGAGCGTTTCCGTGCCCCCGAAGCTCTCTTCCAACCTTCCTTCCTTGGTTTGGAAGCCGCGGGTATCCACGAAACTACCTACAACTCGATCATGAAGTGTGATGTCGACATTCGTAAGGACTTGTACGGTAACATTGTCTTGTCTGGCGGTACAACCATGTACCCCGGTATTGCTGACCGGTACGTTTTGGAGGGCTTGATTTTGACGCTGGTCAATTGTTAATTTCTAATTTATTTTGTTTCCCATTCAATAGTATGCAGCGTGAAATCACCGCTCTCGCTCCGTCGTCCATGAAGATCAAGATTGTCGCTCCCCCCGAGCGCAAGTACTCTGTCTGGATTGGTGGTTCCATTCTTGCATCTCTCTCCACCTTCCAGCAAATGTGGATCTCAAAGCAAGAGTACGACGAGTCTGGTCCCTCGATTGTCCACCGCAAGTGCTTCTAAGCGCGAGGTTGCAACGCGCTGGAGGATGGGCAGGTTTCATTATGCCGCGCTGCGCTGTGAACAACCGGAGAGTTTTACCTTTATTGTTGTATAATACCAGTTTGCTTCATATATCAATTGGTTCTTCACTCGGTCTTTTGCATACATTTTTGGTCATTGTAGATTGTGCTCATGTGCAGGTGTGCAGCAATATCTTTTAGCTGCATCTATTTTGTACATTATTGGATTTCTATTGCAATCACTTTTGCGTACTTTCTGCAATCTTTTGCTGGCAGGTAAACATGGCGCTAATCTGACCGCTGGCAACTAACGTGCAGTACGGCGTTGAAAGCCGATGCTTGTTGTGGAGGAGGTGCCAATGTACATGATAACGGCCACTCTACGCATGCAAAAGAATGCGGACAACGACGCACTTTCCACTCTTGTCGCTCTCGGGCCGCTCTCGGAAACGCTTTCAGGCAATGGCAGTTTGGTGTTTGATGAGATTTTCTCCGATGCGTACGTAATCTGCACAGCCATTTTGGATTTCGCCGGTGACGACGGACGGGGAACACCCTCAGGGTCATCCAGGATTGCCACTTGTTTACGAGTGTAACATTCACCCCCTTTACGATATCCAACGAGGGGATAGACGTTCAGTTTCCGGTGCGTTGGGATTCCTACTGTGAATGTGATGGTTGCTTGGATGGTCAAGTATACTGGGATATGGGACGAATATTATGGTTTTGGAATGTGATGTATGCACAGGGTGCTTCGGTAAGTTGTTTGCTGCTCCCCGGTTGGTGGTGAAATGCTTTAAAAGAAAACTGAGTTTGCTTTTTTTTAATGTAGGTACCTAGTGTAGACATGGGTGTTGGCGCGAAATTGGGACGGGCTGGACATTGTGGGGTGAGTTCTTGTCGGATAGCCGTTGACATGAAGCTGAACTGACTCACACACAGTCACAACAGCAAGAGCCCAACACCGACGCTCAACATCGGTCACGAATTTTATCACTTTTTCAAACGCTGGACAACAATAAAACTGGATATCTGGACCATGATAACATCATTCGACGGTTTGACGAACTCGCTGGGGCCAAGCGTAGATCTGATCGTCCTGCTGGAGAGGCCGGTCCATTAGGGTCCGTGGTCATGTATGCGAGAGAGCTGGTCAAGGAATGTGATAAGACGAGGGATGGGCGGATCACCTTTGCCGAGTTTGAGCAATTTGTTAGGCAAAAGGAGGTGGAATTATTAAAAGTTTTTCAAGAGGTTTGTTTCCCTATCCTTGCTTGTTTGACGCTTCTCAAAAAGAGCGTTGCGAGTTTCCTGATGGTGCCTTCTCCAACTAGATTGATACAAGTGGAGATAATACGATACAAAAGTCAGAGTTGAGGGATTTTGTCAAGGCAGCTGGTAGGGGATAATCTGCATCTGACCTTGGAAAGTCTGGATCCATCTGCTTATCATTGAGCTACCTCCAGGAATTCTCGTAACGGATGCTGAACTGAATAATCTAATATCACAATTTGATAAGGATAATACTGGAAGTATAACGTTTGATGAATGGCGGGTGAGCTTCTTTTTTTCATTTTTTTTTGACATCACCCAGCGATAGAGTCACTAATCATCTGCAATGCTAAGGATTTTCTACTGCTTCTCCCCCACGAACCGACCCCTGCAAACATCTTTAATTTTTACAACAGCATCTACAATGTCGACGTGAACTCTGATTCAATGCCCTTCCCTGAAACTATGACGGATCCGCTGGCGGCAAAGCGGTATAGGTATTTTGTTTGTGGTGGACTGTCGGGGGCGGTTAGTCGGACTGTCACGGCGCCCTTGGATCGATTAAAGGTATGCGAACTTTGAGAAATTTTATCAATAGGTGACATGTTAAACTTGGTGGTTGTCTCTAGGTCCTCCTCGTTACCCAAATAACCGTCACCCCCACCACAACGTCAGCAACAACTGTCACCACCACTCGCTCCCATACCGGCATCATCATGGAAGGCTTAAAACGAATCTACCATGAAGGAGGCATACGCTCCTTTTACCGCGGCAATGGAATAAACGTCCTCAAGATCGCCCCGGAAAGTGGCGTAAAATTCTTCACATTTGAAACTATGAAAAACTTTATCTCGACCGTTGAACAAGTTGACCATTCCGATCACATTTCGGTCCCAGGACGATTTCTGGCCGGGGGTGTGGCGGGTCTGATTTCGCAATTTACGATTTATCCCCTGGAAACGATCAAAACCCGCATTATGGCTCAAATATCCTCCTCTCCCTCGGCTTCTTGTCCCTCCACCTCTCATCCACCACAGGCACAGAAACGACTGATAACAAGCACCATCCGGAGCATGTGGGCCGAAGGCGGCCTTAAAACCTTCTATAGAGGCTGCATACCCTCGCTAATTGGCATTGTCCCGTACGCTGGTATCGATTTGGGCATATATGAGACACTGCGATCCACGTATGAGGGCCGGTTGAGATTAAGAACGGGGCAAAAAGATGCAAAAGTGGGATCCGGATATCTGTTGGGATTCGGAGCGATTAGTGCTGCTTGTGGGGCTTCGATTATGTATCCGCTAAGTGTAGTCCGGACACGGTATGTTTTGCCGTCCGAGTGCTTTTTGACCCTGTTTTCGACATTTAATTTTACGTCTTGATTTAGACTCCAAGCCCAGGGCACTCCCTCCCACCCGATGACATACACCTCGACGTTTGACGTGATTCGCAAAACGTACGCTCGGGAGGGTCTGCGAGGATTTTATAAGGGTCTAGCGCCAACATTGCTGAAGGTTTTGCCAGCTGTGTCAATCAGTTATGTCGTTTATGAAAAGACCAAGATGATGATTTGAGAGCTGGAGGGGGGTAGGCGGTTTTGAGCTGCATGGATGCTACCTGGTGGGTAAATTAACAAGTGGTATGGGGCTATTTCATTGGAACACGGGGAAAGTTTGACAGACAATGTAAATATCAATGGAAATGGGCGGTAGATGGGACTCTGATGCTGGAAGACGTTAGGGGAACTCTCGGCGGTGGTTGTATAGATTTGTTTTGATTTGGTTTGCACGGTCGCTGATACCGGGGCTGTTGATCCTTTTGAAATGGGGTGGGTTCTGGGATGGGTCAAGAGGTGAAAAGTACTTGTATTTAAGATGTGATAGAGGGGTGCCATCTTTAAAAATTTCTATTTCTTTGCTTGTGAATTATTGATATTTTCGTTTTTATGGATGATTGGTATATTTGGGGCAAGGGACATGGCGTGTAGTTCTGGCGTTCCACTCTAATAATGTCCATGTAAAAGGGCTTATGCTATATTAGAGAACTCACATAAATATGCCGCTGAGAACATCTCAATATAAAGGAGACATGTTGCATATATACACCTTTGCTACAAACAATGAAAATTACCCCTTCCTCTAGGTTTTTCTCTTTACTTCCACACATCGAGACCCACCTCATTCACAAATCCCGACACCCAATCCCAAACCTTCTGAAGCCCCCGTATACGTCTCTGGATGTCCAACAGGGGTACGGACTGTATCTTGGCGCCGGCAGGGTAGCCCCACCTAGCTTCTATCTCACATGCGGTTGGACACCCATTTACGGTGGTCAAGGCTGATTCGAGTATTCTGATGTGCTCAGAGAGTATTTGCGTGGCAGTTAATAGGGCAACGTACCGCCATGACCTACATGCCTTGGAGGCCGGAGCCAGCGATTGTTGATGCAAGGTGTGACTATCAAGTTCTGTTTGAGCAAATTGGTAAAACATGCTGCAAAGGAGTTCGAGGGGGAGTTTATCTCGTGCTGGGTGATTGTAATAGGCTGATTTGGTCGTGGCATTTTGAAGGAGGGTGTGAAGGCGTGTGGATTGGCGAAGGAGGGTCAACGCTTGGGTTTCGGTTCGGTGTCGGTGGGTGGCGAGGTGCTGTAAGATGGCATGGTCGCCATAGTATCCTGGGCTGTATGGAAAATTATCAGATGGCGCAAGACAGGAAAACCAGGGAAAGAAGGAAACAAATATCTCCGGCCAATTTCAATCGTCGTTACAGTCAAATCCTTTAAAATCTCTAGCGACGACGGCCAAACTCCAGCAACCATCCTCAACCCCAACATTTCCCCAATTTGAAAATCAAAGTCCGCCACGAAATACACTCTTTCCATTTCATTCCACCCCGTTTCCTCGGCGATCTGCTTCAAAGCCTCTGGAGGACCTGGACAAATGACTAGAAATCTTGTATCATGTGCCAACAGAACATGGTTGAACGCTTTTTGCAATGGTGTTATGGACCGCGTTTCGAAAGTCAGCTCGTCGGTCCATGTTTGAGAACTATCGGACTTTAAGCCCAGGAAAGAGAGAAGTCGGAGGAGGTTTGGGCATACTTGGCACCAAGGAGCCTGGGCGCTTGCATATTAGTTTTGTGACTGAAAGCATTGCAGGGTAACAAACCCCCACCTTGAGGAGGATGACGACCAATTGTGATTGTTGGGTAAGATTGACCAAGTCCACGGTTTTGCCATTGATGGTGATGAGTTGTGGAGGGAATCGTGCCGTATCCGAAACTCGCGGGCGGACAATCATTCTTTTGCACCTGCAAGGAATCAGTTTCGACGTGATCTCTTGGTGGATTTTACGTCAAATCCCCCAGTCGCGTCTCTTGCCCAGGCGTTCTTTGACTTGCTTACTTGAGGCAGCCTTGAACATACAAAAACAGTTTCGTAAAAAGCTGTGCAAAGCATAGGCCCCCTTTTTTCTTTTATATTTTCCTTGGCCGGCTACGATTGCACTACCAGATACATACCAGGATATTGCGTGTTGTTTTTGGAAAAACACAATACAGGAATGATCATCGATCAATGTCAAAAGGGAAATCGGCGCGAGACTAACCCGCTTACGAAACGCTTCTCAGGTCGTTTTGTTGATTACCTGAGGGTCAAAATGGGCTTTATCCTGCGACACCGGCCAAAAAGAGGGTCTATGCTTCATGTGTTATTTCCCTTTTTTCTTCCATTGAATACAAGTGGAACATTTGAACAAAATTTCCCAACTCAAGGCCGGGTATCTGGAAGAAATTATGGCAACACCTCTCTCGATTCTCCTTCCCTCCGTCGAGTCCCCCATCAACCCAACTCCCCTCTTCCATCTCCCTCTCCCTTTCGACATCAAAGAAGACCAAGCTGAAATTGACCGCGAGTCCGTGCGTCCGATCCTAGAATGGCAGATTGGGCCGGCATTGGATAGGTTGGGATCTGAGCCGAGGCAGGTTTGGAGGTTGTACAGTCGTCTCTGTGAAGGCGGTTCACAGATGACGAGTGAAATAAAAACTGCTTTGAAGAGTATTTGTGGTGTTGACATTGATGATGAGGTGGCTGGTAGTACTGTATTGATGCTTTGGCAGAATGTGTGTGCTGACGCACTTTTTACAGAGTGCTGCTCTGATCGTTTCCGCATATCGGCTAACATCAGATGGTATGCGTGTCAGAAATTGTAACTATACATGTCATTTCGACTCAATCACCCAATGTCGCTTTCAGACCCCACGACGATAGAAGACTTTATTCTCGACATCAAGGTAGTCTCCTACCCCGCTCTGTGCACAGAGTCCTTAACTCACCTCCCTCTCCACAACAGGGAGGACTCAACCCCACCCGTTTCGATCTAGTGCGCGACACATACCGTCTCATTTCTAAAGCAGCTAGCAACTCCAAACAATTCGTTAAAACCGCCAAAGCCCTCTTCAATCCCCTCGGTCATCCCCGATCGACGGAACTCGGTGCGGATAAAATATTGCAAGAGTTTTGCACGTACTGGGCAACCAACCCATCAGAGGGCGTGGAGATCATTGAGTGGGAGTATTACTATGCTGGGGTGTCGGAGGGATTCGAATCGGATGAGCGGTTTGAGAGAATGATGTTTGGGTGTTGGCCAGGCCTAGAGAAAAAGGAAGATGGGAGTCAGGAGAGTAAAACTGGAGATGCGGGGAGAAGAACCGATTTGGAGATGGCAAAGTGTGAGGTGATGAGAGATAAGAGAAAGCTTGCGGGTCGTGTGAAACTGCTGGAGGCCTTGGGTGAGCCGTTCTTGCTCTACTCATCCATTTTGCAATGGGTTGACTAACGTTTATCGATTAGTCAACGATTCTCGAACCTTTCGTTCAGCCCTCGACCTCTGCCTTTTGCGATATCCCCCGCCCCCCTCCCCACCGGCCCAGCAGCCTCTTTGGACGCGAGCCTACCTTTGCAGCATCATATCCCAAATGTATGCGCTGGTTGGGTACACCATCTCCTCTACTGAGGAAGATGAGCAACTTGTCAACAGCCTCTATCGGAGAGTGTTAAAGGAAGCCGGATTCAGAGGGCTTGAAGTGAATGGGAAAGGAGGTGCGGGAGGAGGTGGGGTCATGGAATTGGAAGCGAGTCTGCGTAATGCGTTACGGAGAGAGTGCAACTTTTTAGAGTACAGAATTGTGGCCAGGGTCGCGCAGATGTGATCTTCCATTCCACTTTGATAGTCCTCTAATGGTTTTGCTTCGCATTGAGATCACGTCGGTGGGATTTGAAGCGTAGCAGAGTCGGTTAAGGAACCGAGAATACGATACAGTAGCAGGGATGACAAGGAGAACACTAATGGATTTGTGACACACTATTATTGTAGCTTTGAAGAATACCAGGATAATAGTCCACAAACAGTTCGCTCTCGTTTCTATATACTTTGATGTCACATATACAGCCAGTCACGTATTTTCCTCTGTATGATATATTCAGATCTACGCCTTTTGCTCATCGATATACGCAGGCTTGATCCTCGAGCTCAAGACTTGCTCAAAAGTAGGATCCACCTGCTCTGAGCTCGACACATCCATTTTCAGGTCCCTAAAACAGAGAAACGGTAAGCAACATGATTGTTATCGCACAGCTGGAAATGGAGGTCGAACCTGATCTGTCCATCCGACAATCTGTAAACCCATGCGTGAACAGTCAAGTCTTGACCCTTCTTCCAAGCATTACGGACAATGTTTGTATGACAAACACCCCGAACGGTTCGTAGTACGTTCAATTCGCACATCAAATCAACTTTTTCCTTGGGGTCCTTTACCGCCTCCACTCGCCGTCTGTGTTCCATATAAAAGTCTTTGATGGGTTGCAGCCAGTTATCGAGGAGACCGAGTTGTTGGTCCGAGAGTGCGGCATGCACACCTCCACAATTGTAGTGACCACATACGACAATGTGCTTCACCTTGAGGGCTTCAACGGCATATTGGAGGACGGAGAGGAGGTTGAGGTCGCTCGTGGTAAAGGTATTGGCAATGTTACGATGGACAAACATGTCTCCAGGACCGAGCCCGACTGGCGAATGTCATGTCAGCAAGGCAAGGTTGTGCCAAAAGAATCGAGCAAAACTCACCAATTTCCGTGGGAGGGACGCGAGAGTCACTGCATCCAATATACATGATTTCGGGTGCTTGTCCTTGTGCCAAGGTCTCGAAAAGACCAGGGTTTTCAGCCTGCTTCTGTTTCGCCCATGCCTTGTTTGCGTCCAGCAAGTGTCCAAGTAATTGAGGACTGGCAGGAGTCGTCACCTCGGCGGCAACCGGAGTTGGCTGGTCCTCCTTGGCTTTGCCATTTTTTGGATGAAAGATTCCACTGAGCATGCCGATGTGTCGACGGTCTGATATTGCAATGTTCCGAGATTGCTTGCTTCCAAACGATCTCAAGAGCGGACACACCAGCCGGGTGCTGGCTTTTATCAGAGGCAGATTGAAAGGATGAACGATGAACCGTTGTGGTTCAACGGCAAGTGCAATGAAATTGAGACCGTTTTGAAATGTAATCGAAACTGGGGAGTTG
Source organism: Spizellomyces sp. 'palustris' (assembly GCA_006535965.1). NCBI lineage: Eukaryota > Fungi > Chytridiomycota > Chytridiomycetes > Spizellomycetales > Spizellomycetaceae > Spizellomyces > Spizellomyces sp. 'palustris'. The sequence goes on along the minus strand of QEAR01000016.1, from coordinate 35,698 downwards.
CTTTCCCGTTCTCCTTGAGAATTATGAAAAAAGCAACTTGTCGGAGGAGAAACCGTTGGCAATAAAAGAAGAAAATCGACAACGAAAACGACAATCAAACGGCGCTTTGGGGCAAGTGAGACAAATGACCAAAGTGTGATAAAGTTGAGACGCGACTTTTAAAAAAAATAATTGGAGGAAACGTTGCAAAAAGATTGAAATCTCCAAACGAATTGGAATCAAACGATGAACGAACGATCGACGACGACGACCAAAGACATGGGATGAAGAGGTCATCTGAAAGTTGAAAGGCCATTTGTCCGACTGTTTTTTGTTGTCTTTCATCACGCAGCTTCCATCATCAAGCTATGGTGGGCTATGGGTTTGCAGTCTCTTGCAAAACAAACTAGGCCGTCATATCTACACATTGATCGATTTTCTCCTTTCTCAAATTCCCCACTTTTCAGCCCTTGATGCGTTGATCCTGACATGTTGCGCTTTGAACCTTTTGTTATTGCATTTACAACGGGCGTTTCTTTAAATAGCAACATACTGGCAGTCATGATGTGCTCTCAAAACCAACTGTTGGGAGACTGCAAAACGTCTTTGATCAAAACCATCAAGTACCATATCTATATAGCTGCGTTGTGGAATAGTCCATGCGTACCACTGTACCGCCATTGAGTGCCAATCTACGCTCTAAAAGTTCCTCCCTGCATGATCTGCTGTCAAGCAAAACAGAAAACAACAATGGTGTAGTCAATGAGCAGACTGGACAGGAGGATGCGGATATTCCAGCTTCACCTGCCACACATGGGATCCATTCTTGGTCAGATAGCGAGACGTCTGCCTACATTTCCTGGATCAATGCACTGCTCCCACCCACCGACCTCGATCTTGCCCACCTTTTGCCCCTTACGGATGCTGAAACCTTCTTTGACGCTTGTCGTACCGGTGTCCTCCTGGCCAAGCTTCTGGACAAAACCATGCCGGGTTCAATACCTATGGAAAGAATTCACCGGAAACCAAGGACCGAGATTCATATGCGAGAGAATTGTGGACTGGTGTTGGACGCTTGTCGCAAGGTTGGCGTAAAGACGTTGAATATTGGGCCTGCCGATGTGATGGCCGGTGTGCCGCATTTGTGTTTGGCATTGGTCTGGCAGATTATCAAGGTACGTGGATGTAGCGGATGCAATTTGCCTGACTTGAGCATCTGATTCTCACTCACTTTTGCAGGTGGGACTCATGTCAAAGATACAGGTGGATGATGCTTCCGCACCAACAGGTCAGCCCAAATCAAAAGCTGGCACACCTACTCAGGCCATACCGCAGGATCGTGTCCTGCTGCAATGGATCAACAGAGAGTTGAAGCGCAACGAATGTCCTCGCTCCGTCTCCAATTTCGGCGCAGACCTTTCTGATTCCGAATGCTATGCCCATTTGCTCTCATCCATTGGAGATGGAGGCGGCATAAGTGTTCCAGGGGTATTACAAGAAAAGGACTTGTTTCGACGGGCAGAGATGGTTCTGGACGCTGCAGATGCTCTTGGGTGCCGATATTTTGTTACTCCCAAAGAAATTGTCGCGGGCAACCGAAAGCTGAGTATGGCATTTTTGGCAGTCTTGCATGAAGCAATGATACGGTTGGGTAAACATGGCGAGCGGGATCAGGTTGCGAGGCACCGGGAGACAAGCGAGACATTAGCACAACAAAGCTCGGAAATCAAGCGACTCAAAGACGAGCTGGACACCATGCGGGCCAAGATGAAAATAGTGGAATATCAAAACGCTGAACTCCAGCAATTGGAAGGAAGGGCGATGGGTGAAGTCGGAGGTTACAAGAAAAAGGTGGACACTCTTCAAACCAAGGTGAAGGAATTTTTGGCCGAAAAATCAACTCTGGAATCCGAAGCAGAAACGGCACAAGCAGACGCAGCTGCACTCCGAAAGGAAAAGGGCGAACTCCAAAAGAAAACTCGCTCCTTGAAAGAAGAGTCAGGGCTCCTTCGTGCCGAAATCAAAGCCCTTACTTCCGAAAACCGCTCCCTCCAGCAGGAACTCGACACTCTCCTACAAGAACTTCGGGACCAGGCCACAGAGCTAAAAGAGAAGCTTACGGAAGCTGGGGAGACGGTGGCAAGAATGACAACCGAACGGGTTAAACTTCGTGCAGAATTGGATGAGGTGACTATTGAACGAGCACAGCTCCGTCAGGAAGTTGAAGCTCAGACAGCAGCTAGATATAAACTAGAGGAAGAGCTCGATATGCGACAGCATGAATTGAAACGAATCTCTGTCGTTACAGATTCAGCGATTCGCGAAAAAGAAATGCTACACAAACGTGTGTCGGACATGGAGATTGACATTGAAGCTACTGAAGGGTTACTCCAATTCCAGGATGCTCCACCTGAGACCCGAGCAATACAAGTCGGCCTGGAAGCACTATTGGAAACCGATGCAACACCTGAAGAGGATCGACTACGATCGTCCACTGCTACTTTATCAACGTCAAAGCGACCTCGCAGCGTGAGTCTCCTCGCAAGGAACTCGACATCAGATCTCCAACCCCTAGGGTCACCATTAGGTCTCCGCTCCAGAGCGTCTTCCGTGACAAGCGGTACTAGCACATCTGATAGACCTCGCGTCCTTCCAGTGGCAGTGCAGATAAAATGGCTGCTGGATGACAAGGATAAGTTAAAGGATGATTTGGAAAGGGCCTTGAACCGCGTTCGCAACCTGGAGGAAACGGTAAGAATGGTAAAATCTGCGAGCGAAGCCGTTCGGTTGGCCCAAACCATGGATCCTCGGGTGGATGTTGAGAGGCCGGTTTCTGAAGTAGTGGAGCGGATGGATAAGGTCGGTATCTTTTGCTTCTCTGTTGGCCCCATGCTATCCTTCCAGGAACCAAGTTTAAAGTACTGATTCTTTTCCTCTTCACGTAGATCAATATCGAAATGCGCGCATTGACAAGTAGGATTCGAACTAGACATTCAAGTTCCAAGTTGCACACTAGCATGACTTGATACTTGATACATAGGTTTAGGTATGATTTCAAAGAGATAGGCAAAGCAGTAGCTTATTTAGGAATTAGGAGCTTATATATGTGCGACAACGAAGACTGCATGCTGTATTCAAGTCAGCTAAAAGTCAAAGAGGTAGACCTTGACGCAACTATTACTTGGACACGTCCTCTATCCTGTATCCCTGCCCTATACATCTCAACTATAAAAATATAAAAGTAGAATCCTACCTAGAAGACATGTTCTAATCAAGACCCTCCCGATGGATTTTAAAGTCCAGATTTCCATCATCTCTCGACCCAATCCCCAACCTGGACGAATCTACGCCTCCACTACTCATACCAGATCGATTCATGATCAAGGTCGCAGGTTGCGCAATATGCTTTGCAGCCGCCTCAAGTAAGGATGCATCTTTGTCCACTGTGATCGTTGCGATGCTGTAGGCCGTTAGAGCTGCTACTGCCATCCAATAAAAAAAGACAAGGACCCAGAAGACAACGAGAGGAGCCCAGGGAATAAAAGTTGCTTGTGTCGGTTCGAGGTGTTCTTCGAAAAGTGTTGGACTCGTTGTGTGGACCCCCGCTATTTGCGCTAACGATGTTGTTGCGATACTGTGGGCGTAGGCGTGAAGAACGGACTTTTCGCGGATAGCAGGTGGGACGAGGGGGCTTGCTTGGCCATTTGTATACATTCGGGATGTTGTCCCAGCTAGTTTAGTAACTTGAAGATGAGTATATGCAGTAATAAGAAGTAGAAGGGAGACCCGAGATATACCATTGAACATTGCCCCAGATACAGCCTAGGCGGCGGACGAGTTCTGCGGAGCAGGAACCGCCGACACAACCGTCAAGCGTCCTTGATCGTTTCGGTATCTCACGGGTTGCAGTACCTGCACATTGCAGACCAACAATCCGTACATTCTTGCCCCACGTGTATGCATAAAGCCCCCGCTTATACTGTTGTTGTTATGCCCGGCATCAGTATTAAGTTCGCCTTGGTCAACATTCCAGATCATGGACCAGAAGACAGGAAAGGGGTTGTTCGGCTGCCCGCGCTGTTGCAAAGCTGTAAACGAAGGATTAAACTCTGCGGCACCGGTCTGAATATTAGATGGAGATCGATTATTGGCATAACACCTTGGAGGACAGGTACATACGTCCGGCATTCCATCCGGCTTGTGGGCCTTGACCAACTGTATCCATCAGTCCCAGCTTCCCAGGACAATTATAACCAACAGATCCGGTCGGAGGTCCATTGATGGGTTGGAAAACCGTCACATTGCAGACTGGAGTAAGGTTTTCGCAGGTCACCTTGACTCCGGTCGTTTCAGCCATATAGTTGATGCTAGATGTGTCCCCGGCGGGGAGGAGGAGGGCGGTGACCTCTGGGCTTTGAGGATCAGGATGGTCCAGAGTGCACACCTGAGCCAAAGAAATGTTGTCAAGCACGGTCAATGAACTTGGACGTCATCCGCAGTATTCTCACCATATGCTTCGTGGACATGTTATTGGCGGTCAATAATCCGTCATTCCCACCCCGCAAGATATCCATCGCACCTTGGGCATCAGCGCAACTATTGGCTACATATCTCAAGACACAAGGTAAAATCTGTTCACCCCCACAATCAGAATAAACCGGTGCTTTCTGGCACTCATCGTCTAGTACCCTGCCCAGGGCCGACGTTCCCGTCTGGCGTGACGCTGAGACGGGCACAATTTGGCTCTGTACAGCAGCATGCAGCCATACGCCTTCGACGATGGCGATAGCGTAGGTTAAAATAACCAGTGGAACAAAAATGAAAACCACCGCTCGCAGGAGGGATGAGATGGTTGAGCGCGAGGATGTCATACAATAGCGGAGTGCTTGCATGACAGAGATGGGGCTTGCCGTTGCACAGATGTTGGACATGAGAGTGAACTTTTGTCCTTTGTCAGTTGGTAGCTTGATGAACAGCGGACACTTGGTATTGGTGTTACCTGCTTTGGAGTAGGCAACCGTCGGTACGCTCCATTGTCATTCGATGCAGAAACTGATGCCTTGAGCCATTGGGAGCTCAAACTGTATGCTAGTGTCCCAGCTAAAAACGGCAAGGTCAAGGCCGTGAACCTGTGCAGCAGATAAGTTCAGCATCTCGCAATCAAAGGAAATCTTGGGTCCTGCACAGTTACCTCGACACCAAACTGGTAATAAGCAGCATCCGACCAGCAAATGCCAGAATATATAGTCCGCTTGAATCAACTTTCAAAAAGGTCGACTGCAGATAAGCGGCTAATGCAAGAGTGCAGCGTTGCCCGCCATGTAAAGACCGGAACCGGAAAGTGACATTCCTAAAAAGGGCACATACCAAACCCTGCAGCAATGATCATAGTCGTGATTACAATCACAACACTCGGAATCCATATCCGTGTGCGTTTGTCGTCTGCCGAGTGCTGGACGGGGTGTTCTTCAATTTCAATGGTGGAAGTTGAGTTGGTATGGCTTGGCTGAAGCCACAATCAAAATTATGCTTTTAAGGTTGCCTTCAAAATGAAAACTATTACCCTTGGATTATCAGCGCCCTTCTTTGTATTTTCGCCAGTGTCGTGATGCGCGACGTTGACGGGAGCCTGGGGAGGATCCATATTGCTCACCGTTTTCCCCAATGTGCTATTTGTCTTGATTTGCGTTGACAGTTTTTTGTGTGAAGCTTCTTGTCTTGTCGCGCCTCCGTACGGAGCCTCTGTTTACTTTAACCCTTTCTCTATCGGAGGTTGGCTGTGCACACGACGGGTCTTTTTTGTCACTCTGCGCAAGTCACAGAACGGATTTTAGGTTTTTGGTAATGGCAAGAAAACCAAAGATAAAGAACGGCATTTCCGTCTAGAATCAAAGCAGCTGTTTGCAAGTAACGTTTGTTTACATGGTATCTAAAAGTCATGAACCAGCTAGTGGTTACAATTGTTAATTTAAACCGAACCCTCCCAGACATCTGAAGCAGGGTTTAATTTGCAGGGTTGGCTATGAAATAAACCTTTTAAATCCCCACATTGATCCCGCATCTGGAAAGAACACAATGGAAATCAGCAGTTTTGCTATACACAAAACGGGTCAAGCATACTTACATATAGCTGCGGTGATACCCTGCATTAAGAGCTTCATCTCCACAACAAAACCGTAGAGTTGGAATCCCTTTGGCGACCGGTCCAAATGACACAAAAAGCGATGCACTCTCGCCGCCGTGTCAATCTCAGAGGGGATATCCCCGGAACGGCAAAGGCAGTCGGACAGAAGAATGATGGAACGGCGGACTTCGTCTGTGACACTGGCTAAACTGTAGACAACAATTACGATAGAGAACAAGGACGTAGCAAAGGCGTGCAAAATCATTGTCGGGAGAAGGAATGATGGGAAATTCCAATTCGAGCTAGTAAACACCTAGAACAGAATTTAGGGTAGGAATACGTACTGGCAAGTGTCAAACATAAGTAAGCAGCTAACCAGCAAGATGCCATCGCCCAGATTAATCGCATGGACGATGCCAAATATTGCAATCGCGAGTGCATTGGCGGCGCAAAACTTGCGCAACTGAGTGTCGGCTTTTCTAAAGTGCGTCATGAAAACCTCGACATCTTGGGGGGTCGTCAAGGGCAAATCGTGGCGGAGCGTTTGCCATTGGTAACAGAGTCCTTTGCACATAATGTAAACCTGCCAAAGCGCATGAGCAGCTGGGCCATCAGCTTTGAGTTGGACTGTCACTACTTACACGAAAAAGGTATGCATACGTCGCTCCATCGTAAACGGTGACACCAACAATGTGCAGGAAAGTGTAAAAGAACCTGACGCCGCCATTATTAATGAACTTGGAGATGTCAGAAGGGCTCCATATCCAGATCATTGGCCAAAGAGCTAGACGGAACTTAAAATAGGTAGCGGCGATCGGTTCTCAATCAGCAAGGTACAGTACCTGTATTCTCGTCATCTAGCTGGATTCCCACAGGTATATACCATGATATAGTCGTCCCCAACATTGCAGCCAGGAAAATTGCTAATTAGAACACTGATCAGAATCAACCCGCGGGTTCAAAGCACACTGTATCATTCCTCATACCAAACACCAATGTTTCCTCATGCCGCCGTACGGGTGCGAGGAGGCCGGATCTTGCTGCCAAGGTAGAGAGATCAGTCGGCTTTTGCCCTCGGGTTAAATAGTGCAGTACGAGGAGAAATATTGACGTCGTCAGAATATAACTACGCAACCAAGAGCAGAAACGAGAAACATTCTGGTTGACATTAGGTGACGTTTCTTGTTTTCACCCTATCAAGACTTACAGCACCAAGGCGAGCTTGCCTAATCCCATCATGCCTTGAACCGTCATCAACATTCCAATGTAGCCACTCAATACGACGACCACCATGCACAAGCAGACCACGTTGACCACCTTTGCGATTTTCCGCACCATAGGCCGACATTCTAAACATGGGTCCACCCCGAAAAGAGACGCAAGCAAGCGTACCCCTCTGAATGTTGGCGGCGACGCTGCTCGATAATCCATCGATTCAAGATCTAACGTGGACCATGTCTTGGATTTTTTTCGAAGCTTGACTTTGACATCCTCCAGGTTTTCCGGTGATGAAAAGCTCGTCCCTGGATTGTATTCAACTGTTCTAACGATAGTGAGATTCATGTCTGGGTATCCAGCGCAGGCCATATAGTCGGCCTATTAGTAGCTAATGGGCCCCGTGTAAGGGTTTTCGGCTATGTGTCGAGATGCACATCCGCCATCCACCGTCGCAAGTATATGAGTTTCTTTGAAATAAGAAGTAGGTTGATTACCCACCATTCTATTTTTAGAGATTGTTCCTCAAATACATTCGTGGATAGTGACAGGATTGATCAAAGGAAAAACCTCAAATGCCAAAAGGCGCCCTACAGGTATTGACGATAATGCTACCCGAGGAACCCCAAAATGCCCGAAATGTTTGCGGGTTGCTTTGATTGCCATGCTTAATCCCAGTTTTTTTTTTTAAAAAAACATATCCCACAACCATGGATAGACCGATCTGGTCCCTGGCAAGTGTTTACAACTCTGGATATTTGGCACCAGTTCAAATGCAAACAAGTTACAGGTCGTTTTTTGACTGAAATCAAAAGGGTATGGAATGTGTGTATGAGCTCACTACCAATGCACTCTTACACAGAGCATAGAAAGACCACGAGCGGGTGTGAACACTTGTGCGTTCTCTGCACCATGCTTGAGAGACGCGCTATAGTTACGAGAGTGCATCACTTCAAAAAGTGCAAAATGAAAGAGCGAGCCCATCGCAAACTGCACAGCCGGACAGACCAAGTAATGTACGGTGGGCATGGGCAGTCTGCGCGGATGAAGAAGCAAGCCCATTCTAATACTCGCAGCGGGACACACCCAGTAATGGTCGGTGGATGGGCCTCCTGGTCAAAAAAGGTCGATGGCAGATGGTCAGCAAAAAGCCAAAAGGAAGAACGCACAGCAGATGTTACTAAAGTTAGTTGTCATGGCAACAACAATGCAATGTAGCCACAAAAGGCAACTCGACTACGCAGCTTGGCACGTGATCTGTCACTTGGAAATGGCCCCATAGAACCCATTTCACTGCTGCTGGAAGGATTTCCATCATCGGTCTCACCGTATCTTGTGCCCATTTCGCCTTAACGGCCCGCCTGCATCGCCCTATATACGCCTCTACAGGACAGTTACTATATCTCTGTCCTTTTATCTCCACGTCATTCCGGTTTCCTAGTGGGACGGGATCTGGAATCATCGACGTTGTGGGGCGCGTTGCCACGTTGGAGGCGGCGATTGGACTAAACGTTCAAGCGTAAGTACAGTTTGGAATGTAAATAGAGTCTTTGAATGAATTGGGGAAAAGGCTGTGATAAGGCGGATTGAGGGCATTTGTTGCAAAATGGGAGGAATGTGACAAGTTCGTGCACGGGCGATAGGAGATCTGATTCAGATTGGAAACTGAACTTTCTTCTTACCGACAAACAGACTCCAGGCGATCCAACGTTGGAATGTTTAGCGGCTACGGCTCGTCTGGCTTTGGCCAGCAGCAGCAGCGTCCTGCTAGCATCGGCTTCGGCGGAAGTAGCTTTGGGCAACCTCAACAGCAAACAACTTTTGGTGGTACGTGATCGTTGTGACCTGGAATTTTAGTGCGAATTTCTCATTGCTATGATTTCTTAGGTTTTGGGCAGCAACAGCCGCAGCAGCAGCAGCAGCAGCAGCAACCAGCACAACAGACAAGCACATTCGGCGGTGCGACCGGTGGATTTGGCCAGACAAGTACGTTTGGTGGAACTCCAGGTTTGTACGCAAACTGGGTATTTATATCATTATCTCTAATGATTGTTGCTTCCAGGTGGTGCATTCGGTGCGGGTACCACTCCCGGGGGTGCATTTGGAAGCGCTGGTTTCGGGGGTACCGCCGGTACTACTACATCAGGTTTCGGCAGCACGTCAACGGCACCGACTGGTGGATTTGGCGGCTTTGGAACTGGTAAGTCCGAATTGATGGTTACGCTGCACGAGACTCGAGACATTGAACATGTTTCACCCTGCATGTAATAAAGCGAGCACAGCTCCAGCTACCGGCGGATTTGGCGCAACCTCTGGAGCAGGTGCCTTTGGACAGAAACCTAGCACTGGGTTTAGTAGCTTTGGAGGGGCTACCCAGCAAACACCGAGTGGATTTGGCGCGAGCACCACCGGTTTTGGCGGAGCGGCCACAGGCGGTTTTGGAAGCACCGCTCCCACCACCGGTGGCCTCTATGGAGCGACAGCTGGCGCCACGAATGAGCAAGTAAATAATGGAACGGGTAACCCGCCCTTCAATGCCCCAGCTGAAAAGGAAGGAAACCTGGGGGCGGCTGTGAATCTCCATAACATTAGTGCCATGCCCGCCTACAAACACTGGTCTACCGATGTAAGTGAGGTATAAGTTTGTACTTACGGATGCGGTTCTTAGATATCTTAATCCATAGGAACTCCGATTCCAAGATTACCAAATGGGGAAACGTTTTTCTGGAACTGGTGCGGCTGCTCCAACGGGCGGGTTCGGTGGTGGATTTGGTACGTCCAGTAGTGCACTCGGGCAGACTACGCAAGGCGGAGCCTTTGGCACGACTACTGCTGCCCCTTCCAGTGGGCTTTGGTCTGGTGGTGGATTTGGGGCTCAACAACAGCCGGCTTCGACCGGGACTGGATTCGCGTCATTTGGCGGGGCGACAGGTGCGTGTTTGCAGAGCCTTGGTCGTTACTGTCGAAAACGGGCTGAGTATGTGATCTTCCAGGTGGATTCGGACAAACGCCTGCGGCATCTGCTCCCTCCGGCTTTGGACAAACAACTACAGCACCAAGCGGGTTTGGTCAAACCCAGCCAGCTACAGGGGGTTTTGGGACTTTCGGACAAACGCAGCAACAAAAGCCAGCAGGATTCGGGCTCGGTACGTATTACCTATTTCATGTCTACTAGCGCCCATGCGAATGACGTATCAAATCTTTAGGTACTGCAACCTCGGGCTTCGGGACCGGCACATCCACATTTGGCCAAACGGCCCCGTCAACCACTGGCGGCGCCTTTGGAACTGCTGGCACTACCACTACTGGGTTCGGCCAAGGGCTAGGTACAACCGCTGCTCCTGCTGCAGGCTTTGGTCAAACGACGACTACTGGCGGGTTTGGTGGGCTGGGAGCAACTTCAACTGCAGCTAGCGCTTGGGGACAGAAACCTGGTACGTCAAGAAGTTTGCCTATGTTTAATAGTGGTATTTAACGCTCTCCATTACAGCTACCACAGGATTTGGCGGTCTTGGCCAGCCAGCCGCTACCACAGCGGCGGCATTATGGGGTTCAACACCTGCTGCCTCAACAGGCGCTTCTCTGTGGGGAACATCAACTGCCGCAACGCCAAGCCTGTTCGGACAGCAATCCCAGGCGCAACCGGCAACGGGCCTTTGGGGTAGTACTGGAGCCACGGGCTTTGGGACTGGCTTAGGAGGCCAGCTAGGCGGAGGTCTTTTCGGGTCAGCTCAGCCATCTACAGGTAGGGAGATTTGTGGGCAGAGGTACGGGGCTGCACATTTGGCTAATTGTTCGCCCATAGGTCTTGGGATAGGTGTCAGCCAACCTCAAACCGCTCAGACTGGAGCCTCTTGGTTCGGCCAACCGGCCACTTCAGCTGGAACAACATCACTGTTCGGAGGTCAACAGCTTGGCGGGGGGCTGAATCTTGGCGCTCCCGCAGGCGGATCACTCTTTGGTGGAGCTGTTACGACCGCGCCGATGGGATTCAACGGAACACTTTCCTCAATGCCGGGTCAACCTAGTTTAAGTGCTAGCATTGATAAGAACCCATATGGAATGAGCCAAATCTTTGAGCCCTCTACGAAGAGGCCAGAACCTACGCTGCTACCTCTTCCGGAAAAGAAGAAGCCGCCAATGACACCATATGCTAAGGTGTCGGCTCGCGAGGCATCCAAGATTAAGCTGCGAGGGTTTGGACCATCGCCGCTTACGAAGTCACCTATAATCAACGGTGCTACTCGATACGAATCGGCGATTGGAACACCGAAGGACGACGCAACTCTGGGTTTGGATACTCGGTTCACACCCCGCAAGAGTGTACGGCGACTGATTATTGAAGACGAACCTGTCGAGACAAACGGAACGGCCACAACACCGGTTAGCAAAGGAAGGAGTACAACCAAGAAAACGGTCACGTTTGATCCGCGCCTGGAGAGGACTGCTGCTCGTCAGCTGACTAGAGAGTTTGCCGAAGCCCAGGGGGAATATGGCGGAGAGAGTCCTGTACCGGGAACACCGCCTTCGGCGCGTACGTTAAGTAGCGTCTCGTCTTCTAGCGTGCGTAGTGCCAGCCTCTCGAGTAGTCCCGGTACACCAGGGACACCGACACCTACTGGTCGAACCTTGTCTGCTGTTTCGCCACCTTCGGCGCCATCTACTCCGGGTAGTGAAGGTGCCAGAAGATCGGCATCTCCTGCTAGCACTCCTGGAAGTCCCGCACGGGGTTCTGACTACCAATTGGAACCACCGATAAGTCAGCTTCTTCTAAAGAGCGATGAGGAGCTCAAGGCCTTGGAGAATTTCAAAATTTCTCTACCCGGTATTGGCTACGTCAAGTGGCTGGAACCTGTTAATCTCCTTGAAGCCTCTCCGACCAAAAACCGTGAAGGTCTTGGCCAGATTGCTGGTACAATTGTCACTTTCCAACCAAAGTTGATTACTGTATATCCTGATGACGAGACTAAGCCGCCGGTGGGTCACGGTTTGAATGTGCGCGCAGAAGTCGCATTGGAGAAATGCTGGGCTGTTGATAAAACGACTCGCGAGTTCATTTTGGATGTAACTGATCCGCGACACGATCGACTTCTTAAAAAACTCGAAAACATGCCCGAAACTGTTTTCATTGGTTTCCATAATGAAACTGGGACGTGGAAGTTCCAGGTGGAACATTTCAGTCGGTATGGATTGTTGGATGATGATGAGGAAGCGCCGCCACAACCACCATCCCAGCAAAAACGGCCACAAACTGATCAGCAAAGTCCGTTTTTTCAGGACGCCCAGGTTGGAACACAAGAAGCGGGTCAACCCAACCTGGGCGATACTAGTGCAGACTCGGCGTTAGAGGACTCGATGATTCATATCAAGCGTCGTCCTCTTGTGCGGAAGCGGCAAATTGTTGACCTTGCTAAAGAGTGGGAAGAAAATGTTAGCGAAGATTCTGAACAGGAAGAGGAGATACAAGAAGAGGTGGAGGAAGAGAGTGATGATGAACCAATGGGAGTCTCCATGATTTATAGTCCGTCAAAACACCAGCAGCCAGTCTCAACGAGTCCGGCTATAGAAGAACCTGCGTCCCCACCCCCCACTCCGCGCGAAAAGAGATCATTCCGAGAAATGGAAACGGCTCACAGTGTGCAGAGAATGAAGGCATCGCTTTTTGGACCGACAACCAGCTCGCCCAATCCGACGTCTAAAAAGGCGACACCTAGAAAAGCTGTTCAGTTTAAGGTGCCGGATGTGTCAATAGGCGGTGATTCCAGTTTTACCGAGTCTCAAATAGATTGGTCCCTTTCCGTATCTTATACTCCACGAGCGGGAGACAAGCGCTCTCATGTTGATATTCCGACACAAAGGGAATCCGAGGAGGTTGCGCGCCCTCGCCGTGGGTTTGGACTTTTGGACGAACTGGAAAGCACGGGAGCTGTGCAAACATCGATGCAAGTAGACGTGGATGCGCAAGTTTCGCCTCCTGTGTCGCCAAAGAAGTACTTTAAAACGGACGCAAAGGCTCTTCCGTCATTGGAAAAGAGTGTGACATTTGGGCAAGATAAGCAAATTGTAGACGCGGGACTGATGATGGGGAGGAGTTTCCGAGTTGGATGGGGTCCTGGAGGAGTATTTCTATCAGTTGGTGGAGCTGTCGCCGGCGTCAAATCCTTTTCAAACATATCCATGCAAGCTGTCAAAGTTTTTGGTAGCACGGATGAGAAGATATTATCGATTGAGCGCAAACGGCATGAAAAGACTTTGGAAAAGGCTTTGAACTACTCGACCACTGTGCGAACGGCTGTCGGATTGGACACTAGATGGGAGTACCAGATCCTTGATGGAGAAGAGAAAGATAACACGTCTACTGGAGTTTCATCAGTACCCAAAGCCGTTTGGAAGCCAGATTTTCACTTTATTCCCTTTGTTGACGCCATGGTGGAGGGTAATGACTGGCCACGCCTTCGTCATGGTGAAGATCATGTCTTGTTTGAAGAACAAGAGGCCCAAGTGTGGAAGCTTGCCAACGCATTATGGGATCCACTAAATCCCCCGAATGCGCCACAATCGCAGTCACAGCTTCTGGACAACGGATTAAGGCGCGAGCTAATCAGCCGGTGGCTAAAAGAAGCCGTTATGAAAGAGACTAGTCGTGGGGCACAGTCAACGCATGGTGCTCGCAAGATATTTATACTGCTCGCTGGTCGTCAAATGGATAAAGCTATCATGGCTGCCATTGAGAACAAGGATTTAAGACTCGCCAGTATCCTGAGCCAACTTGGTGGACCAGGGAGCCGAGTCTTGGCGTTGCGTCGAAATGCTCACTCTCGGGACCATGGCACCGGTGGACATGGCATACCCGGTCGATATGGAACGGACGAGGTTGTGGCCGATATGTTAGTTCAACAATTGGACATTTGGGAAGCAGCCGAAAGCAAAGGTGGCAGTGGAATTGATGGCGAATACATGAATGTTTGGAAATTGGCTGCGGGCAACCTCGCGACCTGGGGAACAGAAATATTTGAGCATTTTCAAGATTGGAAAAGGACGTTTGGGCTGTTCTTTTGGTACGGTGGGTCGGCTGCATGGAGTCTCAACGAGGCTCTTGAACAATATGAACAAGGCTTTCAAGCTTCGAATGATTTAAAGCCGCCACTGCCAACGTACCTCGAGGCGGCTCAGGATGAATTCAATGGTGACGGGCCCAAGGATGTTTGCTTTCATCTCCTTAAACTATTTACGGAGCGGGACTACCTACTCGAAACTGCCCTTGACCCCAGAAGCATTTCACCCAACCAGCTGGACTATCGAGTTAGTTGGTTAATTTGGAATATATTGGCAAAGGTCAAAAAGGTCCGGAGCTCCGCGGATTCGAAGCTGGAGTCTGTTGTCATTCGCGAGGCTTTCCCTGATGGCACAACCATGGAAGATATTACTCAAGTCGAGGCACGCTCAGTGTCCACCGAGGATCGTTTGACGAGGGACTTGATGTGGCAGTTAGAAACTTTGGGCTTGTGGAAGTGGAGTATTTATGTTGCCCTTTTCTTTAGTCGGATAGAGGAACGGGAAAGAGCGATTCGAGAGTGTTTGGCTAGGTGGTATCCTTTGGCGGATAATAGCGGGAGTTGGATGGGGAATTCAGCGGTTCTAGACGCGAAGGAGATGGATATGGTGTGTGATACTGAGGAGAGTGAGGACTGGAAATTTCTGGTCGAGACGCTCAAGGTGCCCAAGGAGTGGATTCACGAGGCTAGGGTACATTTCAAGGATTTTGCCATTTCTGATATTTGTTTCTGAACCTAACCTTATAATTTCTTATTTCTACTATGATTAGGCTATGCGTGCCAAGTATGAAGGAAATGTGGTGCAAGAAGCCATTAGTCTGATTGATGCAAAGGAGTATATTGTTGCACATCGGCTGATTGTCAGTAAGATTGCCCCTGAGAGGATCGTCAATGGTAAATGTCACACCATTGGCATGTTCGGCCCTCGTTACGATGCTAATACTGTTGACGCGCCTTGTGTAGAGGAATACGATGACCTCAAGACACTACTGGCCCACATTCCACCGGATGCAATCGAGACGAGAAGTTGGGAGCGCGGCGGCAAACTCTTTATGGACTACATTGAGCTGATGGAGCAAGTACCAGAAGTCATCAGCAAGGCACGAGAGTATTCAGTTGGCTATTCTCTCTGCAGCAGTCTCTTCTCCCGATCCGTCCATGCAGCATCCAGCGCTATTGACACTTCCGAACGACAACGAAATGCAGCACAGGATGATTTATCCTCCATTTGGATGCCCAAGATAACTCAAACGCTAGAACAGATTGCCGATGTGCGAACATTTGCCACTCCAATCGGATTAGATCGATACGGGTCGTCGTCGTCTTGTCGAGAGGGTGTTGCGAGTCGGGTGTGCCGAACCGAGATGGCGACACGACTTGTCACGTTATGGGCGGATATTGAAAAGGTTGTTGGGGGTTTGGAGGGTGGCAAGATTGAGGTACGTATTCTTGTGTTGCTTTCCCCGTAATGCTGTACACAGGCAGCTGACTAGACTTACACGCCTTTACTTGTAGCCTATCAGTGGAGAACTCTTGGCAACTCTACCTATTCCTACGGGAAGTCGCATGATCATGTTACATCGGGTTGCGGCGGGTTGGTTTGAACAGATTGGTGTGGATGCATGAGGATTTTTTTTGGGGCACAGTGTGACATATTGGATGTAATGGAAATACAGAGATACTGTTTTTTTTTCTCTTGATTCTATCTCTATTTTTTATCTGCTTTTCCAAGTTTGTTTAACGTTTTCGTTGAGGAACGTTGGAGATTCTCAAATAGCATGAGCTTTTTATGCTGTGCATTATTCAGTCCCTAGCTGATCGGTTGCTGCTCATTATTTAATACGTTGCCGATCAAAAAGAAACGCGCAGCTGTTCGTGGTTACGTCACAAGGACGTGGCGCAGGGCTCGACGTCGATATGATGCGTCCCTGCAACAAGCAAGTGTTTAAAAAGGGCTCTTGGCAAAGTCTCGGACTGAACTGAATCCAGAAAATCATTTATTTGAAAATTATAGTATAGATATTTGCACGGAGCTCTCGCTTTCCTACTTTCACTTATTTGTTTCGAGCATTGGATAGTGGAGAGATGTCGACGACAGCGACAGCAGAGTCACCCACAAGTCAACCATTAACTACCGAATTCGAGTCCCTTCTTGAGTCGCAACGAGCACGAACCGACGCGTTACACCATCCGGCACCACCCATCAGGAATGAATCCCTTGGAGTGATTAGCGAGGCAGGGGATGAGTTGGGAAGTCAGATGGAAGCAGGATTACGAGATAAAAGTCCTGAGAATCGTGGACTATCGACGAATCAGGCACCGGCAAACAAAGTGGTCAAGGACGCAGCTACCAGAACTAGCGAGGACGATCCCGTCCTTGAACAAGAATTCCAAGGGTTGATGCATAAACTTGTCCATCCACCGCAGGAACCTTCTCATCCTAGTAGCAAAAGCGACTCGAAACACAATATCGATTCCCTACAAGTCAAGCACATGGAGGTGCCTCATTCGAGCGATGGTACACTTGGTGGAGAGTTTGAGGGGCTAATGTATCGGCTTACGCACCCTGTGCAGAATGAACCTCCTAGACACGAGACAAGTGGCGAAAGCACTGACCACCCTATGGAAAGCGGAGAGATCAGCACGACGGAGGCCAAGCACAACCCAACTGCGGCAGAGGGGAGATTGGAACAAGAATTTGAACATCTCAAGCATCAAGCGTCACATCCGTCACAAGCTGTTCAGAGTCAGCCTACACCAGAATCTGGCCAGCAAAGACGAGAAAAGACCGCGGTGCAACATTCACATATTCCGACAGCAAGAGACAATCGACTCGAGAAGCAGCTCGATGAGCTAGTTTATCCGCCGCGAGATCATGAGGCGGAATCTAGAGCTACAGCCCCACAAGATACGCGGCCGTTACCCCAATCTTCAGGGCATGATCGGACGGTACATACACCTAGCAAAAGGGATCAGAGGCTGGAAGAGAAATTTGAAGAACTTGTCCGGAGTCATCCGATCGTGGACAGCTCTAGTAAGGAGACAGGCCCGGAAAGAGAACAACCGATAGAGAAAAGTCATCAGAAACACTCGCAGAGCCGACCGACAGGCACACGAGACTTGAAGCTTGAGCGAGAGTTTGAAAATGTGATACAAAATGTTTCGCACCCCTCTTTACCGGTCGAGAAGTCCGCTGCTGAACACGCCACGAGGAATGAGGATAAGAAGCCGGTTGAACGATCGGTACAAGGGCACATTAACCATAATCCCAAGCTTGAGCGAGAGTTTGAGCAACTAAAGAGCAGGGTTGCTCATTCTCAACGAGAGGAACCCCTTCGGACAGAGTCTGGTCAGACTGCAGCTCATGCTCCTCTTGCACAAAGTACCGCTGTTCACAACGAGTCTGCGGAAGGTATAAAACGAACCCACCTCGATCCCAAACTTGAGCACGAGTTTGAGCAACTGAAACACAACGTCGCTCATCCTCTACCAGCTCGGACGGAGTCTAATGAGAGGGCCGTTCACCCTTCTCACCCACACAATACGGCTGTTCACAACGAGTCGGCGAAAGGGGTAAACCGAACCCATCATGATCCCAAACTTGAGCAACAGTTTGATCAGCTCAAGAACAAGGTGGTCAAACCCCAGCAGTTGCAAAGTCAACATCAACCAGAACCCTATCAAACGGAAAACAGGGAGCACGTCATACCCGATCACCTTTCGAGTACACGCAACCCTAATCTTGAGAGTGAATTTGCAGAACGAGTTCGTAGTGCCGATCAGCCATCTCGAGAGGTAGGAGATGCCGAGGTTCCTGGAAAGAAGGAAGAACTGCGGACCTCACCCCGTGATACCGCATATCAATCCACCTCCGATTCAGGTGGACTGGGAAAGGAGTTTGATGGTTTGGTTCATGAAGATCGACAACCCACTTTGGCGGTGGTTAGAGATGCACAACACCGGGAAGAACCTGTTCCGGCTCCTCCTGGAGGTCTAGTTCCATTGGAAGAACCGCATACAACGGTTCACTCGCGGTCAAAACATAAAGCAGGCGCTCATACTTTGCCAAAGAAGCTTTCCACACGGTTCACAGACCTTCTGGAACGGGTTAAAACATCGAACCCACACTCGCCCAACGAATCTCCAGAGCATGGTACATCGACCAAGACTCGTAGCCCCAATGTGATAGCTGGCTCCCCATCCAATGACCGATATGATCAACCGGCAGAAGCTTCCAATTCCAATGCAGTAGGACAAGAGCTAGCCAAGCCTTTGGAACACACAGTCGACAATTTGGAAGGCAAGTCTCAACGTGAGCAAACTGCGATGGCGAGTACAGATGCAGGAAGCGCAAGTGGACTTCCCACTCATGTGGCGAGCGACGGCCGACTGGTGTACGCGGGCACCGATCGTCCGGCGGACACTCACCCAGCGGAAAGGAAAGTCCGATCCAAGCGATCGTTCATGGATCTGCTCCGCGGTGTATTCAAGCCGGGTAAGAAGAGGAACGGAGGGCGTGGGAGAAGGAGTGCTTCGGCACCTGCTCCAGGAGACCGCTCAGGTACCGTCAGTGCCAGGGTTATGACTCGTGGCGACCTGGGAGAGCACGGGGATCGACGGACAGCTCGAGACGGCGGTGAAACACCTGCTCAACATTCTGAAGATGTGATCAAAAGTCCGGAGGTGGAAAACAAACGTTCCACGAGCATGGATGCCCCATTCTCAACCATAAAAGACCCGGATAGTCCCGTAGCATCATCCGAATCGACCAATCAACCCGATCCTACCCCACGTCTCAAAGGACATCAAGCACCAATGGTACCACATCCCAAGGTTCTCCTTGCCCCAGCCGAGTACGGCCTGCACACAAGTAACCTCATTGTGCATCGCCGCCAGGAAATGGCAATGGTAAATGGTGATGATGAGGAAGTGAGGATTTCTTTGGATGAGGTTAGAGTTCCACTCATTGCACCGGGAATTTGAGTTATATAGGGGATTTCAGTGACGTACGTAGATTGAGTAAAATTGAGATGGCATTTCTGAATTGCCCGAAATAAAAGTTTCCATTTCTTTATTCGCGAGGCGCTGGATACTCGTTGTATAATGTACCATGCTGAATATTAATCAATTTTAAAATGGGGAATGGTCCGTTCTTTATCACAGTTTCTACCGTCGTTGCGTGGTTTCTTTGTATCGCAGCCTCTCCTTTGAGGATGAGTTAACAACGAGGAAAAACAAAGGTCGGAAACTGCTTTGGTAAGCAGTTATTTAACCTAAATCGGCAACATGTGCTTGGGCGGGTAATCAGCTCTCCTGCACTGCCACCTATGAACTCGCCGACCAGCCCGCCGCCGCCGTTCGCTGTCTTTCCATGTCCTTTAGTGCTATCAACATAATAGGACACCGCAGCGTCGATAGTCTTGTCCACACTTCTGTGTAATGTTATTATATGCAGGATTGGGGTTCCTACTTGTCATCGTCATCACACCGTGTCAGTCTAGTCCTCATCCCCAGCTTCAAGATGCTCGTCCGCCATCTCCCTCTTCCTCGACACAGCCCGCCTCTCCAATGGAAATGTCTGCAGCTGCATCTGAATCCCCAGGATCAAATCCGACTGGCTCAGGCGATGCGCTTCGAACCGCCCTCCCATCCGCCCTGCTTCTCTTACTTGCCATCCTTGTCCTCCTGGTGACGGTCGTAGCCTGCGCATGGCGCTCTCGCCGAAACAACAGAAGAAGGGAGATGGGAAGCAGTTGGAGAGAGTTGGCTGTTGCAGATCCGCCTCAAGTACCGCGGAATATGTACGTTGATCCCGAGTACCTGGACACTTTGCCTAGATATTCATCATATAAGACACCGCCGAGATATTGGTCTGTTTTGAGGATTGTGAGGAAAATGACGTCAAGGAGAACCATGGCTGATACGCATGTGGACAAGGAAGGGAGCGAGGAACAGCCCGACGCGGGTACTGCGACATTGACAATGCCGGACGTGGGGAGCAATGCGCCTATGGCTGTTGGAGAGGGACATGGATTGTCGAACTCACGGGAAGCTGGTGCTGAGGGAGAAGAGATTTCCGGGGAGGAATATTTGCCTCCTACCTATAGGGATTCGGTGAGGGCGAATGAACGGCTTTCTAGCGCTCCTGCTCCTACTCCTGAATAATTGTGTCATTATGCATTGACTTATTTTTCCTATTGTATCAATATATGACATTGTAAATAGCAGCAAATATACATTATTCTATCACTGCGTTCGGAATAGAATAGCGATGATCAAACTACTTAAGTATTACCATAGCAACAAGACCTGGTTGGAATGTCTATTGCACATTCCAATGAGCGTTTTCGCTAGCACTTCATTCCAACCACCGATTCCACGACAAAAAGTTCTTTGGGGTTTGTCTGGCAGTTTTTGTTGGACGTAGAGGCATCGTTTCTGGGCTCAGAGAAGAAACGAGCGCGACAACGACGGGTGGGGATCGGCACGATTTTGACTTGGAAAATAAAGGCGAACAGGCAGCATACGGTTGACGGGATTGTTTTTATTGTCCTTTTGAAGGATTGCTGCACTGGTCATCTGCGAGCGTTACTTCCATCTCGCAAGGATTTTTGACGATCGTTCCCACTAGCCGCCCAGACATTGTGTTCAATTCCGTTCTTTTTGGACACACGGCTTGACATCACCTTTTGGGAACTCAGCTGCATCCCTCTTCTTGTCTCGTGCTGTGGGCATTTCCTTTGATTATTTTTGTTGGCGTTTGTTCGGTAAGTTGTCAAGTTGTTTGATAAGAATGTCGTGGACGAGGGGCGGGACAATGTTATGTTCCAATAGATCTAGACAGATTGTTGGCATGTTGGGATCATGGGAATTAGCTAATGTGGGAGAAAGAGGTGAAAGTCTTCTGCTGCGCTCTGATCAGGAACGTGCCCCGCAGACGTCCCTGTTTACTTTAGTGCAAACACACTATCTTGGCACAATTACAGGATGTGTGTCTGTTATTGGCGCTCTACATTAGCCAACTGAGTTGAGATTTGGAGGGACTGACTGCGCTGATTCTGCAACTGTGTGCCAAGCTAATTTTTCCTATTCTTGCGCCCTCCAGAATGATTAGCATTCACGACGTTGACGAATCTCCAATCAAGGAAAAGTGGCGGAATACACAGGGTATTCAGTTTCAGACAACCGATCAGCTTGCCGATCCGCATATGGCACCCATGGTACGTGTCACTTTTCAGTTTAGGGATATGTGCAAGCTGAAGGTTGCCAGAATAAGCTAATAGAAGGTAATGATGCAGCCTGACTCTGGTGAACCAGATCGCTCGAAAATGATTTCACCCGCTCCAGTCAACAATGGCACGACCGTCGAAGGGCAGTCTGGGTCAGCTGTGCAGCATCCGAGTTACCATGATATCATTTGCTCGCACCTCTACCACAATGGATACCTTCAGGGGCTCTACGCGGACTTGATCATTCGTTTGCAAAATGTACATCCCGCGGTCAACGGTGTAGCTGGTGGATCACCGCTGGATGGAATCTTGTTCAAGTTGCACCGGATCATTGCCATTCGAAGCCCGTATTTGTCGTCGTTGTTGCAGGATATGGAAGCTAATGGAGAGTAAGTATCCTGAATGCTCTCAAACGTAGTTTGTGCAAGTCAGCTGACATTTTTCTCTAGATACCAAACCATTGTGTCGTTGACGCTCCCGACGCATGATCCTAACTTGACTGCCGACGGTCTGTCAATCGCCTTTGGACACCTCTACGCCTCCTACCCGCACTCCCTCCTGGCTTCCACAGATGGTGCTCCTGGCCAGCGGTCCGCTCTCCTCCGTTCAGTTCTCTGCGCTGCCAACCTCCTCCAACTCGGTGATCTCGCAAACCTCGCAGCGGATCAGATCAAAGCGGACATCACCCGTGGTACTGTCATGGAGTACTGTCACTTTATCAGCCAACCAGAGTATGGCGGCAGCTACGGTAATTTTGCCCAGGAGATTCGCGAAGCTGTGTTGAACTATCTGTACAAGGGGGTTGTCCGTGACGTCGCAGAGCAGTTCGGGCCAATCTGGGGAAACCGGGAAGGAGAGGCCTACCGCGAGCTTGTTAGAACCTTTTCGGAATTACCTTTTGAGTGGTTGAAGAAGGTGGTGGAAAGCAAGAGCTTTGAGGTTCCTGGTGATATGGAAAGGTTCGTGCTGGGGAATTCTTGAAGGCACGTTGCGACGATGATCTAACCCGTGGTCTCACTGTAGATTCGCGTTTGCCAAAGAGATTATATCCCTCCGTCAGCGTAACAAGGCACCTTCTTCTACTCTGTTAGCCGGTGAAGAGAACGTGTTGCTTGCATTCGGATCCAAAGAGCGGACAGGTGTGACGATCGTTCGAAAGGCTGTTCGTGGTGGTGTGAACGCGCCGCATCATGTCAACGGTGTTGCTGGTGGGGTGCAGGGTGGTAGAGGCGGTGCGTTTGGAGGAACAGAACGGAGAGTGTGGAAGGCAGGCCATTAATGCGGGAAGTTGATTATATATCTGTAGTGTTTGTTGCGTTGGTTGAAATAAGAATGGTCGTGGCCTGTGAGTTTCATTAAGGGGCAACTGCTGCTGAAACATGGAAGAGATTAACTTGCTGTCGACACGGCAAACGCAGCGGGCCAGACGTGCGGAGCGATGTTTTGAAATACTCTCCGGAAATACCCAGTTATTCGGAAGCTTGGATCAAATTGCCTCACTGCTTCTGCAGTGATAAGGGTAACTATAGTCACCTATAACAAAGTGAAAGCCCTCAGACAATCACCGTTTTGATAACGAACTATCAAGGACTTTCTCCTTTGTCATAAAATCCGGTAAAGGAGATGGAAGTAAGGCTGCAAAGTATGAGTTTCAAAGTTCAGCTATATTGAAACAGGTATGTGGAATTCGATAAGATTTATCGTGACTGACGTTAGTCCTTTGAACGTCAGTGCCTTTTGCAACCTTGACTTGCACCACCACCAGGAACCGGGATGGTCGAGGTCGTCATTTTGTCAACGGATCCATACACTTTCATCTGCGGAACTACCGAACGGCATCAACACTTTCTGGCACATTACGTTGCCAATGAGCGCTGCCGATGACGGATGAGTTTCAATGCTGGATTTACTTTATTATTCTCATTCCCAAAAACAAAGACAACAGCAAAAAAAAAAGTAGACGGTTATTGAACGGTCGTTTGCTGATCTGACTGTATCGACGTACTGGCATGTCAGTCAGGAACGTGCCGAAAAAGATATGGGTAAAGGATCGGTTCACAGTCCGAATGTGGGACCAGAACGGATCTGGAGTAGAACACGATCCATCTATTATTCTAACTCTAGCTCACCCACTCTCTTCTTGGTTTCGAGCATTGTTCGTCACTAATATCGATTCATGTCTTACCATGAGAGCTGTTCTCTGCAGTAGCCAAAACGAGTGTGCTTATGTGCAATACGGCGTGCAAGGCGGGGCTATGCAATATGCAGCAGCAGATGAAGCACCGTCTGAGGTACGTGTCTAACGAGCATCAGTGAAGGAGCAGCATGATGGAACGGATGGATATACGGACAATAAGTTCACATTAGTACATTGTACTGACATCAACCCGTTTTACGCCCGCCACCAGTGGCATTGGCACGGACCTTGAACGGCGCATGTATGAGCTCAAACGAGGGCTTTTGAACTTTGCGTCCGGGTCACATGCCACGGGGTACTGAGTTCTGCGTTGCATAGATTGCGCTAATGTGAAGTCTTGCGTGCATGAAACCTGAACTCTTGGCAAGTGCTTGCGATATCAGCACCGGTTGTGCTTCAGCGAAATGTGTCGACGTAGGCGGTTCGACCGGAATATGCGCTCAGTGGAACAGACAGAATTGTGCTGATGGCTTCTGTTTCCCACCCATGAACTGATACCTCAAAATTGGCAATTGTGATGTCGGGCGGGAAGCATCAAACCACCGCTTGGCTCAACATGCCGAGTGTGCCAGCAGGCAATGGAGGGACCTGCAATCTGTTGCGGGGGTGTGCATCAAATAATTGCACAGGAAGAAAATGTGCGGTTCGAGGCAAGAAAGCGGGCCTTGGAAGAAAATGCACAGCGAACTGCTGAATGTGAGACCGAGTCTTGCGAAATGCTGCCTCTTTAAGCGCAAACACCAGTATCAAGATACATCGTAAGACCTACCATTTTCCTGCATATTGGGTTAGAGGGGTGTCTCCAATATGGATATTTTGGACTTGTCTTAAATTTCAAGCTGTCAGATTCCTGCAAAAGGCTCAACAGAACAGCATAAGAGATAACCATCCCCCCATCTGCTCGCCAAGGTTCTAGCAAGATTCCAGCAAACTCTGAGCCATGATCAATAACTATCCTTCATATGCATTTGCCATCTAGACACCCCAACCTGTGCCTGCAGTTCCTTCTGGTTACTTTGATTAACGCTTCCCTAGTCGTCCGTCTTAATTTTACTTTGACCTGGTTCTCATTTCTCTGGTCAGCAAGGGCAAGCTTGACTCGTACGAAAAGGTCTATGCCACCTTGTCGCTGCTACGGATTTTCCCTGAACTGACGTAGCCAATGCATTGGCAAGGAGCTATCGTCCTCTATGACAAAGTCATATCGCAGATGGCTTTCATTGGCCCTTCCACAATATTGGCAACCTGGAGGAAGGGACGTGTGAACAAACTCATATAGTCACGCACACATGTATTTTGCGTATTTTCCTTGGCCTGTACACGGAAAGCCAAAAGGCGCTTGCATTGTTCGAGTCCAAGGCGCTCAACAGATATCGGACTCATATGGAGTTTGTGGAAGACGATGTTGATGATCGTCGGGAGATGTTGGCCCTCGGATGACTGTGCGAATTTGGAACGTTCATCGCATGGCTGTGCCCCTTCACGTGCCTAGTTCACATTCATCAAGCGCTGCTCGTTGTTCTTGAGGCACCTTTTCGAATTGCGTCCAGTAGAACATGTCCTCCCCGCCTCGCCAGGCCCGGCCTCAACCCTTCCAGAGGCGCTACAACAACCCCACCGGACAAGGCTTCACACCAAACCAAACAGATAAACGCGACTTTGTGGACGGAAAGCGAGTGCGAAAGGCGATTCAACGACGGACTGTTGATTACAATGGGGTTGTCATTCGACATTTGGAATTGAGGTCCTGTGCGCGAGGATGGAAGGATTACGTTGCGCTACAGCCTGATCCAAACTTCATTGTTGACATTCAGCCACCCTTTTGTTACCCCAACAATCACTCCACATCTGTGACGACCAAGTTTGTCCACACATCCACCAACAAGATCCGATGTCCTATCAACGCAGTTCGGTGGACGCCAGAGGGCCGCCGTCTTATAACCGGTGCATCAAGCGGGGAATTTACATTATGGAATGGCCTCACCTTCAACTTTGAGACAATCTTGCAGGCACACGACAAAGCCGTCCGAACAATGGTCTGGTCCCACAACGACACATGGCTTATCACAGGGGATGACTCTGGCATCATCAAGTATTGGCAGTCCAATATGAACAACCTTAAAGTCGTCGTAGCACATAAGGAGACCGTGAGGGATTTGACGTTTTCCCCTACGGATGCAAAATACGCAAGCTGCTCGGACGATGGAACCATTAAGATCTGGTCGTTTGCAGACGCTATTGAGGAACGGACTTTAACTGGGCATGGATGGGATGTGAAATGCATTGATTGGCATCCTAGCAAGGCACTGCTGGCCTCTGGATCCAAAGATAACCTTGTCAAGCTTTGGGATCCAAAGACAGGGAAGGCCCTCGCAACGCTCCATGGACACAAAAACACTATTCTAGGAATTGAGTGGAATAAGAACGGGAACTGGCTCGTAACGGCGTCAAGGGATCAGTTGCTCAGGGTGTATGATATTCGGACTATGAGAGAGCTCCAGGCCTTTAGAGGACATAAGAAGGATGTACAATCGGTTGCATGGCATCCAGTGCACGAATCCTTGTTTGTTAGTGGGGGAAGCGACGGGAGTATGATGTTTTGGGACGTTGGCACTGAGCATTCGGTTGGAGGTATGGAAGGCGCTCATGAATCCTCGGTCTTTGCCCTCGACTGGCATCCTATGGGACATATTCTGGTCTCTGGGTCCAATGACCACACAACGCGATTTTGGACACGTAATCGTCCCGGGGATGCTATGCACGATCGGTTTGCGTTTACTAGACAACAAGCGGACGCGATGGGACTCAAAGCGGAGGACGAGGAGGACGAGGCCAGCGAGGAGGGCAGTCAGGCAGGGGGGGACTGGGATGGTGGAGCGGGTGGGGCATTGCCTGGTCTCGGCGAGTTTGATGGTATTCCTGGGATTGGCTTTGGTGGGTCTGGGATAAGCATTGGAGGGCGGTATGGGAGAGATGAGGAAGACTCGCGGGCAACCAAGCGGCCAAGGATTGACGGTGAATCCGGGCATGGAAGGTCTGGAGGGAACAGGGGCGGACGGCAGAATCAAAATCGCGGCGGGGACTGGGGTGGACGTGACCGAGGCGGAAGACAGGATCAATATGGCCGCGGAGGGTCTTCATATTCGGGACAAGGGGGGCGGAATGCGCAGAATCGTGGTGGTGGTGGTGGATACGGCCGATCTCATCCTCAAGATGCTACTCCACCGACAGCTGGACCACCACCCTTTACTCACTCTTTTGACGCATTATCCCAACAGCAGCCACCGCCGGTTGCTCCATCGCAACAGGGCCAGCAACTATTGACTCAACTGGCTGCGCAAGGCTTCCCAATCAATGCGGGGTTGGTGAATGCTTTGGCGGGGCTTGGGGCCGGGCCCGCGGGTGGGTCTGGACGATAGTAGATGATTTGACTAGTGAATGGTGTAAATAGTTTCTGGAATTAAAGTGGGATCCATTATCTAGTGACAAGCTACTGTGGTTTTGCGTGCAATGGTTTGCTGGCGTCGCTTCGAGGCGGTTAACTGTTGCTCCTTTGTTCGAGCGAAACCAGAGTCTATTAAAAGACGGCCCTCTATTCCGTGTCCACTAGACGAAATCCACAGGGATCTCAAATGAAAAGCCACTTTTATATATCGATGGTAATGCTCGGAATTGAACCAAAGGTCCTTGCTAATCGTGTCAAAATGGATTATTGCTGCCCGTTAAAAGGTGTCGTGTCGAGCTTTCTGATGGATTCATGCTGGCAGACAAAAAGTGTACAAATAATGAAGGCCTACATTCCATACGCATCGCAGGATCTTTGCCATCCAATGAAACACGCGAGTATTTTGCTTCTTGCAATTCGATCACATACTTCCCTTGCAGCTATCACAGCTACCTGAGCACCCCTTGCCTGCCAGTCCTCTCCCCTAGCTCGTAGTTGTATTCCTTTACTATCGTAAATCTAAAATCCCCAGAACTGGCATAAAACGTCCAGTGCATCGAAACTGGTTCTGATTATGTCAGCACCAAAGCAATCGTGCCCAAATATCGCGAGTTATACGTGACCCAGCCTATGGCTTTTGGAACACTCTGAAATTCGTTTTGACAT
Source organism: Spizellomyces sp. 'palustris' (assembly GCA_006535965.1). Lineage (NCBI taxonomy): Eukaryota > Fungi > Chytridiomycota > Chytridiomycetes > Spizellomycetales > Spizellomycetaceae > Spizellomyces > Spizellomyces sp. 'palustris'. Next base: position 7,788 of record QEAR01000016.1, on the reverse strand, counting down.
CTTGTCATTCTTCTTTCGCGTTTTGTTCGTTCAACATGTCCTCTTTTTGGAGGGAATTAGCATCGTTACGACCAGCTTGGAGGGAATTAGCATCGTTACGACCAGCTTGGAGGGAATTGGCATCGAGTCATTGGAGGTTTTTGCTGAGAAAGGTGGCCCCAACGAGGGCCGAGAAGCTTGATAAAGGTAAATAGATAGACTGTATCCTTTTCTTTTTCTTATTCTTTTAGTAGTTATAAACCTTTCGTGTCAACCTTTTTTTATGATGGTTCGTACCGGTCTGCAACATAGTACTAATGTTCTACTTTCCGGTCCTGCCTCCGTCCTGAAAAAGTAAAATACACGTCGGCTCACGCGCATGGTATCAAGAAGCCGTGCTAAAACCTCTGGTGCATCCGCTCGAAGGACGACGTATCCACATGGTGGGTGTGCATCACAATTCAAAGGCGTCCGATGTGCTGCTTGAAAAGGTGGTGCGGCTAAAGTCGTCCTCGTGAGTACCCGCTAGCACGCAATGAAAGCATTCAGAGTGGTAATAATTGTGGTGTATACAGCCTCGCAGCTATACTCATTGAAATGGACACGAAGCGATCAGCGAATCAGATATGGATACAGTACAAAATGCAGGCACGGCCTGCATCTGAACGACAAGAGGGAAACGAATTTGCGGTGGCGAGAGCCTTGGCGGACAGATATAAACTTCTTTGCGTGGATGTAGACATTATTATTAAAGATCATTGGGAAAATGTGGATTGGAACAAGATGGAGAAGGTTTACGGTGTTCAAGTGTTGTCATGGATGAAAGGTTCAGTCTCTGGTCTGTTTAGCATGTAGTGCAAAGAAGTTTTCTCATATGCTTGTGGTTCTCAGCTCTTCGATTTGAAGGCGACAAGCCCCGATTCCGAAAAAAAAACGGCCATATCGCTGAAGCTCGTCCTCAAAGCAGTATTACGAAACAAATTGGCCGAACCCAGTTTAACCATGATGTTGGGCCCGTTGTTTGATGAAGATCTGTCCAATGATCGAGTCTTACCTATTGACATAGATAAATTAAGCGAGTGGCAGAGAGTGTTTGCTCCCTTTACTCAGTTGTCGACAACTGAGTTGCGAAACATTTACATGGCCGAGAATGTTCACAAATTATGCTTGGTAACATCGTTCACCCGTTTCACTGAGCATGATGATTTTAATTACAACTCCTCTTCCTCAGGATCTCCACGAAGCAAAGATGCCTGGCGACATTGTTCTTGTTATTGGGAAAGCACATGTCTCTGGTATTAGAGCAATCTGGGACAAAGTCTGTCAAGTGCAGATTGAACGGACAGGGGAATTCTGGTTCCCGGATTACGACAATACATCCAAAAAATGGCTGAGAGGTAAAATTTCTGTTATGGGAGATACTCGAAAGGTGCTTGGGAAGAAGAAGAAGAAGCGATGAGCTGTATCACTTGGCAAAGATTTAGGTAGCATTTATCTAGTGTTCACGGAATTTAATGGATAGGCATATTTCAGATATTTGTACTCGCGTTAGTCTGCCGCCGCTACAGCATAGCATGAGTGCACTGCGTACGACCTGCATCTGTGTGTACCGCTCTCTTAATGAACATCACTAGAATACATCCCATCTTCAGCACCCTGCCTAAACAGCTTTTCACCACACTTGTGTATTAATAGACCCTTCTGAGTATTCGTAGATTGTAACGTGTCAGTTTCCTATCTGAGCTATTCTACATGCGTACATTATCCACGTCGTTTATTCATCTCAGTTCATCTAGGATCTCTCGCCAAACCCTCCCACAAAGCCCTCATCAAACTCCTCTCATTCGTGACCGGCACATCACCGCTACTCTCCCAGACAATAACACCCTTGAGTCCTCTCTCCCATACATACCGACATTTGGCACGAATGGATTGCGGTGTGTCGTACGAGTTTAGGATGCGGCGATGGGGGTCGTATGAGTATGATGCTTGAGCCTTGAAATTGATAATGATGGTCAGTGGTGATTTGTACAATGACACCAAATCCTGGGAGGGCAAAGTTTGAATACTCTACACACCCGGTCGTCCCAGTACTCCACTGCACCAGGTCTGGGCAGCGTCTTGTAGTCACACACTCCATCCTCCCAGCTGCGATCTTCCACTACACCCGACGAGGGCGCGCCCAACCCAGTCGTGTTGGCAAATCCTCGTGAGTAAGCCGCGGCGCCTATGACCAGTTTGTGGGGGGGCACACCGCGGGATAGATATGCTTCAACTGTACGCGACACGGAGAGCGGGGCATATGGCGTTGAAATGAGGTTGGTTTGATGCCCGGCGGGACATGGTCCCCATGCAGAGGACGCAAAATCTGGTCATTACAGATTAGAAAGACAGCATGGGAAGAAATGGAACAAGAAAAGTATTCACCATATGTCATCACATTGATTGTGTCCAAATATTCCACCATCTCGCGTAATGGTAAAACGTCCATTTTTGCCGGATCACCCGTCACACAGGCCGAAATCTCAAAATGCGACCGACCAGTTGCATTCAATCTGTGTCGCAACAGACGAAGAAACGCGCCAAAGTTTTGTGGGTCTTCTGCTCGGACAATGTTGCCGGGGGCACCGTAGTTTTGATTCGGTGGAGAAATGTATTCCCAGTCTCTGTGATAGCAGCGGGAGGTTAGAAGGAGATAAGAGATGTTGACACACAATGAGAACAAAACACCAACTCACATATCGACCCGATTAAACACCCCTGGCCACCGCTCAAAGCATTCCAAAATCCCTTCCACAAACGCTTCTCTTTCCCTCTCGCCCTTTACTGCATCCGAGAATCCCTTGCTCAACGTCCATCCACCGACACTCAGCCCAACATTAAACTTTAACCCAAGCTTCTTCAATTTAAGCAACTGCCCAAAATTCCCCCACGGGCCTTTATTCTCGGGTGTCTCGTTCCATGAATCTGGCGGTGGGACACCTTCATCGGGGTTCGTGTACCGCTTGTCCGTGTCCGCCCATGGATCTGTCGAGGTGGGAATGAGGTGATGCGGCGGATTTGGCGATGGACGAAGGTCAAAGAAGGCGTAGTTGATATCGGATATGTATTGAATTGGAAGGTCCTTTATTTGAAAGTTTCGGCCGTAGGTTGCCCAGTTTGTATGATAGACTATTAGCTTTTTTCCGGTGGCTGTTTATAAAATCGGGCAGAGGAAAATTGAAACAGCGCTTAGATAACTGCCATGTGTTCGTTTACTGGGATTGCACTGGCTCTCTTTACTTACGCCATTCAAAAACCTGGTCAATCGCTCCATCTTGGGGCATGTCTTTAGACTTGTTACGGAAAAGTCGATAAGCGAAAAGCAGTATTGATAAAAAGAAAAGAGTCCTATATCGATATCGCATATGCGATGCGTCCAAGCCGTGAAGAGTGGAGAAGGTGAAATGACGGCAAAAAGCTCGGCTGGTTTCTCGGCTGTGTACGTGATATGACTCATCAGCGGAGTTATTCCCCAATCTTTCGACTAAAACCAATCGAATTATGTCCGTTATTTTACTCAACGCTGATGCTTGCACTTTCAGAATGCTCAGAATAGTTAATTGAGATAATATCATCATAATACAAAGAGTGGAGTAAAAAAACAATTACGATACATGCAATATAAAGGAATTATCCCCGTCCAGCTTAATATACGAAATACATACAGCGTTCCCTACACAGGCGACTGCCGTCCTTTACACCTGACCCTCCAATGTCCTCCTTCTATATCTGCAAATAGACCCCTTGAAAATCGCATATTTACGCCTAGGGTACGACTTTATTGTACGCCATGTACGCCAACTCCATGCTCGCCACGCTGCAGGCGAGTTTGCCTTGGCACGCTTCCTAGTCCACGCCGTGAAGCTCTTTACAGACCATTCTGCTTTCATAAGTGTCTCCAACCATCGTCCGAAATCCACGCTCCATTGATCAAAGGTTTTGTAAAACAGCCATGACACGACAAGGATCATGGCAAAGGTGGAGCAATAAACCAGACCTACTTTCAGCCACCACGGGCGGCCAGGAAGACCTCGAAAGATGATTGAAACCATGATGGAGCCAAAAGTGAGGAAAACAACGGGGTGTAGCAGATACATCCCGAAACTGACTCTTCCCAAGAATTTAATGGGGCTAATTTCGAAGACGCGCTGGAGCAAGGGTGTTACTTCGAGGAGCAACGCAAAGCAGGTCGATGAATAAAAATAGTTGATATGGAATTGATACCATGGAGGTTGGCTGTCCCGTCCTATAGCAGCTTTACCAGTGTCGAAAGACCAGCCTAAACAAACATATGAGCATTACGACCCTGATAACCGGCGCAGAACCGCATACACTCACCCGCTGACCATTCTGACAGTTTATCGGACAGTTTAGGAAACTGTACCATGGTAATCAGCGTCAAGAACACCAACGCAAGTCGAAATGGCCATATCAAGCGAGATGACTGTATTCGTCCAAAAAAGCCGGATTGTGCGAGATCAGCAAGCCACAGTCCGACCATAAAATCGGCAAACCACGTTTCTGTCCAAAAGAACCAAAAGACCAGGACAGCGTAGATTACCCATCGATGTCGAAAGTATGACTGGGTAATTAGCGCTACTATAAAGACAAGGAACGATCCTTGCAGCTCTATGCCAATTGTCCATTGGGGTGCGTGCGGGTAATTTACAGAGCGTCCTCCTGGAACAAACTATTCGATCAAAAGCGTCAGATCCGGTAGCAATGGGAATGAGCAAAATACAGTTTTACGTACCAACGTCAAGGTGTTTAATATGGCATTACTCAACGTCGGCTCCTCAAAGGATTTCACAGTGCCTTCTGCCGATCGCCACGAATCTAGGACGGAGGCCGCGTCATGAACTGGCGCATACCAATTCAGCCGATACACTGCCCAATGAATGAGAAGGGATCCAAAAACAGGTATAATCAGACGAAATGGTCGTCGAAAGAATGCGCTGGCGAGGCGATCTGAATCCGGTTTTTTGAGATAGGCGATGGCAAGGACGCGACCAGAGAGAATGAAAAAGAGGCTAACCGCAAGTTTCCCTGCAACAAACACCTAAAAACCCATGTTGAAGTTTATAAGAGGGATTTCGCGCATATAATGTAAATCATGACGATCACGCATGTATAGTAGTATACCTTTCCGAATTGATACCCGATCTTTCCCCAATTCTCCTTGGTGGTTTGATCGTAGCTCAAATTGTACAGTGTAAAGTGCTCATTCAGGACAATGCAAGCAGCCAATCCCCGAAGACCCTCCAAGTAATCCAACTTCCTGGCAACTTTTTTCTGCTCTGGCGGGGAAACAGGCAAAGGGCTGGGAGACACTGCGTGGGGCTGTGCTTTCGTCAGCGAGCCTCCTGTGCTGGTGCGAGCTAAAGGAATGATCGGCACATCAATGTTGCGAGTGCTGCTATGTTTCTCGTCGTCAGACACATTAAGGGTGACTTCGTCGGTTGAAGCTTCACTAGCTGCATCCGATGAAAACGATGGCGGCGCTGGAATGTGCAATATTTCGTGCTTCATCCTTTGTCGGGAAGCCATGTCTTGATTATCAAGCTTCCCTTTTGAAAAACAGCAACATGCGAAAAACAAAAGCCAAACCGACTTTCGATGATAAAAACCGAAGATACCCTCGCCGTTCACCGCACCCAGCCCATGCACTGGCAGACATTACGTAACTCCGCCACTGGTCTTCATTTGCCATATGTGGCTATATGACTCCCAATTCAGTGTGGTTACCTGTTGGTTTAAATCAGCCAATGACGTCAACGGGGCCTTCAAATGGCTAACGCCAGGCTGGATGTTGGGCTTTCATAAAGTGCACAGCCACATTATTATCCCCATAGCAACAAGGCTGCTGCGCACAATGAGTTTCTGCGTTTGGAGATGCTCAATTGCATTCCACTCCAAAAGATGACGAACCCAGACCCGCCGCCACCTCTCATTGGACAGACAAATGGAGTGGATAGTATTGTCAAAGGTGAGATTGTGACTTGTTACCGTTCAAAAAGTTTGGCTGACCATTTACTAGATCTGGTTGCGGGCACGGTGGGCGGGTGGGCACAAGTCGGTGAGTACAATGAACCAGATATGCGTTCAGGCTGGGCAAGGAACGCTGACATGTGTTGTTTTTTTAGTCGTCGGGCATCCATTTGATACGCTGGCAAGTTGTTGTGTTATGCATGCTTACTCATGCATCAGGCGGACATTGTTTGATGCATACAATTGCAGAAAGTTCGTCTACAAACCCAAGGGCCTAATCCAAAGTATGCCAATGCAGTCGATTGTCTCAAGACAACGGTCCGAGAAGAGGGCGTGGGTATTTCTGGTTATTTATACGATTTGTTCGCTTTTTAATATGGTTTACAATCATGTACAGGCTCTTGCCCTTTACAAAGGCGTCACTTCGCCATTACTCGGTGTCGGCATTTGGTGAGTGCGGTCCTTTTGCAAAGTCTATGACAATGGAAATATTTACGTGCGATCAGCAATGCTGTGTTGTTTGCTTCAAACGGTGGATTCCGACGTTGGATTGGAGGTGATCGGGAGGATCTCACAGTGGGTATGTATGGTAACGTTGCTCCTCAGTTCAAAGCGGTTGTGGTGACAGCGTACTGGCTTAGGCGAATATATCTTTGCTGGAGCCTTGTCTGGTGGTGTGATTGCATGGTACGTTCTCTTGGCTATTTCGCCGTTTTGTTACGAGTAGCGAACTGATCAGTTTTGCGTAAAATGCAGGGTCAACTGTCCGGTAGAGCTGCTGAAAGTCAAACTGCAAACACAGTACACCACCGTTTCTGAGCAGCAGGTAATGAGCATTCTTGCCAGATCTTCTCCTTCATCCCGCTTGACGTTTGTTTTCTCGGCAAAAGTTCAAGGGCGTCTTGGACTGTGGACTCAAGACCCTTCGTCAACAAGGAATTCAAGGTTTGTACCGAGGAATAGGAATTACGATTGTGAGAGATGTGCCAAGCTTTGCAGCATATTTCGGTACGGCATGTGTTGGTTCGTATCACGGTGCTTCAATTTCTGACATGAATTATGAAAACCTTAGGCGCATATGAGGGCACCAAGGCCTACCTAAAATCCCACAACAAGGAACTCAATCCCCTTCAACTTATTCTTGCGGGCGGCATAGCAGGCATTGCGGCATGGCTGCCTTGTTATCCGCAGGATGTGATTAAATCCCGGTATATATGGTCTTGTACATCTTTCTTGGACTGACGACTAACGTTATGTAATAGAATTCAAAGTGATACGAGGAATATGTCGACAATGCAGTATGCTCGTGAGATTTGGCTTCAGGCGGGATGGAGAGGCTTTTTCAAAGGATTTGGACCAACGATGTTGAGGGCTTTTCCTGCGGTTAGTGGGTTCTTCACACGTGTTATTGGAATCCTCTTTCCTGAACTGATTGGCGACGTGCATGTCACTTTAATGATGTTACAGAATGCAGCGACATTTTTGGCTTATGGTACACTTTGTTCCGACTGGCTTTTGCAACTGGGCAGCTTTGCTAATGTTAGTCATCTCCGCTAGAATCGGCACGAAAGGCTTTATCGTGACACCTTTTGGAATGAAAGACCGAGATTGGATATTTATTTCAACATCTTACATAACTTAATTATAAATACATAGTGTGCGGGAAAATACAAATGTCAGTACTTGTAGCATTGCAGCCAATTGAATTAACCACACTTATTGTGACATCATCCTCATGAAGATAAACAAAAGACGGGTCCAATATGTGCGGCCATGACT